>JAHLJT010003656.1:115845531-116208189 GCA_031308135.1 Acheta domesticus | reverse complement strand
GAGGAGCGGTTGGCGGAGGGAGGAGGCGCTGGACAGAACAAAACGGGAGAGACGAGTGCGGTCGGAAGAGGCAGTCGCGACTTAGACACAAGGCAGGGAGAGGAGGAGCGGTTGGCGGAGGGGAGAAGGGCTGGCAGACAAAACGGAGACGAGTAGCGGGCGGTGAGAGGCAGGCGACTTAGACACAAGCAGGGCAAGGAGGAGCGGTTGGCGGAGGGGAGAAGGCGCTGGCAGAACGAAAACGGGAAAGACGAGTGCGGTCGGGAGAGGCAGGCGACTTAGACACAAGCAGGGAGAGGAGGAGCGGTTTGGCGGAGGGAGAAGGCGCTGGCAGAACAAAACGGGAAGACGAGTGCGGTCGGGAGAGGGCAGGCGACTTAGACACAAGCAGGGCAAAGAGGAGGAGCGGTTGGCGGAGGGGAGAGGGCGCTGGCAGAACGAAACGGGAAGACGAGTGCGGTCGGGAGAGGCAGGCGACTTAAGACACAAGCAGGGAGAGGAGGAGCGGTGGCGGAGGGGAGAAGGCGCTGGCAGAACAAAACGGGAAGACGAGTGCGGTCGGGAGAGGCAGGCGACCTTAGACACAAGAAGGGCAAGGAGGAGCGGTTGGCGGAGGGAGAAGGCGCTGGCAGAACGAAACGGGAAGACGAGTGCGGTCGGGAGAGGCAGGCGACTTAGACACAAGCAGGGAGAGGAGGAGCGGTTGGCGGAGGGGAGAAGGCGCTGGCAGAACAAAACGGGAAGACGAGTGCGGTCGGGAGAGGCAGGCGACTTAGACACAAGCAGGGAGAGGAGGAGCGGTTGGCGGAGGGAGGAAGGCGCTGGCAGAACGAAACGGGAAGACGAGTGCGGTCGGGAGAGGCAGGCGACTTAGACACAAGCAGGGAGAGGAGGAGCGGTTGGCGGAGGGGAGAAGGCGCTGGCAGAACAAAACGGAAGACGAGTGCGGTCGGGAGAGGCAGGCGACTTAGACACAAGCAGGGAGAGGAGGAGCGGTTGGCGGAGGGGAGAAGGCGCTGGCAGAACAAAACGGGAAGACGAGTGCGGTCGGGAGAGGCAGGCGACTTAGACACAAGCAGGGAGAGGAGGAGCGGTTGGCGGAGGGGAGAAGGCGCTGGCAGAACAAAACGGGAAGACGAGTGCGGTCGGGAGAGGCAGGCGACTTAGACACAAGCAGGGAGAGGAGGAGCGGTTGGCGGAGGGGAGAAGGCGCTGGCAGAACAAAACGGGAAGACGAGTGCGGTCGGGAGAGGCAGGCGACTTAGACACAAGCAGGGAGAGGAGGAGCGGTTGGCGGAGGGGAGAAGGCGCTGGCAGAACAAAACGGGAAGACGAGTGCGGTCGGGAGAGGCAGGCGACTTAGACACAAGCAGGGGAGAGGAGGAGCGGTTGGCGGAGGGGAGAAGGCGCTGGCAGAACGAAACGGAAGACGAGTGCGGTCGGGAGAGGCAGGCGACTTAGACACAAGCAGGGAGAGGAGGAGCGGTTGGCGGAGGGGAGAAGGCGCTGGCAGAACAAAACGGGAAGACGAGTGCGGTCGGGAGAGGCAGGCGACTTAGACACAAGCAGGGAGAGGAGGAGCGGTTGGCGGAGGGGAGAAGGCGCTGGCAGAACAAAACGGGAAGACGAGTGCGGTCGGGAGAGGCAGGCGACTTAGACACAAGCAGGGAGAGGAGGAGCGGTTGGCGGAGGGGAGAAGGCGCTGGCAGAACGAAACGGGAAGACGAGTGCGGTCGGGAGAGGCAGGCGACTTAGACACAAGCAGGGAGAGGAGGAGCGGTTGGCGGAGGGGAGAAGGCGCTGGCAGAACAAAACGGGTGAGACGAGTGCGGTCGGAAGAGGCAGGCGACTTAGACACAAGCAGGGAGAGGAGGAGCGGTGGCGGAGGGGAGAAGGCACTGCCAGAACAAAACGGGAAGACGAGTGCGGTCGGGAGAGGCAGGCGACTTAGACACAAGCAGGGAGAGGAGGAGCGGTTGGCGGAGGGGAGAAGGCGCTGGCAGAACAAAACGGGGAGACGAGTGCGGTCGGAAGAGGCAGGCGACTTAGACACAAGCAGGGAGAGGAGGAGCGGTTGGCGGAGGGGAGAAGGCACTGCCAGAACAAAACGGGAAGACGAGTGCGGTCGGGAGAGGCAGGCGACTTAGACACAAGCAGGGAGAGGAGGAGCGGTTGGCGGAGGGGAGAAGGCGCTGGCAGAACAAAACGGGGAGACGAGTGCGGTCGGAAGAGGCAGGCGACTTAGACACAAGCAGGGAGAGGAGGAGCGGTTGGCGGAGGGGAGAAGGCGCTGGCAGAACAAAACGGGAAGACGAGTGCGGTCGGGAGAGGCAGGCGACTTAGACACAAGCAGGGCAAGGAGGAGCGGTTGGCGGAGGGGAGAAGGCGCTGGCAGAACAAACGGGGAGACGAGTGCGGTCGGGAGAGGCAGGCGACTTAGACACAAGCAGGGCAAGGAGGAGCGGTTGGCGGAGGGGAGAAGGCGCTGGCAGAACAAAACGGGAAGACGAGTGCGGTCGGGAGAGGCAGGCGACTTAGACACAAGCAGGGCAAGGAGGAGCGGTTGGCGGAGGGGAGAAGGCGCTGGCAGAACAAAACGGGAAGACGAGTGCGGTCGGGAGAGGCAGGCGACTTAGACACAAGCAGGGCAAGGAGGAGCGGTTGGCGGAGGGGAGAAGGCGCTGGCAGAACAAAACGGGGAGACGAGTGCGGTCGGGAGAGGCAGGCGACTTAGACTCAAGCAGGGCAAGGAGGAGCGGTTGGCGGAGGGGAGAAGGCGCTGGCAGAACAAAACGGGAGACGAGTGCGGTCGGGAGAGGCAGGCGACTTAGACACAAGCAGGGCAAGGAGGAGCGGTTGGCGGAGGGGAGAAGGCGCTGGCAGAACAAAACGGGAAGACGAGTGCGGTCGGGAGAGGCAGGCGACTTAGACACAAGCAGGGCAAGGAGGAGCGGTTGGCGGAGGGGAGAAGGCGCTGGCAGAACAAAACGGGGAGACGAGTGCGGTCGGGAGAGGCAGGCGACTTAGACACAAGCAGGGCAAGGAGGAGCGGTTGGCGGAGGGGAGAAGGCGCTGGCAGAACAAAACGGGAAGACGAGTGCGGTCGGGAGAGGCAGGCGACTTAGACACAAGCAGGGCAAGGAGGAGCGGTTGGCGGAGGGGAGAAGGCGCTGGCAGAACAAAACGGGAAGACGAGTGCGGTCGGGAGAGGCAGGCGACTTAGACACAAGCAGGGAGAGGAGGAGCGGTTGGCGGAGGGGGAGAAGGCGCTGGCAGAACGAAACGGAAGACGAGTGCGGTCGGGAGAGGCAGGCGACTTAGACACAAGCAGGGAGAGGAGGAGCGGTTGGCGGAGGGGAGAAGGCGCTGGCAGAACAAAACGGGAAGACGAGTGCGGTCGGGAGAGGCAGGCGACTTAGACACAAGCAGGGCAAGGAGGAGCGGTTGGCGGAGGGGAGAAGGCGCTGGCAGAACAAAACGGGAAGACGAGTGCGGTCGGGAGAGGCAGGCGACTTAGACACAAGCAGGGAGAGGAGGAGCGGTTGGCGGAGGGGAGAAGGCGCTGGCAGAACGAAACGGAAGACGAGTGCGGTCGGGAGAGGCAGGCGACTTAGACACAAGCAGGGAGAGGAGGAGCGGTTGGCGGAGGGGAGAAGGCGCTGGCAGAACAAAACGGGAAGACGAGTGCGGTCGGGAGAGGCAGGCGACTTAGACACAAGCAGGGAGAGGAGGAGCGGTTGGCGGAGGGGAGAAGGCACTGCCAGAACAAAACGGGAAGACGAGTGCGGCCGGGAGAGGCAGGCGGCTTAGACACAAGCAGGGAGAGGAGGAGCGGTTGGCGGAGGGGAGAAGGCGCTGGCAGAACAAAACGGGAAGACGAGTGCGGTCGGGAGAGGCAGGCGACTTAGACACAAGCAGGGCAAGGAGGAGCGGTTATGGAGGGGAGAAGGCGCTGGCAGAACGAAACGGAAGACGAGTGCGGTCGGGAGAGGCAGGCGACTTAGACACAAGCAGGGAGAGGAGGAGCGGTTGGCGG
Organism: Acheta domesticus; assembly: GCA_031308135.1. Taxonomy (NCBI): domain Eukaryota; kingdom Metazoa; phylum Arthropoda; class Insecta; order Orthoptera; family Gryllidae; genus Acheta; species Acheta domesticus. The sequence continues at coordinate 116,204,153 of JAHLJT010003656.1, read as the reverse complement.
AGGGGAGAAGGCGCTGGCAGAACAAAACGGGAAGACGAGTGCGGTCGGGAGAGGCAGGCGACTTAGACACAAGCAGGGAGAGGAGGAGCGGTTGGCGGAGGGGAGAAGGCACTGCCAGAACAAAACGGGAAGACGAGTGCGGCCGGGAGAGGCAGGCGGCTTAGACACAAGCAGGGAGAGGAGGAGCGGTTGGCGGAGGGGAGAAGGCGCTGGCAGAACAAAACGGGAAGACGAGTGCGGTCGGGAGAGGCAGGCGACTTAGACACAAGCAGGGAGAGGAGGAGCGGTTGGCGGAGGGGAGAAGGCGCTGGCAGAACGAAACGGGAAGACGAGTGCGGTCGGGAGAGGCAGGCAACTTAGACACAAGCAGGGAGAGGAGGAGCGGTTGGCGGAGGGGAGAAGGGGCTGGCAGAACGAAACGGAAAGACGAGTGCGGTCGGGAGAGGCAGGCGACTTAGACACAAGCAGGGAGAGGAGGAGCGGTTGGCGGAGGGGAGAAGGCGCTGGCAGAACAAAACGGGAAGACGAGTGCGGTCGGGAGAGGCAGGCGACTTAGACACAAGCAGGGAGAGGAGGAGCGGTTGGCGGAGGGGAGAAGGCGCTGGCAGAACGAAACGGAAGACGAGTGCGGTCGGGAGAGGCAGGCGACTTAGACACAAGCAGGGAGAGGAGGAGCGGTTGGCGGAGGGGAGAAGGCGCTGGCAGAACAAAACGGGAAGACGAGTGCGGTCGGGAGAGGCAGGCGACTTAGACACAAGCAGGGAGAGGAGGAGCGGTTGGCGGAGGGGAGAAGGCGCTGGCAGAACGAAACGGAAGACGAGTGCGGTCGGGAGAGGCAGGCGACTTAGACACAAGCAGGGAGAGGAGGAGCGGTTGGCGGAGGGGAGAAGGCGCTGGCAGAACAAAACGGGAAGACGAGTGCGGTCGGGAGAGGCAGGCGACTTAGACACAAGCAGGGAGAGGAGGAGCGGTTGGCGGAGGGGAGAAGGCGCTGGCAGAACGAAACGGGAAGACGAGTGCGGTCGGGAGAGGCAGGCAACTTAGACACAAGCAGGGAGAGGAGGAGCGGTTGGCGGAGGGGAGAAGGGGCTGGCAGAACGAAACGGAAAGACGAGTGCGGTCGGGAGATGCAGGCGACTTAGACACAAGCAGGGAGAGGAGGAGCGGTTGGCGGAGGGGAGAAGGCGCTGGCAGAACAAAACGGGAAGACGAGTGCGGTCGGGAGAGGCAGGCGACTTAGACACAAGCAGGGAGAGGAGGAGTGGTTGGCGGAGGGGAGAAGGCGCTGGCAGAACGAAACGGAAGACGAGTGCGGTCGGGAGAGGCAGGCGACTTAGACACAAGCAGGGAGAGGAGGAGCGGTTGGCGGAGGGGAGAAGGCGCTGGCAGAACAAAACGGGAAGACGAGTGCGGTCGGGAGAGGCAGGCGACTTAGACACAAGCAGGGAGAGGAGGAGCGGTTGGCGGAGGGGAGAAGGCGCTGGCAGAACAAAACGGGAAGACGAGTGCGGTCGGGAGAGGCAGGCGACTTAGACACAAGCAGGGAGAGGAGGAGCGGTTGGCGGAGACGAGAAGGCGCTGGCAGAACAAAACGGGAAGACGAGTGCGGTCGGGAGAGGCAGGCGACTTAGACACAAGCAGGGAGAGGAGGAGCGGTTGGCGGAGGGGAGAAGGCGCTGGCAGAACGAAACGGGAAGACGAGTGCGGTCGGGAGAGGCAGGCAACTTAGACACAAGCAGGGAGAGGAGGAGCGGTTGGCGGAGGGGAGAAGGGGCTGGCAGAACGAAACGGAAAGACGAGTGCGGTCGGGAGATGCAGGCGACTTAGACACAAGCAGGGAGAGGAGGAGCGGTTGGCGGAGGGGAGAAGGCGCTGGCAGAACAAAACGGGAAGACGAGTGCGGTCGGGAGAGGCAGGCGACTTAGACACAAGCAGGGAGAGGAGGAGCGGTTGGCGGAGGGGAGAAGGCACTGCCAGAACAAAACGGGAAGACGAGTGCGGCCGGGAGAGGCAGGCGACTTAGACACAAGCAGGGAGAGGAGGAGCGGTTGGCGGAGGGGAGAAGGCGCTGGCAGAACAAAACGGGAAGACGAGTGCGGCCGGGAGAGGCAGGCGACTTAGACACAAGCAGGGAGAGGAGGAGCGGTTGGCGGAGGGGAGAAGGCGCTGGCAGAACGAAACGGAAGACGAGTGCGGTCGGGAGAGGCAGGCAACTTAGACACAAGCAGGGAGAGGAGGAGCGGTTGGCGGAGGGGAGAAGGGGCTGGCAGAACGAAACGGAAGACGAGTGCGGTCGGGAGAGGCAGGCGACTTAGACACAAGCAGGGAGAGGAGGAGCGGTTGGCGGAGGGGAGAAGGGGCTGGCAGAACGAAACGGAAAGACGAGTGCGGTCGGGAGAGGCAGGCGACTTAGACACAAGCAGGGCAAGGAGGAGCGGTTGGCGGAGGGGAGAAGGCGCTGGCAGAACGAAACGGAAAGACGAGTGCGGTCGGGAGAGGCAGGCAACTTAGACACAAGCAGGGAGAGGAGGAGCGGTTGGCGGAGGGGAGAAGGGGCTGGCAGAACGAAACGGAAAGACGAGTGCGGTCGGGAGAGGCAGGCAACTTAGACACAAGCAGGGAGAGGAGGAGCGGTTGGCGGAGGGGAGAAGGGGCTGGCAGAACGAAACGGAAGACGAGTGCGGTCGGGAGAGGCAGGCAACTTAGACACAAGCAGGGAGAGGAGGAGCGGTTGGCGGAGGGGAGAAGGGGCTGGCAGAACGAAACGGAAAGACGAGTGCGGTCGGGAGAGGCAGGCGACTTAGACACAAGCAGGGAGAGGAGGAGCGGTTGGCGGAGGGGAGAAGGGGCTGGCAGAACGAAACGGAAGACGAGTGCGGTCGGGAGAGGCAGGCGACTTAGACACAAGCAGGGAGAGGAGGAGCGGTTGGCGGAGGGGAGAAGGGGCTGGCAGAACGAAACGGAAAGACGAGTGCGGTCGGGAGAGGCAGGCAACTTAGACACAAGCAGGGAGAGGAGGAGCGGTTGGCGGAGGGGGAGAAGGGGCTGGCAGAACGAAACGGAAAGACGAGTGCGGTCGGGAGAGGCAGGCGACTTAGACACAAGCAGGGAGAGGAGGAGCGGTTGGCGGAGGGGAGAAGGGGCTGGCAGAACGAAACGGAAGACGAGTGCGGTCGGGAGAGGCAGGCAACTTAGACACAAGCAGGGAGAGGAGGAGCGGTTGGCGGAGGGGAGAAGGGGCTGGCAGAACGAAACGGAAAGACGAGTGCGGTCGGGAGAGGCAGGCGACTTAGACACAAGCAGGGAGAGGAGGAGCGGTTGGCGGAGGGGAGAAGGCGCTGGCAGAACAAAACGGGAAGACGAGTGCGGTCGGGAGAGGCAGGCGACTTAGACACAAGCAGGGAGAGGAGGAGCGGTTGGCGGAGGGGAGAAGGCACTGCCAGAACAAAACGGGAAGACGAGTGCGGCCGGGAGAGGCAGGCGACTTAGACACAAGCAGGGAGAGGAGGAGCGGTTGGCGGAGGGGAGAAGGCGCTGGCAGAACGAAACGGAAGACGAGTGCGGTCGGGAGAGGCAGGCGGCTTAGACACAAGCAGGGAGAGGAGGAGCGGTTGGCGGAGGGGAGAAGGCGCTGGCAGAACGAAACGGAAGACGAGTGCGGTCGGGAGAGGCAGGCGACTTAGACACAAGCAGGGAGAGGAGGAGCGGTTGGCGGAGGGGAGAAGGCACTGCCAGAACAAAACGGGAAGACGAGTGCGGCCGGGAGAGGCAGGCGACTTAGACACAAGCAGGGAGAGGAGGAGCGGTTGGCGGAGGGGAGAAGGGGCTGGCAGAACGAAACGGAAGACGAGTGCGGTCGGGAGAGGCAGGCGACTTAGACACAAGCAGGGAGAGGAGGAGCGGTTGGCGGAGGGGAGAAGGCGCTGGCAGAACGAAACGGGGAGACGAGTGCGGTCGGAAGAGGCAGGCGACTTAGACACAAGCAGGGAGAGGAGGAGCGGTTGGCGGAGGGGAGAAGGCGCTGGCAGAACGAAACGGAAGACGAGTGCGGTCGGGAGAGGCAGGCGGCTTAGACACAAGCAGGGAGAGGAGGAGCGGTTGGCGGAGGGGAGAAGGCGCTGGCAGAACGAAACGGAAGACGAGTGCGGTCGGGAGAGGCAGGCGACTTAGACACAAGCAGGGAGAGGAGGAGCGGTTGGCGGAGGGGAGAAGGCGCTGGCAGAACGAAACGGAAGACGAGTCCGGTCGGGAGAGGCAGGCGACTTAGACACAAGCAGGGAGAGGAGGAGCGGTTGGCGGTGGGGAGAAGGCGCTGGCAGAACAAAACGGGAAGACGAGTGCGGTCGGGAGAGGCAGGCGACTTAGACACAAGCAGGGAGAGGAGGAGCGGTTGGCGGAGGGGAGAAGGCACTGCCAGAACAAAACGGGAAGACGAGTGCGGCCGGGAGAGGCAGGCGACTTAGACACAAGCAGGGAGAGGAGGAGCGGTTGGCGGAGGGGAGAAGGCGCTGGCAGAACGAAACGGAAGACGAGTGCGGTCGGGAGAGGCAGGCGGCTTAGACACAAGCAGGGAGAGGAGGAGCGGTTGGCGGAGGGGAGAAGGCGCTGGCAGAACGAAACGGAAGACGAGTCCGGTCGGGAGAGGCAGGCGACTTAGACACAAGCAGGGAGAGGAGGAGCGGTTGGCGGAGGGGAGAAGGCGCTGGCAGAACGAAACGGAAGACGAGTCCGGTCGGGAGAGGCAGGCGACTTAGACACAAGCAGGGAGAGGAGGAGCGGTTGGCGGAGGGGAGAAGGCGCTGGCAGAACGAAACGGAAGACGAGTGCGGTCGGGAGAGGCAGGCGACTTAGACACAAGCAGGGAGAGGAGGAGCGGTTGGCGGAGGGGAGAAGGCGCTGGCAGAACAAAACGGGAAGACGATTGCGGTCGGGAGAGGCAGGCAACTTAGACACAAGCAGGGAGAGGAGGAGCGGTTGGCGGAGGGGAGAAGGGGCTGGCAGAACGAAACGGAAGACGAGTGCGGTCGGGAGAGGCAGGCGACTTAGACACAAGCAGGGAGAGGAGGAGCGGTTGGCGGAGGGGAGAAGGCGCTGGCAGAACGAAACGGGGAGACGAGTGCGGTCGGGAGAGGCAGGCGCCGAAGTGGCATTTGGAAGAGGGAAGGGCCACAGCGGAGCGGTGCGAGAGCGGGAGGGCAGTCGGGAAGGGGAGGGTGGGAGGGGCGGTCGGGAAGGGAAGCCAAGTGCGGACGGGGAGAAAAGGGCCACACCACGCTGGGAAGGAGAGGGGAGGGGAAAGAGAGGCGAGGGGTGGTGTGTTGGGAAGGGCGAGGGTGGAGGGGCCAGAGCGTGGCTGGTGCAAGGGCGCGGAGGGACGAATTGCTCTGAGTGGGGGAGGTTGGGATTGAGTACAAAACAGCGAGAACGGACAAGCGAATTCGCAGCCGAGCCACTTTTCGTTCCTTCTCCTACCACTCGCTCCCACCACCACCAAACAGCGCATTCCGCTTCCTCCCACTCGCAACAGCTCCACTATATCAGCTCTCTTTGCATCGTTTCCACTGCGTGGGTGCGTTCTCAACTTTCTTTCCTGCCTAGCTACTGTATATTCCAAGTATAGCTCCACCAACTTGAGAATGATGTTTAGAGGAGCGCGCCACCGTCTGTGTTTACAACGGAAACGACAGAGACGGAGATATAAGGATACCCGATTCAAAATTAAAATGGGACCGTGCCAAACTATTGCGAAAGAAAGCGCGATTTATTTCGTTGCAAATCTAGTATCTTCCCAATTAAAATTTTAACTATATTTGGGCATGTCTGCACCTCATGTTGGAAGATACAAAAGTATACTTTTCTCTGCAAATCGATTCAAAATTTTGAAACTAATTCTTTCGTAGTAACATTCATATAAATCGTTTATTTTAACTTAAGTAGTTTCTCAGAATATATATCAAATAAAATTCTTTTTTTATGTAAGAAGTAACTACCACCATAATGAATAATATTGTAGATACTTCTGACAGTAAAGTTAATGTTTTGCTACTTTATTGCATACCTAACAATCCGTCTAAAGCCTATGGAAAAATAGATGAATGAAGGAGAATACAAAATGTTTAAATTCAATGAATAAGTATTACAAATTCAATATAAATAGAACTTTTTATTATAGTCTTGTACCAGAACGGTGAAAATTAAAAAAAAGCAACTTAAAGGGACAAAAAAAAGTGCAAATCATTCATGATGTGTCTCTGAAGTTACATTTTATCAGCTGATGCACAATCTCTATGAAGGAGGCCATGGTGATTCCGTAGGAGCAGTCTCTGAACTCGCTTCACGCTCCTGGTGACATTTGTTAGCTAAACTGACTGTATAGACTCGTGTTTTCACTGTTAGTTCCACGACGCGCCGCAATCGCAGCCTTCATTCTTCGCTTGGTCGAGTTATAACTCTCTGTTTCCTGTGATCTTTGCACTCCGCTACACTTCCTTCACCCTCTCATCATTTCCACACAACCTCGTTTCTCCCCGTCTACTGCTGGCGTTCAGTCAGCAGGACTCCATTTCGACTTCTTCAATATCATTTACAATTTTGTTTTGCACGCCAAATTTAACCTTATTTTTCACATATTCAGTAATGTAGAGAAAGTTAGGTAGTGCTGTAGGACATGCCGCCGTTTTTGGGCGTCCCTGACAGCGAATAGTGGTTTTCGTAAAACGTTTCTGTCCCTCTCTACGCGTCTCTAGCATCTAAACTGTTCAAAGAATTTTCTCCACAAAGAATATTCCGCGACTGACATGACCACAGTGAAGGTTCTGCAAGTTCTAAAGGATCATTAATTTTTTGTTGAGTACTTTACACTAAGCCTCTAGGGCCTCTCAAAAGCTTTCAAGAACGGCTCTTTAATTTTTTTATTTTTCTAGAGTACAAGAAACCACGTTTGTAACAATAACGAAGGTCTATTTTTAGTGAACTTTCAAATATTTTATGAAATTAATTTTTTTTGGATTTGTTCATAGGATATAATTGAAGATTTTCCTAAACGCAATCGATTTTATTAATACTTATTTCGAAATATTAGTTGTTTCTGCAGTAATTGTCAGCTCTATTATGACGAAGTTCAATTTTTCAAACCTGTCTTGTAACTAAAAAGACAACTTTTTTTCTTAATGCCAACTACTCCGAATATTACAATTTAAATAATTTAAATAAATGTTTTTCGATATATCAGTATTTTTTTCTAATATTTTAATTACTTGTCAGAATTTCGAGGGATATAATTTGCAATAAAATAATACAAAAGTGTGTAGATGATCATAAGTAATATTCGAGAAAAATATTTGTAGAAGTTTATTGCTGTTCAAATATCCAAAAAGTAATTCCATAAGACTTCTATTGTTACCATTGATTGTATATCATCTTACTTAACGGTTACCAATATCACAAGAAAGTATGTGATGGCGAAGCACAAGCTTCTTACTATTAAAGTGCCATACATCTCTTACATTTTTTTTTGTTATTTAAAGTTGCATCAACTACTAGGTCATTAGCGACCACAATCGGATTTAACGTTATGGTATGAGGATGAAACGATATGGTGATGATAAGGATAAAAGGACAAACACATCCAACCATGGCCGAGGCGGGACTCGAACCCGCGACCCCTCGGTCCGAGATCACTACGGCACTACTGCCTTGGGGATCTCGGCCATGGGGCCGTGGGGCCGTCTTACTTTGCACTTGCACACTGATAGATAGATAGATAGATAGATAGATAGATAGATAGAGATACATATTTATTTCCGCAGACAGGTTTATGCAACCTGGTGGCAGAACACTTAAGATTTACATATTATAATTAAGGATTAAATACAATGTAACTTAAAATAACTTTAAGACAGTAATATATATAATAATATGATAATGTCAATGTTCGTGAATGTGCCGGAGGTCTGAGCGAGGGCGCTCGCTTTCGACAGATTTTGCTCCGGCCGCTTCCCTCCACATCGCGCGCCTGCATCTGCGACATCGTCATCGCTGCGAAACGGCGCCTGCTCCTCCCGCCCCCCACCCCTCCCCACCCCCTCGCGCTTTCCCTCGGAGCCGCTGGAAGAAATTGCTTGCGCCACACGCAGCGCAGGACTCCTCAACATGCTCACGCAACACTGCCCGTCGTTTCCACCCACCCGTTTCTACTAATGCAAACACAGTGTGTCCAAATATCTCCGAAGGGTACAGCGTGCACATTTTCTGTCATTTCGACCCACCCGTTGTCAGTAATGCAAACAGTGTGTCGAAATATGTCCGAAGTCCGAAAATGGTGTTTATTAAACAGGTGTTTTGCGACTTGGGTTGAGCAGCGCACATTTTGTTAATAGTATATATTTTACATCTTTATTTACACGTTATGCACCGCGTATAATGATGCGGCTTCATTATAATCCAAATCTAGGACAAGTAAGAACGAAGCAAGCCTAAGTAAGTTCATGGAATGGTCATCATTTAAGGAAATATTTTGTTGAGGTGCTGAAGGTGACAGTAAACCCTAGTGACAGAAAAACACATCACATTCGACCGGTGAAAATCAAACATAGAATTAACACCATTTAAAGACCGGAAATGGTAATTAGGATCAAAGTAGTATTAATTTTCATAACGCGTCGGAAATATGTTGTATGTTAAGGCCACAACAAGAGTCATCTGTTCACCGCTTCTATCGTCGTGTACTTAATAACTGTGTACTAGTAACATCGGTTTCAACATACGCATTGCTGATACTCCTGAAAACGGATGCATTTATTTTCCAGGTTTCAAATTAAGAACAGCCTCTCAGAGAGACAAAACGCCTGAATGAAATAAGACGTAATGTAGATGTTCTTCCACGTCCACTACCCGTGAGATCCATCCTATGATCTACGACTTGTATCTGTACACTATTGTGTTGACTCAGAGTACGTTGTTACAACGCTAATTATTATTATTATTGCTGTTATAATTTTTATTAATTATAATAATAAATATATATAATACAATACAATGGAAACAACATGTATAATAAGTAGTTCCTCTAAATGCTACTGTAAATATTAATTTCCGTAATGAAATCAGTAATTGTCCTTTAATAATCTTTCGAGTTAAGAATGCCATATCTGCCTTTTAATTAGTTTTAATCTGCTTCCTGTGATAAAGGGAAGTAAGTTAATGTGTTTTACATTGATAAGACCTTTACAATGGTCACATCTAGAGGGGTTTTTGTAGTTATTGGGCGAGTATGCGTTGATTTAGAACGTTCCGTTGTCGACCTGATTTTTCGATGGGAATTCCACCGTTTAAGAGGCTGTGTGGAGAGTTGAAAAGGGTGGTTGGGAGGGGGAGGGGGGAGGAGAGGGAGAGGAGAGTTTAATCGCGGGCGCGGGGAGTGCGTGTCCTCGCCGAGTCGACTCGTCAGGGCCACGCGGCGCGGATCGCTCAATACGGCCTCGGGCGCGTAACACGAGGAGCGGGCGCTCCCTGCGGCCACATCCGCCCCGCCCCACCCCGCCCACGCCCCGCCCACGCCTCGCCCCGCCCACACCCCGCCCCGGCCCGCCCCGCCCACGCCCCGCCCCGCGCCCTCCCCGCCCCGCCCACGCCCAGCCCACGCCCCGCGCCCTCCCCGCCCCGCCCACGCCCCGCCCCGCGCCTTCCCCGCCCCGCCCACGCCCCGCCCCGCGCCCTCCCCGCTCAGCCCACGCCCCGCACCGCCCACGCCCCGCCCACGCCCCGCACCGCTCACTCCTTCTACGCCTTCACCCCCCGCCCACGCCCACCCCGCCTAAGCCCCCCGACCCCGACCAGCCTCCGCCCCGCCCCCTCCCCCGCCCCAGCACCACTCCAACCACAACCTCGCCCAGCTCCTTCTACGCCATTATCACCGCCCTTCCCGCCTTGTGGTCCGCCCCCGCCCTTGCCGCCGCCCCACCCGCGCGCCCTGGACGCCCAGCAGCCCTGGCAGCAGCGCGGCATTGTCCTCCCTTCGCCGGCGCCCTTCTCATGCAAATTCCCTTCTCATCGCCACTCAAATAACATACACTATGAATTGCCAGCACACCCATACAACCTACTTACATGGCAATGCTTTCGTTAGATACTCGGAATCTCGGGAGAAATACGAAAACAATGAGCCAGATTCCACTTTAATTCAAATTAGAAAATACTTAATTTACAAGCTGTTACTCAAAAACGCGATTTCTGGTGCTTCTTTTCCGTGTGCGAAACATTTTTTTCACAGTGTGCAAAACATCTGTAACGATTTGCAAATGTCTTTCCTCTTGATGTCGTCTTTGTTTATTATTTACAAACAATAGTGCTACGACACGACTGGAATCCATTTCTTTTTGTACAAGTAAGGGATTTCTAGTTATTTGATATTCAATTTATATTCCTTTACCCGATGAATTGCCTTTCCCTCGCGGCGTTTTAAAAAACAATAGACGCCCCACGCGTGCGAGCTGATTCCCGCACTCGTCTCTTTGTCGTCCTCAATTCGCTTAAGCGACAAGCTCCACTCGCGCTTCCATCTCCTGTTTCGCGCCATGGTTACGCAAACTACTACATTACGTTGTGTATGTTCTCAGTATTTCTCATCCCAGATGTTATGCCAATATTCTGAAACTCAGTGTCATCGCTATTAAAACACAGCTGACGTGACGCGGCGAGATAGAAAGAAGCTTATGTCGTGTGCCGTTTCACAAAGCCAATTCTTGCTGCTCCGGGACTCCTTTTTCCAGAGACTGGACAGCTGCAGTGTTATTGCTGCAAGCCGTCAGTATCACCCTAACCACATATGACTCAAATACAATGCAACATTGGAGGTACGACAGTCATCTTAGATCATGTATTTGTAATAAAGTCGATAAACCCCTTTTCACCTTGCCCGTCCAAGCACATCGCCTGCAGTTTATTTGCGTGGAACGCCCCACTATGCCGTATTACATTTTCTTGCTTATGCAATGCCATTAAAAATCATCCACAACAACGAAGACTCGGATCGTATGGATTACTAATCGGCGAGCTTTGCCTCCGGGTACCCGTCTCAAATCCCAGTGGAACCCTGTGGGATTTCTGCTGAGGAAAGCTGATTCGTTTCTTCAAGGTGTCACCCCTGCCTCTCATGCTTCCATTGCCTCATCAACGTTTACATTCATCAAATCCATTTCAGGCACGAGCATAAACTCAGATTCTTTATTCATAAAAAATATTTTAAAGCTCATCCTTTCCCAGTCGAACTTAGGTTTTATTCCCCTAATCACTCACTACTCTTCGTTTAATATTTTGCGTCTACTCGCCTTTGTCATTTGTGGTGAGCCAGCGGTGATCAGTAAATGCTTGGCTGCCCTGGAGAGGCCGCGTTCTAGACACAGGTGCCAACGTGTCGGCCACCATTCTGCGACCTTCCTCGGGGCAAAATGTGCTGGAAGATCGCAGTAAATAGATAAAATATCTCTTTCAAATTCATGAGGCAGCCACATCAGCCAAATCGATAGCGTAACATCCGTTTTGGAGAAAATCGGCTGAACGGTTTAGCCGCTAGCGTTGATCACAGACGTACGGACAGGCACACGTTTTGCTGTCCATCAATTTATTTATCGTTATCAAGGACCCACAAAATAGGGATTCTGGCTGCACCATGTTTTAGGAGATTTTTGTCTTAATTTAGCTTCTGGATTTATCAACTTTTTCGTTACCATGGCCCTGTAATAAGAGTGTTTCTGCCGAAAATTCGCCGTTTTTTCGCGCAACATTCCATAACTTTATCTGTACTCCGCAGCTAGAAAGTACAAACCGTTCCTCCCCGGCTCTCCTCACTCTGGTTGGGCATCGGGAGGCGCTTTGGTCGCCCTGGCGGCACGGCAGGGGGAGGAATGGCTGTTGTAGACTACGGCTTAGTTTATGAATGAACTTAGAATTCTTACAACCCACTCTCGTATGTGTTCTGATGCATCCGTATGACGCCACACCTCTCTGCGCCACACGCACAAGCACTGGGGCTGATGGAAGGGCGTCCAAGCACAAACACAACTGACGGCACGATGGCCGAGTGTCTCAAGGAATATGTCTACTCAAAAGTGTCCGAGACTCATGGAACAAGGCATTTTTGTTTGTTTTCCATTCTGAAAGCGTCATTTATTACACTTTCGTGTGGTGAAATCCGTTTTTTACCATCTGCAATATTTTCGGAGATACAATAAATTGTTATCAAGATGGCGTCGCTGCCACGCCCACTTGGATCAACGAAGGCAAAGAAGAAGCTGTAACTTATGCTGCAGGGGCACTATAGGTAAGCAATCTTTCATTACTTCTCCTGAAAAGTTCATTTTCCTTGGGTATTGATTGACGAAAAGCATCATAGCTCAGAAACTCAGAGAGATATTTAAATGATTCTTGCTGTATTTTACACGTTATTCTTTACATGATTATGTGAACCACATATAATATTCCACTACACAATATTTGAAGGGACGCATTCAGAAAAAAGGAAAAGAAAAGAAATCCAAAATAGTTTTTTATAATTCAGAATGTTTTTACACTTTACAATTTTACTTCTTACAAAACATTCAAGTTTTACATAATGCGGCAATTATTTCATTCTTTTCTGGAAAAATAATTATGAAAATATATTAAATAATAATTGAGATATTGTGTCACAAGTGGAAGACAGTAAAAATTCGTATGATTCAAAATATATTTAAATATTTTTGATGATATTTAATGTAGATATACAGGAAACCTTAAAGTCATAATATTAAGAGGTAAAACTAGGTTTACAGGATTTTTTTCTGAGTAGACATATAACGGATGACGACGTTAAACCCAACTATGAATTAAGAAATGAAAGCCTGCAAAATTAATCTTTGAAATTAAGCAGCTCGTAAGGCAGCTCACATCTAGGTTGCTTTGCAGGCGAACGTGTTAGAATATAATAAATCTATTTTTTCTTCTCCAGAGACACCGTTTTGATTTAACATTCTTTCAACAATTTGAAATGCTAGCTTAATTCATTCATACCCATTCATACTCATTCAAACTCTTTGATGGTACTCTACGAATGAATATATTTAAATAGCAGTAAGTTCGAGCACGTGATTATTCATCCGGGGCACACATAATGCAGTGGTGGTTATAATTCAAATCAACTTTCATATTTTACATTCAATTACTTTTCTCTTTAAACGTTACCGAGAATATTTAAGTATTAATGATAGATAAATTTATTTTCAATATTTAGATTAATTAATAAAATAATTTATCAATTCAATTACACAATTTATCAACAACAATACACTAAATTATAAATACTACATCAAGAATTTATCGATGTACTTGCGTTTTTCTGAGCAGTGAAAAATGTTTAAGGACTCGAGATTTTGCGGTTATTTAGGTATGTTTATATCCCACATTGATTAGCGGATCCGAAGCGCAGATAGCCCCATAGGGCAGCCTCGACTTTGGCAAAAATAGCGAGACCCTTCTATACCCGCAGCGGAGTGCTTCGTTTTGAGGGTTATCGCGCGATCGACGTTGCCAAAGTGCCCGCACTAAATGGCCCAACCAATGGGCACGCGAATGTAGCTGTGTGCACTGGAATTCCGACGTTTCTTGGTGAATAGCACGCCATCTCCAAAACACAAGAATTTTTCAGACTTATTACTCTCTGGCACTGGGTGCACGAGAAGAAATTGCAATGGTGACAATTTATGGGAAATCTTTAATAAGAGAGAATACAAAAATATTGTATTTTGAATGAGACCACATTACTTTCAGTGTTCAATTCTATTACGAGTTAACGGGAAATTATAAAACGATACCTTGTTGAGTGGGTTTGTGGAATGCTAAGATCATTACAAATTAGTTTCCAGCGATATTTTAGAACTCTTTCATAACATACAACAAAAATAACGGCACACTAGAAATATTTCAGAATCTTTGATTATGCTGCATAGGCTTAATTTACTTTTCACTCAAATATTCCACCAAGAGAAGTGGCTCAGTGCATCAACCGTCGCTGCAGTGCCTCTGACCGGGAGGTCCTACGTTCGAGTCCCGACGGCGACAAGCTTTTCGACACCAGCTTCCCAGCTAGGTCGTATTCCTCGCTGTCTCGAGGAGAATTCTAGCGGCCGGCTGCTCTGATCAGTAGTTTTCCGTGGTTTCTCCGATCAACACCAGGCGAATGCCGGAGCAGTGCCCTAACAAACGAGCCACGGACTGCGCGTGATCTTTCCTTCCTCTTCCTTGTCCTATCCTCATAGACATACACACACTAACGTGCACTACACTACCAAATACACCGAGAGGCCGGTCGGAGGCTTAGAACTTGTCCCGGCTGGGGCGGTGCCCGGCTGGCGGGAGATACCTGGTTGGGGGAAACACTGCTAGACGACAGTCGGTCGGCGATGGATCTCGCCATCCAGAGGGAGAAGATCACCGCCACCTCCTGGTGAAAAACATGCACTATGCTTCCTGGACTAATGACCTCAGTAGTTTACGCGACCAGAATCACTGACAATCAAATATTCAATTGAACCCTAACAGAGCAAATATTTAAATTAATGATAATCTTATTAAACAATGAAAAGTTACAATAAATTGTACGTATTATTTTTTATTCTAAAAAGCTGAACCAATTTAAATGAAATATTTTATTAAAAACATATACATCCTTCCAGACGTCCAAATGTAGTCCAAGAAATGGAAGAATCTGCCGCACTTCAAAACGACGAATCTAATGTCATGAAACGCACCCATTATTTGTTGTGTGATAACTTAAAATGAATCTTAATTTCTGTAAAAGACCCATTTTGCTTTTATTATGAAATTTTTCATTTGAAATTCAGTATTTAAAAAGTATTATTCCGCTCCTGGAGTACTCTGTAAGTAAATTAAAAAGCAATTAAAATTTCGATTAAAATTCACTAATTTAAAGATTCGATTAAAATTCACTAAATTAAAACAGAAAAACAAGGGAGGAAACTATTAGATAATCTAGAATCATTTTCAACTTACTTCGAAATAACAGAAATAAATTGGTTGAGAGGAATGAACAAATAATATGAGTAAAATGTTTGTATTGAACTTAATAAGAATTCCATAACTCGTTGATTACATTTGTCATTTAATTAGAAAGTAAATACTTCGTTACGGGAAGATTCAATATTACAGCTGTTTACTGCAGAATGTAGGTATTGAAAGCATTCGTCAGTGGGTGAGAGGTTCGCTTGGTGGCCTCTGACCCCCAGTGCGCGGGCTCCATCCTCGCCGAGGGGCGTGCACTTTAGAAGGGCGGACTATCCGCAGCAGCCATGTGACACTTGTGGCAAGCAAAAGAACCCTGAAGGATGCCTGGCAAAATTGAATCCCTCCGACAACATCGCGCCAAACGAGCTCTGTCTCCCAACGAGACAGTTCGGATAACTAGGACATAGTCGAAGGAGGTGAAATCCCAGGCGCATTTACTGCACTTCCCGCGAGGTGCGCCTGCTGGATAAAGACCCGCGTCGGGGGGAGGCGTCCAAGGGAGCCTGGGTGGAACAACTGCCTAAGGGCAGTCTCCCCGCAAATAGTCCTATTTGATAAATAAATAAATTGCTCTTAAATTCTTGCGAGGAAGAGGCCGTTAGCCCTTCCTGTGCGGAGTGCCTGCCTGCTCCCATTTCACCTCAGTGCGTCGTCCCGCGCATGTGGCCCCTTGCGTTCGCTGCGTCATTTGCCTCCGCCTCCTGGCGAAGGCCTCGCGCTTTCACCTGCGTCTCCGCCGCTGCCAGGCCGCTGGCGCTCGAGCCTTCTGTGGCCTCCACTGCACTCTCCATTCCACAAACGACTAATATTACCCTCACGACGCGCTCTCTCGCGCTCTCATTTGCCCTCTCGCGCTCTCTTACTCTTTTTTGCTTTTTCTTGCGCTCTCGTTCCCTCCCTTCTCCTCTTTCCCTCTCGCTCTCTTCCTCTTTCCACCACTCCCCCTCTCTTCCTCTTTCCACCACTCTCCCTATCTCTCTCCCTCTTTCCACCACTCTGCCTATCTCTCTCCCCCTCCTTTTCTGGCTGCTCCAAACCTCGCAAAACTGGCGCTCTTCGTCACAACGACGTCGCTAATTGGCCTGGATTCCGCCATTTACGTCTTCAACTTCTGTTTACCCCATTCGCCTTCTAGACGACATCTGTGATCGCAAAGGAGCGATAATATCATGTTTGTCACAACGGTTGCCTTCATCACCGTTACGTCTTCAATATTACTACAGCATCTTTGACGACATTGCACTCAACGTATTCTTTATTCTTCTGTATCTACGTGTTCACCCTTCTTTCTTTTTCGCATTTTACTTTCCATTCGCATTTGCATTCTTTCCATCTGCTTCGATTTCATGTGTCTTCTTGTTCTTCCTTCTCTTTTTGCAACTGCACTTTATTTTTCGCTTTCTGTTCGTTCGTTGTTCTTCTCTCTTCTCATTATTGTCTTAACCGTATTCTCTGTTTATCATTTCTCCATTTCTTGTTACATCTCTTCTCCTCTTGCTGCATTCTCACTTCTCATCTCCCTCCTATTTTCTTTTCTTTCTCCTTTACTGCTCCACGCCTCAAATCTTTCTCTTTCCATCGTCCAGTGTTTCCGCAGCCTGCCATATCGCCACAGTAGCTTCATGTCAAGTTTCTCCTTCTTTTTACTCTTTCTTAAACATCAGTTCATTCTTCGCTTTCTTCTCTTTCGTTGTTCTCCTTCCCTCTCATAACGTTTTAACCGTGTTCTATTTTTTATCACTTCTGCCCTTCTTTTCATATCTCTCCGCCATTGCCCCTTGTCGTTCTTCCATGTGTCTCTCCCCTCCCTCCAGTGAGGCTGCCCGTCGCCTGTGCGCCCGCGGCGGCGGCGGCGCCAACGACGATTGTCTCGCGCAAACACTCCGCGCGCCTCCGCCCCGCCCCTCCGCCGCTGCTCCTGCTGCCGCTGCTTTTCATTCCGGGGCCCCGGCGCCAAGCGCTGCGCGTGTCGCTCGGCTTTTGTTGGCGCCGCGACAGCCGAAAGCGACACTCGCTGCCCCGAGGCGCCGCGACGCGCCGCACCACGCCACGCTCCGCCACGTCCCGCCCCTCCCCGCCCCTTCCCACGCCGCCACTCCCCGCTGAGGCCCATCCCGCCCCGCCCCGCCGCGACCTACCCTTCCCCTCCCCGCCCCATTCCGCCACGTCTCATCCCGCCGTGCCCCGCTCGCCCCGGTCTGTCACGCTTTGCCCCGCCCCGCCCCGCCCCGCCACCCTCCCCACTGCCCCGAGGCGCCCCGCCGCGAACAGGGGCGGGGATGGGGCTGGGGCTGGGGCGCGTGGAGGGACTTGGCCGTCGGAGGGCGGGCGGCGGGCCGTCCGAACGGCCGCTGACGCCAAAGCGATGCTGAAGCTGCGCGACGCCAACTTCTCCTTGTGGGCGCTCGCCAATCGTCGAAACGAAAATGGCGCCGCCTCCGTCGCCCCCCCCCCAGGGGCGGTCGTGTCTGCGGAGGTGGGCGCGGTCTCTGCTCAACAGTTGGAGACGATCACTCGGGCCCTACGTCTCGCGGCCCCACTCAGGCCGTAAGCCTAGTGTAGGCACTGAGGAGACGAGAACAGGGGGGGAGGCAGCGAGTAGATAAGCTTCTGGTTGTCGGCTCAACCCGGCAACCCACCAGTTGCCCCCTGGCGCGACGATTTCTGAAATTCTTTGATACTGTACAACACCTTTTATTTATTTTTTATTTATTTCATTTTGCGAAATTGTTTGCTCAAACCCGTGATCGCCTTAAAGTGTCTCTGATCTGAAAGTATGGATTAAAATATATTTAATATATTACCTTAAATTCAAGGTAATTTAATTTACAAACCGATCGTATTATTGATCAAAGTTAACCGGAATATTTTAATTCCAAACAGGCTTTTACCATAAACTCTGTTTTTTTGTCCACTCTCTTTCAGTTGCCCCTACCCTCAAAGCAATTAGTGGAATTCGATATCCTCTTTTATACGGGGCGCTCACAAATACATTGCCAAGGCCCTCTGAAATCACGCAATGTTGGTTACGCCGCCCTGCGGTAACAAACAAGTTAATTAGACTTGAATTGTTTCATAAATATCTATTTTCGTAAATTTACAGTACGACAAAATCTAATTGAACGAAGATAGAATGGAAAATCAAGGCACAGATATACTAGATTGGAATTCAAAACCGCGAATTACGAGTAATTACAATTAATAGGTTTTCCAGGACTCTCTAAAACAGTTTGAACCGTTCCAAATATTTCCACCAAATATCTGAATTGCATTTCTGGTTTATTTATTTAACATCATAACCGTGGAGAACTGTGTGTGACGTACTATGGGAAATAGCCCAATAAGTACACGTTTTCATGATCTCTATCAACACTCGATTCACTCAGGCATTAACGCTCTCTTGTGCATCAGTTCGAGCAAGTCGTCGACAAAAAGGTGAACGTTCTCACTGTTTGATGTTAGAATTTTTGTTTGGACTTCCCTATTTTTGGGAATAAACAAATCATATAGATAAATGGCTTGTCAGTTATGTAATTTGTCAGTTATGTAAATCTTTAATTTCCAAAATATTAATATTTACAGATATTAATGTGTTAATAAAATATAAAGAAAGTAGAATGAGAGTCATTAGAAAAAGGGCTAAATCAAGATATTAAGTTATATATAAACCATATACCAGTTATTCAGCAAGAGAAGAAATCACCAAACTATTAAGCAGACTACGTACTTTGACATCACATGCAGAAAATACAGTTGAGGCCACAGAGAACACATGCTGGGAAAGATTCCTTTACAGAGAGAACTTTTACGAGCTGCAATAAGTTATTATTGTTACTTACTATTTACCTTGGTAATTGTTAAATACATAATCTAATGGTTTTTAATATCTTGCTTGTATCATGAATGGTTGTGTCGTGTGGTGAAGTGGAAGGAAAACGAAGGGCCTTAGAGGTGCCATGAGGTGAAGTGAAATGTAGTGTAGAGAACGTGGAAAAACTAGTGTTTCTTGGTGAGGGGAGAAATCTAATGATCTCATGCTTTTATGATTTCCTTGCTTTCGATATAGTTTTTAAAATTCCCCAAATCGAGCATGTTAAATAAACTAAAGAAGCTAAGCCAGGTTTCATAAGAGTTTCGTCATTTGTCTCAGAGAGTAACATACACCAATTAATGAATTATGTATAATAACCTATGTGTTCGCAAAGATACTCTACATATCTGTTGAAATCAGTACTTGGTGTTTGTTTCCATTTTTAATTCCCGCATTTGTATTGTAATATTTAGATTTTTCAAACAATTTTCCAATTTAAGACTGATACGAGTCTCCTACCTACAGCATGAACGTCAAAACTTGGTGGACTTGTCAAGCTGCAAATGAGACCAACTATTAACTTAAGTCAACCCATTCGTTCCAGAACAATTATTGAACATCATAATTTCTAACTCGTATTAATTAATCTTCAACGAGGAAACTTTGCTCTGACACTGGTATTTCCTTCACTTTGACACAGGTAGCACAGAAATAACAGGGCTTTATCAAAACCACAGACTCTCTAGAAATCTTAGAGCAGAGATGTACTTGTAAATTCAAGACTCGCGCACAAGAAATTAATAATGAAATAAAAACACGAGAGAAGGAATATAAACGAGACAGAGAAAGCCAAGCAAAGTCAAACTTGAGAAGCTTCAACGGTGCTTCGTTGAAGTTAAAACGAAGAAAGTAAAGCCAAAGAGAATGTGCAGTAGACTGTAGCTGCGGAAGAGAGAGAAGAACCGGCGTCGAGGAGCGCCTGTGGAAGTCGACCTGCAATCCCCAATGGCAGACGTCCTCGTGACATTTTCATTGTCGAAGAGTTTTCGCCTCTTTTCAACTCTGCCTTTGTTTACTACACGCCAAATGAGGATAAAGGGCAGAAGCAAGAAGGAACGTGTTGGAGGAAAAACCTGCCAATGCAATGTATTCAAAGTGACAAAAAACACGTGAAACAAGTGAAAAACGTGAAACAAAAGAAAGCAAATGAATAACAGAATGAAACGGGAACGCTAACACGCTAAAAATGTACTTGTGGAAGATAAACTCTGTTTACACAAAAGTCAAATAAAAATACATTTTTGAAGGCTTTGAAACGTATTTTTACTTGTATTTCTATTTACATTGCTCAGTATTACATAACCTTCTCTACATTAGTAACGTAGGGTAGCTAAACGATGACAGACTTTCTGGTAATAGTTTCCTGATTACTTTTGTTTGGGCTGGAAGCCACCACCAGTTCACCTATCGGAGTCTGAAAGATATTTTATCACATTTTCTCAACATTTTACTCGTCTAATAGCAGAATAAACTTTGTTGTGCTCCAACAGCAAATACTTTTCTCAATTTTTAACTATTAGGATTTTTGAAAATTCAGAGAGCGACATTTTTATGTCCTTTGGTCTCTCTAAGGGACAATTTTAAAGTAAAAATTTGAGTTGTTTTTTTATGAAAAAACTGAATAATCTTTTACAACAAGCAAACAATTACAAAAAAAGATTTTTTCGAAAAATGTACGGGACTTACTTTAAGAAGCTTTTTTTAAAATTACAACACAATACGGCTTACCAATTTGTTCAGTTTGCTTAATACGTGCCATTTTTTATACAAAGCTGCTTCTCTGGTATTACAAAATCAATGGAATACTTTTTGTAGAGAGCTGTAGCTTATTAAAAGCGCACAGGCAGCTTACTTCGATTTTTAAAACTAATGAATGTTAACGTGTCGACAAAATCGTATATTTTTAATAGAAAGAACATTCTTTACCTTCAACTGCCAAAAAGCAGAAGGGTTTTCAAGTGTGTTTTTCATTTTGACACAACATATTAAAAATTGGCTATGACCTTATCCAATTCGTCTAATCTCTTGTTGAAATTTCCTGTTAAGTTTTTTAAGATATTATACTACATTTTTGAGTTTTTCTAAATGATAACTCGGCCAGCATGAAAAAAAATATTGATAGTGATAGTTTTAGCTGAAATTTTGATGAGGTTCACGTATCGACCATTTAAAATGGGCAAAATACTTCTAACCCCAAACATTTAACTACGAACAATTTAAAATGATAATCGCGAAATATAGTTTCATTATAAAGAAGGTATATTTTGCGATCATCATTTTAAACGCTAGCAGCACATTGTGAATAATTATTCTCAATGAGCCTCTAGCTTTTCTCACATACTTCTTTTGAAAGCAAAAACACAACACGAACTCCTTTTTTACGAAACGATTCCAATTAATGAACATAAAATTACTAGGGTAAGAAGTAAACTAGGAAGTCAAATATCATATTCTTTCCATTTTCCACTCCTGAACCACTTTATCCGCTAAAATCTCTGAAACTTGATCTTGGTTGACATATGCTTACATATCTCCTCACAACAAACCTTTTTATGCAGCATTCTTGCCACAGCAAACAATTTTAACGCAATTCATCAGCGACATCGTTAGTGCGGGAAGACAAATATTCATGTTTTAGTTAATATTTACCAACACTTGATAAAATGGTATCAGACAAAACATTTATAGAACTTTTCAATTAACAGGACTGTTAATTTTTAATTTCTGTACAATAGGTATTTTTAAGGCTGGGTTTGATTTAAAACCATCCAAATCCTACATTGTTTACGTCATTTGAACTAGATTAAATGGCTTCTCCATTGAACATGGTCGGTGAATTCTGCTAGCCTTAATCTCATTATCTGAACATGTTTTGGTTATAATGTTGCTTGTATACAACTGAAGATGGAGAAAGTTCCCCGAAACTAGTCTGGGATTATGAATATACGTGTGTAGTCTATTAAATACACAATTTTCTTATTGTGGACTGATTACCTCTTTCATACGCCTATAACTATTAGGAATAAGTTTTGCGTGCGAGAAAACTGCAAGTTGCGTGGAAGGTTCCCTGACGTGGGCCACTTGCCCACAGTATGAGCGCTGTTTGTCTCACAGACGACAGTGTTTCCAGTGTTCCTGTAATTTTTGCTGCTGTTATCTTAAGTTGGTGAGTTTGCTATCAAGCTTATTCACGGATCAATACATGTTTTATGATTTCTTTTGATGATATTTTATGATTTGATTAAAACTAAACAAGATTCAACACGCTCATTACAATGTGATTTATTTTATTTCAAGAATTCCTCGAGAAAGACCACGGACCACAGATAAGGCGAAGAAGACTTTCCAGGAACTACTGGATACAGCAGTGAAATGCATTAATAAAGGCTCATCTGCTTATAGAGCTGCAACATATTCAGATATTCCTTCCAGCACTTTGAAGAGGCGACACAGCGCTGGATATGAAGGTGGAAATGATTCACTCAAAGGTCCAATCGAGGAAGGCCATCCATTGTTTCCGAAGCTCCAGAGAAGAACTTCGCGGACCACCTACTCACATTCTTTTTGTTATTTAAGGTCGCATCAACTACGAGGTCATTATCGACCACAATTGGATTTAACGTTACGATATGAGGAGGAAACGATAGGGTGATGATAGGCGGTGAAAGAACAAACACATGCAACCATGGCCGAGGCGGGACTCGAACCCGCGACCCCACGGTCCGAGATTTGTCAAGATGTTTTACGGCCTTAGTCATAATCAGTTCCGATCATTTGGATATGAATGTGTAGTAGCATTTAATTTAAAACACGATTTTGATAGCAAAGCCATTCACTGACGAAACCAGCATGACCTCTGTTTATAAAACAGAAAATGCTTTTTTTCAGACACCTTTACACCTCCGCTTGTGGTATTTTTGTCGCGAGAAAGCGACATTCAAAACTGTTGTATAAAATGGATTCTTTGAAACTGTTTATGCGTGGCCTTTAAGCGGATGGAACAACGAAATTATTTTCAGAGGCTACATTTTGCCGAATTTGCAAATCCAACGAAAGGAAGGCCAGTTTTGTTGATATTAGACAATCATACTAGCCACATTGCTCTTGAAGCGTACGAGTTTTGCAGGAAGAACTATGTGGACATATTGTCCTTACTTCCAAACTCCTCGTATTGTACGCAGATCCTTAATTTTACTGTTTACGTACACTTAAATGGCCTGCAACACGAAATGCGACCTCTTAATCAAAACGGCTGGCCCATTGAGATGTTCCCCAAACAAGACAGCAGATATTTTTAATAACACTGCTATCGCAGAAAATATGAAAGCTAGTTTCAATCAAGTGGACTATGGCATTTAAATGCTGCCATTTTTAAAAAGGATGACGTAAATAAAACCATGAGGGAACCCCAAACAGAAGTTGGTCAACATAATTTGTTTGCTCTACTGGCGTAGAATCAAATGACACTGTCATATCTTGAAAATAATAGTATTAAGTTGCAATTTCGTTAAGACAATTTAAGGTTAAGTATGGATTGTTTGCTACGGTACCCATCATCCAGGTGACCGAATAATGAGAGCCAATCGAGTCAGTTTGGTTTTTGTCGTTTTGCTCTTAACGGAAGTGTTTTGTTGGCTTTCTATTTTATATAGTTTATGAATCATAAAAACAAAATACAGATTAAAAACAAGATAAAACAGTTTCAATAGCACTCTTTTAGTAGGCTCCATTCCCCTGTTCTCCCCTGTGCAAGAAAGAGGGATGACCCTGAAATGCGTGTATTTCTTTATGTTGAGTTCCCGAGTTAATTTTCAAGTATTATCACACTTAGGTTTTCCTTTTTTCCACTCAAACGAGAATAACTTTCTCGTTATGTTAACTGAATTGTTACTCTCGGTGGACCGAGGGGTCGCAGGTTTGCGTCCCGCCTCGGCCATTGTTCGTCCTTTCGCCCCCTATCATCGCCATATCGTTTCATCTTCATGTCATAACGTTACATCCTATAGTGGTCGCTAATGTCCTAGTAGTTGACGCGGCCTTAAATAACAAAAATATGGAAATGAATATATGTATCAATTAGCCCCATTCCCTCATGCACTTTCATGAAAACTGCACCGCAATAATTTCAACCGTTCAAAAGTTACAGGAGGGACTAAAGTTACGGGACACACTGTTCATTTGTTATTTTCTGAAACTATTTTCCTTTTCGTTTTAAACGTTTAAACGTAAACGTAAAGATTTTCTCCAAGTGTTTGTCTGTATTCTTCTCAAAGGAAAAAAATTTCGCCTATGTTTCATCGTTACTCCAATGCATATCAGTGCGTTTTATCATGGTTTTCGTCGCGATGAAGAGAAGAGGCATTCCTGGCGTTCGGTTCTTCTAAGCTTAATCTTCCACAATTGCCGTTTCTTTACAACGCGAAGAAGTAGAGAATTCAGACCTTTGTCGCTTTTTGCGAACCGATTCCAGACTTTTCCGTGCACAATTAGCGTTGTCGGGCGATCAAATGTATATCCCAGTAGCAAGTTTCAAAAATCCTGGGACTTTCATTAAAATTCCTGGTACCAATGACAATTTATTTAACTTCAAGTTGTTCATATTATAATTTGTTCCTGTTTTAAACGCACGTAGGAAGTTCATTAAACTTAATTCGATATCAATTTATTTTATATCATGCACTACACGGAAGCTGGTTCTATGTGGATTGGTCCTATCCTTTTCTATAGTACATGCTAGAAAAACACTATGTTGCTAGAAAAAGTACATGCTAGAAAAAAATCTATGTCACAATGTTCAGAATGTTTCACGTCAGTGTTTTCCCCAATAATGTACTTATTTTGTATTCAATAATTTAAAATGGTCACCAATATTAGAAATATTTCACAAATCTTAAATCGTATATCATTAATTACCGTACACATAAAATGCTGATATTTAAAATCATAAATTATATTAAAATTATAAATTAAATATATATCTTATCATGGTACACGATATCTCTATTAAAATTATTTTTATTTTATTCTAAATTGTCCTTTTCTCAGCTTATATTTGGTGTGAAAAACTGAGATTTTTAGTAGTTGTTAATAAACCTCTCCTACATTTGCTGAAGCAATTTTTTTCTAATTACTTTAGAATCATCCATTCTACAATAATTTATTTACTAGAAAACGTGGTAGAAAAAATTGCATTATGAGAAAATATTTTTATTTACAAAAATAGAAAACATTTTTCAAAACCGTTGTTTCAGTGCGTAACATATCTGAAACCTGTAAAAATTCCTTAAGCCTAACTTGAACAGACTGTGAAATTTAGGTTCAAACAGTTAACATTGCCAGAATGGGGCATTCCATTTCCTCTTCCTCTTTTGTAATGCAAGTTTCTCCACAACGCGCGAGAGTAGAGGATTCGGACCTTGGTCCTTTCAGCGGAGCGATTCCAGCCGCTGCCCCGGGATGAGGAGAAACTGACGTGTCGCGTCCACAGCCTTTCCTGGCGACCTCCGCCCGGAACAGAAGCAGTGGGAGGCAACTCGTTGGCCGCGAGACCAACTTCCTCAACTTTCGATCGAAAGGAGAGCGACGAAAAGTTCAAGGGACTGCAAAAAAGGGAAGCAACGAAGAAGGAAGGAAGGAAGCTCTCAGGGCGAGGGGAGGGGGGGGCAAAGACATTACACAAAGAGGCGTGGATGCGAAAATGCGGAGTGCGGCCACAGCGGTTGTCTTTGCGGAAGTTGTAAAGACGCCGCAGTCTCTAGATAAAGTGCATTAAAAAAATTCATGACTCCGCCGATGAAAACCGAATTAAGAAAGAGCTAGGTATGTAGAATAGAGACGGATAAGGAAATTGGAGCGAGAACGGAAGAACGCAAAGTTTCGTATATAAATTACGATTATACAGTTAGTGTGTGTGCATAACTTTTCTCGTCTTGGCACGGAAACTCCCCCATATATTCATTTCTGCCTCTATGTATCGTGTGCTTGAGTATCGTAACTGCTTCGCTACGCAACGGGGCTCCTTTGTATTGAACTTTCGCGGAGAAAGTTTAAATCGCATCACGCGTTGCGAAGTTGCTGGATTGTGCTTATTCCTTGTACCGAACCGATGAGCTTCTTTGAAAGCGCAGTCAAGCGGAACGTTAGAATCTCGGGATATTCTCTTTGAAAATCCCTTTATGTAACAATAACGCAAAGAAACTCAAATTACGATTCAAGTTTTGGGCTGAAAAATATGTTTGTATTAAACGCAGAGAGTTTATATAAAATCTAAAATTAATATACTGTTAATAATGTAATTACTTTGTTTTCTAGCTGTTTTAGAAAGTTTGTCAAGATCGGAAATGAAGTGATAAAAAGTAAAAATTGGTTGCAACTTTCATCTGAAAACTTGAGAGTTCAATAAGGGAAATTCGTGACCTCCATACGTACGGATTGGATATAAAGGAGGAAAATAAATTTTACTGCAAGCAAAATATGACGAGAATAGACAAAAAATGTATTTCCCAAGTTATCTTTTAACTTCGAACGTTTCCGTAAACAATGGAAAAATATGTCACGTCATTTAAAACATATTGGGCAATAAAAAATGAATGTGAAAGTGCATATAATTTACATTTCAAATTAAAATGATTTATATAATTGTCCTATTCTCCAATTTTCCACTAATGGTTGTAGTGAATGTAGATTACATTTCTTTACTTATTTTATTAATAATATAGAGTTTGAAAGGTGAAGAAAATTTACAAATATGCGCTTCAGTAAATTGAAGTTCGTTGAGTTCTAACTGCTCTTCATTTGTCTACAATACTGCGCCCTTTCTTACAGCAGTTTCGGAGTATAACGATTAGCCTACAGATCATTCCGCGCTCGACTGTCGTACCGAACGGACCTCGTTTATCGTTGTGAACAGTGATAGCCGTGTGAATTTGAAAAGACTGTGAACCAGCGAAAATCTTGTGGACTGTGGAAACAGTGCCACTAGTGAGTGCTACGTATTATGCACAACGGGTACTGCCCGACAACCGGGCAGATCATCAGTAATGCCTTAACAACACTAAATAGTGATTATTCCATCCCAGAACTCAACGCATCGATGTTGTATGAAGAAGCAACGGAAACCATCAGTTCAGAAGTTACATCAATGGAAGCTCAATCAAGCCAAACAACAATGGGACCTCAGCCAAATCAACAGACCTCGTTCGGACAGCAAAACCTGGACTCATTACAAGGTAACGCTTCAGGCCAACATGCCGCAGGGCAAAATTTAAAGCGTCCTTCTGATGATGTTACCTCGGCTAACGAAACAAAAAAGTCTAATCTGCAATCAAAGCAAGCCAGCATAGACAGTTCAACGCAGTATTCATATTCGGTCCCCACTGGCAACAGATTTCAGCCACTGAGCAGTGAACTAGAACCTAACAATCAAAATTGGTTTAGTTATATAAATGAAACCTCGCCAAGTGTGTCAAAATCTGTTAAAATCCCGCCAATCTATGTTGCAAATATAACTAACATCACGAACTTTAGCAAGGAAATTAATACCAAAGTGACAAGTAGTTTCACACTTCAATTCATAAATAATAGAGTTAAAATACAACCAGAGAAAATCAGTGACTTCAGAGACATAACCAAATATCTAATAAACACAGGAAGACAATTTCATACTTACAAGGACCCAGCAAATAAGAAATTCTCAGTTGTATTCAAAAACCTACACACATCAATCACAGAAGAGGAAATGTACACTGAACTGAAAGAGAAACACCCATCACTCATTAAAGTTACCAGACTCCGAAAAGACAATAACCCAATTCCAGTAATAGCAGCCGAATTCAGTGGGGAAGAAAACATAGAAACTATTTTAGAAATAAATCAAATTTGTAATCTCATTGTAAAAGCTGAAAGGAGAAGGAGACCTAAAGGCCCCATTCAATGCATGAGATGTTTAGACTTTGGCCATACAAAAAATAATTGTAATCATAAAATAGCATGTATTTATTGTTCCAAAAATCATTATTCTGCAACTTACCTCCATAAAAATGAACCATTCAAATGTTATCATTGTCAAGGAAACCACCGAGCAGACCTCAGAACAGTAGAATGCCCTTATTATAAAAAAATCAGCCAAAACCCTAACCTCAACAGTCCCCAAAATAGAACTAGAACCAATGAATCTTCAACAGCGCCACCCCAAAATACCCAAACTAACTTTCCCGGACTGAGAACCACTCAAAACATCCCCAACTTTACACACATAAACAACAGAAACACAGCCCAAAATTTTAATCAGCGTAACAACCCCCAAAATCTAAACTCTCATGCACACACAAACGAGAACAGTTTTCTCAACTCCCTGATCAACACGATAGCTACTCACATAATCAATATAATCAACTCAATTATACCATCCATAATAAGCAACATACAATCATCCATCTCAGCATACATTAATAATAATAATTATGCAACAAACACAAATTAATAAGTTAATCATGCTCAATTGGAATGCAAATGGATTAATCAATAAAGTCAATGAACTAAAATACTTCTTGCAAGATAAGAAAATTGACTTTGCACGTATAACTGAAACACATTTAAACAGCAGTGTAAAATTCACCATACCAGATTATAAAGTAATCAGGACAGACAGACAAAGTAATAATGGAGGAGGAGTAATGACACTCATAAAGAGCACAATATCATGCTATCAAATAATACTACCACCAACCCCTGGTATTGAGACAGCAGCAATTAAGTTCAATAATAACAACAATCTGGAAACTACACTAATAGTAGCATATAAGCCCCCCAATATAAAAATCCAAAATACCAATCTCAGCGGTATTATTAATCAACACACTCCAACAATAATCTTAGGAGATCTTAATGGGAAACACATACAGTGGGGAAGTAAAAGTAATAATTCAGCTGGGACACAATTACTACAATTAATAAACTACCACAAACTTAATATAATAGCACCCAATGAACCAACCTACTACCCATATGATCACTCTAGGAACCCAAATATACTAGACATAGGTATAACAAATATACAACAAACATTTTTCTCCACAGTACACCATGAAATGGACTCAGACCATCTACCAGTAATAATAACAACACAACATCCACTCTCCACACACTCACCCATTCCTCAGATCAACACACACATAATCAATTGGCACAAATTTAAAAATAATGTAAAAACATCCATCCCAAAATTTAAAATATTAAATACCCCTTCAGAAATAGACCAAGCAATAACAATACTCAATACTATTATATTAAGTGAACTACAGAACAGTAAATCAAACAAATCACTTATAAACACACACAATAAAAAAATGAACTACCCAAAAGCATAAAAAATTTAATCTACACAAAGAATAAAACAAGAAGATTATGGAATCACACTAGAAACCCTGAAGTCAAAAAGGAACCAAATCTATTAACCTATATTACCAAAAACACACTTTTCACTCACAAACAGCAACAATATAACAACATGATCCAAACATTAAGCTCTAGTAACAATACATTGTGGCAGTTCAAAAATAAAATACTTAACAAAAAGAATACTATTCCTCCACTTAAAACTAGCACAGGCAAAAAATTCTCACCTTTTGAAAAAGCTGAAACCCTAGCAAAACATTTTGAAGATACATTCAAACCCAATGATTCCCACCCACACAACCTACATCAAACAATCGCACAGATAGCTACATCTCCTAATTATGATGTACCTTCCAGAATCAGATTCACATCTCCTCAGGAAATAACAAATATAATAAAAGCACTCCCCAATAAAAAGGGCCCAGGACATGACAGAATAAACAATAAAATACTCAAAAATCTACCAAACCAAGCCATAGCATTCCTAAATAATATTTATAACTCTTCATTAAGAACAGGATATTTTCCACTTTTATGGAAACACTCTATAGTAATACCCATACCAAAACCAAACAAAAATCCATCAAATGTAGAAAATTATAGACCAATAAGCTTGTTACCCTCTTTATCAAAAATTCTAGAGAAAATCATTCAGAAAAGACTCAACAATTACCTCAACAAAAATGGTATCATCCCCAGACATCAATTTGGATTCACAGAAAAGCTATCAACCACTCATCAATTATTAAGAATCACTGAACATATTCATACAGCATTCCAGAGAAAATTACACACCATATCAACCTTTCTAGACATTTCCCAAGCATATGACAGAGTATGGCATGAAGGTCTCATGTACAAACTTAAAATTAATGGTACACCCAAGTACTTAACCAACATCATCAATAGCTTCATAAGCAATAGAACCTTTGCAGTTTCAATAGATAAACATCTCTCAAACCCCAAACCAATTTTGGCTGGACTTCCTCAGGGCTCCCCATTATCACCTATATTATTTAATATTTACACTGCTGATATCCCTACATCCAACACAATCAATATAGCACAATTTGCAGATGATACAGCATTGTATTGTTCTAGCACATCACTTGATATATTAAAAAACACAATACAACAATATCTAAACCAAATCAGTGCTTGGTCAAACAAATGGAAAATTAAATTAAATCCATCGAAATCAACAGCAAAAATCTTTTCATTAAAAACCATTTCAACACCACCACCTCTCACACTGAACAATAACATTATTCCTTGGACTCCACAAAACAAAACGGTGAGATATCTAGGACTACATTTAGGCACTAGACTTAACTGGAAAGAACATATAAACATTAAAACACAACAAACAAAAGTCAAACTCATCCAATTAAAACCATTAATAAACAACCACAGTAAAATAACAATAGAAAATGCTAAGCTCATATATACAACAGTAATAAGACCCCTAATGCTATATGCCTGTCCTGTCTGGATTAATGCAGCAAAAACCAATATCCATAAATTACAGGCCATACAGAATAAATTCCTGCGAACAATAACCAATGCACCCTGGTTCATCACAAACAAACAACTTCATAAAGAAATTCAAATAAAGCCTATCATACATCACATCACCAAGTTATCCCATAATTTTTATAACAATTTACCATCAATTACACAACTATCTCAATATAACCTAGGCAAAGCACCCAGAAACACAACCAGAATAAAAAATAGATTTCCCAAGCATGTTTTTTATATACAATTTGCCAATTTGGATGATTCCTTGTGAGGTGCTCAGTGGGTTTCCTCTCCCTAATAATTAGTTTGTAAAGAAGTAATAGTTTAGTTTTTTAACGTAGATAATAAGCATCAAAAACATGTGAGAAAGTTTATATTGCTAAACTGAGCCATGTATAATCTTCAAAATAATAAAAATTATTTTAAAAAAAAAGCCTACAGACAGTAATACCCAAGTTCGCGGGTACAAACCCGATCCAAGTCATGGCCATTTTAACGCCAAAAAATATCCTTTGTCGGGGAATGAAAACCTTCTGTCCCGTGATGTGATGTGATGTGATGTGATGGGATCCTCAAGCCTAAAGGCGCTTCAGAGCAGTTTGCGTGTTTTGTCCCCGAGTGATTCAGTCTTTCTCCGCCAGATGGTGCAACGAGCGTGGCGAAATTTCCCTCGTGAGACGGAAGAGCAGTGTGTTACACATTCTGAGCCTTGCTACGTAAAACAAGGTATAAATGAATTTCAATTAAACTCCCAAACATAATCAAATCAGCGTTATGATAATTTTACAGGGTGATTCACTATATGTACCAAACATTTGACACTTCAGTATGGACTACACATCAATAACGTTAACATCTCCTGCATGCGGAATGCTTCAGTGCGCAGTCGTGCTTAACAATTTTAAGCAATTTACGAAAGTTGGGAGGTGAGGTCTATAATAAACAACGGAAAACACAATGCAAAATAAGAGCGTGCATTCAACTCAGCAAAGAGATTTGTCACTTTAAATTTTGGAAGAATCTTTGTAAAAACTCTATAATTACACTAGTCTACAAAACTAAACTTTTTTCTTTCACAAGAATTAAAATAACAGATTCTATAGTATTTTTTAAACTGAATTCAAATATCATTTTAGTTTCTCCCCATCAGGCCGCAGTTTTGTGTGATAATAATTTGAACTTTTTACAATTTTTAATAAAATGGGTAACTAGTCATCCAACTCTGAATGGTATACTACTCGTCCTGTCTCATTCTATACCTAGAAACTCATTCTATACCTAGGAAACGGCAATGATTTTCGGGCTTATTCTGTATCTGAAACATCTCTCTTCTTGGTCCAAGAGGTGTCAGCCAACGTATTATAACTACACTTGCCTTACTGCCAGTGGCATATGTTCAACAGAGGAGGTCTTGAACCGACATAAAAAGGGGGCCCCCAAATTCATGGACCCCAGACTCTCGGGGCTCCCGAACGCTCGACCGTAGTCTTGTAGTCTCTAAGGAACTTACGCCGCTATTTAGTACCTGTTCTCCATTGCAGAAATTTACTGAAGAAAACGCTTACCGTGGTCATCTCTGACAGTCTCAAAATTTCCCGGGAGGATAATCAACAGTATAGTCTAAGAAGTGAATTTTCAAAGACCTGTAACATCCCATAGCTTTACAAGAATGCAGAAAATGAATCACTATGCCCTATAGTTTTCTGCTTTATGGTTTCCAAGAAAATTGGAACATACATTTTTGAAACATTACCAGTCTCTTTTTTTTCAATGGATTTAACGAGTTTTCAGAACGTTCACCAACCACTGATGTCTACATTTGTGGTCCTAAAAATATCTTCTTTTAATTTAGCATCACTTACTTCGGAAAATTTCTATTTGAAGTACAAGAATACTTCAGAAAGTTTATCCATAACTTTTACTAAATTTCTCATTCCTGCTAATTTAATAGTATGCAATGGAGGTAAAGATATTTTTCAGGATTCACTAAATGCACATATGACACATTTTCCTGCTCAGGGACACGAGACTCTTTGTCTAACTTGTCCACCAGTGTTATTTGGAAAGATGAACACTGACGATATCTTCATTAGAATGTCAAAAGCAATATTAATATCATCTTGCTTCGGCCAATCATTTGCTGTTAGGGCAAAGCGGCGTCGCGGGACTCGCCAGCGCGAACGATTGATCGACTGGATAGTGCTTTCGGGCGCGTCAACTTCTAAGGCCTTTAGCACCGTAAGTGTAGTGCATGCTTTCGTCGTGGGGTGATCTTCCCGGTGGGTGAGAGATCTGGCGTCGACGTACTCGTCAAGTAGCAAGACTTTCCTCAACCAGGTATCTCCCACCAGCGACGCACGCCCCCAACCAGGACAAGCACGAAGCTCCCGAATGATCTCTCGCACGTGAGGTAGTGAGGCGCATGTTGGTGTAAGTCTGTATAAGAAAAGCGTGAGGTTAGGACTCGGAAGAGGAAGGAAAGATTGCGCGCGCTCCGTATGTTAGGGTACAGCTCCGGCATTCTTCTGGTGTGGATCGAAAAAAACACGGAAAACCGCCGATCAGCCAGCTGCTAGAATTTTCCTCCAGAGCGGCTGAGTTCGACCTGGCCAGTATCGAAAATTCAAACCCGAGTCAGAGGCCCTCTAGTGACATCAGTTGAGCCACCGAAGCCGAATCCAATACCAAAGAAGTCGCTCTCGCAGGGTAGCATTACGTCCGACGAAGAGACCGATTTTCCAGCTCGCACATCCGCAGCTCACGCTCATATACATGTACGCTCATGTGTGTAATCACGAGTCGCCCACCCAACTCTGAGTTCGGGGCTGAAAAACAAAACAAGAGCGAGCGCGCGGATAAAAGTGCTTGCGCAGTCCTCGAGTCCGCAGCAACGCCGACTTTTTGGCACGCCCTCTGGCGGCGGCGGCGGGGGAGGGGGAGGGGCGATAAGACGGGAGAGGAGGAGGGGGAGGGAGGGGCGAACGCACGCGTCTGGAAGGGCGTGCACGAGTGTTTATGCCTGCGTGAATGTCAATGCGAATGTGTGTGTGTGTGTGTGTGTGAGAAAGACACACAGAAACAGAGGCACCAGAGAGAGACATACATACACACACACACAGACACAGAGAGAGACACACACAGATCCAGAGAGAGACACACATAGACACAGAGAGACACAGAGACAGAGAGATGCACGCAGAGACACACGGACACATAGCGAGAGACATAGATATAGAAGAGAGAGATACACACAAAGAGAGAGAGACACGCACACAGACAGAGATAGGCACACAGACACAGAGAGACAGACAGAGAAACAGAGAGAGACACAGGGCCAGAGACAGACACAGGGCCAGAGAGAGACACAGGGCCAGAGAGAGACACAGGGCCAGAGAGAGACACAGGGCCAGAGAGAGACACAGGGCCAGAGAGAGACACAGGGACAGAGAGAGACACAGGGACAGAGAGAGACACAGGGACAGAGAGACACAGGGACAGAGAGACAGGGAGGGACACAGAGAGAGAGAGAGACATACGGACAGATACAAACGGAGACACATAGAGATAGAAGAGAAAGATACACAGTGAGAGAGACACACATTATCCTCCCACGCCTTCTTGAGCCCTCACTTCGCTGGATGCGAGAGGAGTGGGGGAGGGGTATTTTGATGATAGGACTATTCTATAAAATCTGTAGTTGGTTTTCGATGCGAAAAAGTTTCTATTTCATTGGAGCATTTCAACATTTCTGTTCATTAGATGTTGTAAACAACGTTCGTTGTTATTTATTCTGAACTGAAAAAATGTTATTAAAAGAGTAGGTATTCTGAGGCTCAAGGCGCGGCAATCGTGGTGCCCTGGAGATGCTTGGAGTGAGAAAACGTGCAAGCTGACGAGTAGGTGGTTGACGACCCAACGGAAGAGAAGTTCCGC
Source organism: Acheta domesticus (assembly GCA_031308135.1). Classification (NCBI taxonomy): domain Eukaryota; kingdom Metazoa; phylum Arthropoda; class Insecta; order Orthoptera; family Gryllidae; genus Acheta; species Acheta domesticus. Next base: position 116,169,376 of record JAHLJT010003656.1, on the reverse strand, counting down.
CAATTTCCGGATGAATCAACCAACCAATAGATTAAATAAATTGTATTTTTTTGTATTTTTTTGTACTTTTTTGTATTTTTTGTATTTTTTTGTACTTTTTTTGTATTTTTTTGTATTTTTTTGTAATTTTTTTGTAATTTTTTTGTAATTTTTTTGTACTTTGTATTTTTTTAGAATATGTTAACATTAAAATTATTTTTTGTATTATTCTTGTTATTTTATATTAAGGTTAGCTTTAGCATAGGGTTAATACTTTAATTTTATAAAATTATATTCAGTAATGTTCTTTGATGTTCATTTTGTATATTTGTTGTATTTATGTAGTGGTTTGATGTTTGTTTTATGTAGATTAATTGATTAGAAAACGCTACCACCTGAATTATTTCATGTATCCAAAGTAGCGAAATAAATATTCTATTCTAACTTCACGTTTGGGACTAATGGGCGAATTAACTGACACGCTCAGAAGCACAAAAGAATCAGATGAGGAAGCTTCTTTCTAGATGTGCGTAATATGTGATTCATTTCATTTCTTTTGCTTCGTTAAAATTCGATTTAACACAACACAACGGACATAAATGTTTTTAAAATCTTTATAGGGTTGGTAATATTGATAACTACTAATCGAGGATGCCGCTCACTATTAAGAATCATTACATAGGCACACCAAATTTAAAAAATTGCCCAAAGACATTAGACATGTTTCTTTGTGTACGTTGACGCACTGAATTCGAATCTAAAGCCAGAATTGCTCCACCACCTTCCAGTTGTTTTTAAATCGAAAAAAAACAGTGAAATTTACAATTCACGATTTAACGGTGTTTTTTCGCGATTTTAGAAACAACTGGAGGGCGATGACGCAATTCTGGCTTCATATTCAGGTTCAGGGCGTCCACATACATAGAGAACCACGTGCCAAGTGTTTGGGTCTGTCCACTTTTTATTGCGTTCCTGCGCTGTGAGTGGCCGAGTCAAGAGCCGCTTGCGTCCTTCCACCGATGCGATATGAGCCACAGGCAAGTGCTCTCGTGCAGCTGCTAGCGGAGCGCCTCAGAGGCGGCCGCAGGGCTGCCAATGGGCGCAGGGCTGCCAATGGCACGCGGGGCCGCGCTTATTTATGCGGTCGCCGCGAAGAGCAATGGGGTCAGGCGGAGTGGCCATCGGCCGAGATGGACGCCCCGATCAGCGGCCTCCGCCGCCCGCCCCCGCGCCCGCCCCCGCGCCCGCCCCAGCGCCCGCCCCCGCGCCCGCCCCCGCGCCCGCCCCAGCGCCCGCCCCAGCGCCCGCCCCAGCGCCCGCCCCCGCGCCAGCGCCCGCGCCCGCCCCAGCGGCGTCTGCTGCCAGGGCCTCTACGCTCCCTAGCTGCTGCCCCCGCTCCGCCCACCTGCGCCGGCTGCCCCAACACGACCTCCGCCAAGGCTCATTAGACATTGTGCCTTCCTTCTTTCATGCACCTCGTACGGCTTTACAAACACAACCAACTTCAAATAATAATAATAAGAAGAAGAACAACAAGAAGAAGAAGAACAACAACAACAAGAAAAAGTACAAGAAGAAGAAGAAGAAGAAGAAGAAGTACAAGAAGAAGAAGTACAAGAAGAAGAAGAAGTACAAGAAGAAGAAGAAGTACAAGAAGAAGAAGAAGTACAACAAGAAGTACAAGAAGAAGAAGAAGAAGAAGTACAAGAAGAAGAAGTACAAGAAGAAGAAGTACAAGAAGAAGAAGAAGAAGTACAAGAAGAAGAAGAAGAAGAAAAACTACAAGAAGAAGAAGAAAAACTGTAAGAGGAAGAAAAAGACCAGAAAGAAGAAAAATACCAAAAAGAAGAACAAGAATAAGAAGAAGTCCAAGAAGAAGAAGAAGAAGAACAACAACAACAACAATAACAAGAAAAAGAACAAGAAAAAGAAAAAGACCAAGAATAAGAAGAAGAACAAGAATAAGAAGAAGAACAAGAATAAGAAGAAAAAGAACAAGAAGAAGAAAAAGACCAAAAAGGAGAACAAAAAGAGCAACAAGAATAAGAAGGAGAACAAGAATAAGAAGAACAATAATAAGAACATGAATAAGAGCAAGAAGAAGAAGAAGAACAACAACAACAACAGCAACAACAGCAGCAGCAACAACAACAACAACAACAACAACAACAACAACAACAACAACAACAACAACAACAACAACAACAACAAAAAGAAGAAGAAGAAGCCGGTCCGCGTAGCCGAAATCGCTATAGTGCGATTTCTTTAAAGCTGCCTCTCAAGGCCCGTCTTCACGATGGAATTTCGTTTCACGGAATTTCGCGTCGTTCTCGGTCGCGCCGCTAGATGTCGCGTGATCATGACCGTATCAAGCACTGCTTGATCTTGATTTATGTACCGGCACGACGGACACAAACGCGAAATGGCGCGCTATATTCCATTGTGAAGACGGGCCTTGGGAGGCAGCTTCATAAAAATTGCACTTCTAGCGCAGTAGTGCCGTGGCGGCCTGCGAGCGAAGGATCGCGGGTTCGAATCCCGCCTCGGACACGCGCGTGTTTGTGTGTGTGTCTGTGTGTTTGTGTTGGCCCATTTCAACCTTCATCATTGTCATTTCACCTCATTCCCCAAGGCAAACAACCCTCAATGTAAAAAACGGATTCAGCATGAAAATGTTGATTCCTGCCATAAAAAAGTCACGTGCACCTAAATATGACTGAGTCGCGGTGGGTTGCACGTTTTCGTGATCCCAAGATGGCCAATTTGCCACCGATAATAATAATAATAATAATAATAATAATAATAATAATAATATTAATATTAATAATATAGATGTTCATGTTACCTATATAAATAATCAGCTCCTGATACAAATACATAGCAAATTTTTTATGCCTCCATGGTCAACAACAAAAATATATCGAATCGGTCGTTAGTTCATTCATTCAATTTTATTTATTTCTTTACATATTTATCTTTATTATTTCATTTAGTGCATTCATTTATTGCCAATCCAATTGTTCTGTTTGCTTTTCACAAAGATGAAGCACCTCTCTCCTCCCCTATTTTCTTTTCTCCTTTGTGTCCTATATTACACAATTTTTAGACGTTTACCAATTGTCTCTTATCAGTTTCACACATTTATTTGCAACTTGAAATTTCTTCTTGCACATTCACCTATTACCTGAATACCATGAAACCTCGCCAGTTATTCATGATGCCTGTTATAATGCCTTTGTCCAAATGTCGCAACTTTTATTCCCAAATACGTATTTCTCGGGTCGTGGAATACCCCCACACACACTCAGTCCCTCATAGAATTGTGTCGATACATTATTTCTCTTTATCTTATTAAAGTCTCCATGTCTCCTATTTTTTGTTCTTAATGGTTCTTCTTCTCAACACGCCCTTAGCTCATTCATTCACAAGCTCATAAAAAGCTGTACAGGAGTGCTCAATGAAACCACATCACGTAAAGAGAATGGCCATATTGTATTTTCTGTGCTTTACAGATGTTTCAAATTAAAGCAAAATATAGTAAAAATTGGTAATCATATTTTATGAGGATTATACGATGTTTCCGATTCCATTACTTTCATAACTGATTCGATTTTTGCAAATCAATGGTGGATTTTGAGGATTACGTTGCAGATTACAACTTTGAATGAGATGATGCGGTTTGTTTGGCAGTACTGTATTTATACTCTGGATTTTCTTTCTTGGCGCAGGGGGGGGTGTCAATAAAATGGAATAACTCACGGTAATTCGCGTCGTTCTCCGTTGTGCCGCTAGGAGTCGCACGATCGCGACTGTATCGAGCAGTGCTGGCGATCATGCGACCCCTGGCGGCAGAACGGAGAACGACGCGAATTACCGTGAGATATTCCATTTTGATGACACTCCCCGAGCGCCAAGAAAGAGAAACCGATGTATATATATTCAAATTACTTCTACAGAGTCTCTTTGATACGTGCGCCCAAATGCAATTTAAGTGTCGTGCTTCTGCGCATCCGCCCCCTCCCCCGCCCACCGCATCGCCCGGCGCCTCATTACGTCCTGAACCAGCCCAGGCCGCACGTCGTGCTAAGACGCCGCTCCCTTCCTTTCCCCTCCCCTCCCCTCCCCTCCCTTCGGCCCTTTGCGCGCGACTTATCGCCCTCCGCCGCAGCCCGAGCGGCGCTGCCCGGCCCAATCCCCCCCCACCCGTCCCCTAGCGCAGTCCGCAGACCCTCCCCCCCCCGGGGCGATCGCGGGCGCTGGCGCGGCGCCCGGAGACGTAAATCGCCCCTTCCCCCCTCCCCCTGCCCCCCCCAGCGCGCCCGCAGCGCCAGATAGAGCCCGACGGCGCTCAAGACGCCCGGCGGACGCTCGCCGCCCCTGCAGCGCCAGTTAACGGACAGTCCGAGGGGCAGCATTCCGTCTGTGACCCTCGGAGCTGGATCGAATTCAGCCACGGTCTACTAAAAATTACTAGTTCTCCGATCAATAGCAGGCGAATGCCAGATTACAACAAAGCAAAAGAGTCACAGTCAGTACGCGATCGTTCCTTCCCTTTCCCTCTCTCTCCCTCTCTTTCCCTCTCTTTCCCTCTCTCTCCCTCTCTTTCCCTCTCTTTCCCTCTCTTTCCCTCTCTTTCCCTCTCTCTCCCTCTCTTTCCCTCTCTCTCCCTCTCTTTCCCTCTCTCTCCCTCTTTCCCTCTCTCTCCCTCTCTTTCCCTCTCTTTCCCTCTCTCTCCCTCTCTTTCCCTCTCTCTCCCTCTCTTTCCCTCTCTCTCCCTCTCTTTCCCTCTCTCTCCCTCTCTCTCCCTCTCTTTCCCTCTCTTTCCCTCTCTCTCCCTCTCTTTCCCTCTCTCTCCCTCTCTTTCCCTCTCTTTCCCTCTCTCTCCCTCTCTTTCCCTCTCTCTCCCTCTCTTCTCTCTCTCATACACACACGCGCGCGCGCGCGCACACTCACTCTCTTTCACATACAGTACTATATCACACATGACGGGGAGAACAGGCGGAAGCTAAGAGCTTGTCCCGGCTGCGGTGCGGCGGAGCCTACCTCACGGAGACAGACACATGTGGCTGGTCGACTTGTAAAATACTCCCGATCTCTCGTTTTAGTCAACGAGACATACCGCCACCGCCGATGATATAATATGCACTACATTTGCGGGACTGAGGTGACGCTTCCGGTATCAACAAGCATTCAGTAATTCTCTATTGTATACGTTCTATCAGCCACAACACAGTATTACAGACGTTTCTAGCCCAAGGAAACAACAGCCGCCATTTCTGTCACACTCTCATCCAACTTCGGGACAGATGACTGGAGATTTAGAATAACGCCACAACGCTATCTCTAATAGGTTTCCCAATTTCCTAGGGCTTTCAGCTTTCTAGGATGCTTTTTCTGTTCTTTTTTCCACTCCAGCTAGAAAATACAAGCTCTGACTTTTGTCGAGTAAGACAATATACTAACCTTCCCGAGATCAGAACAAGTCTATTTAAGTTCCTCCGAGTTGGTGGGTCACTGCCGCAGCAAGAACGAACTCAACTAAGGGCCACCTGCCAAACCCCGGGGACTCTGTTACCCTCTTCAACCTGCAACCCACTGTGAAAATGATGTGGACACCGCCCTCGACCCACGAAATCTGGTGTACGTAGCTGATTCGAAGATTTAGTCCCCCTCAACAAGCAATAAACGATAACGTATTTGAGACTGATAGAGCCGTGACTTCGTTGACAACAAATACTCAGAACAATAACTCAAGCACCTGTTTCAAATCTACCGTCGCACAAAGAATTATAAACTCCTTACATAATTTCATTCATTACAAAGATCTCCAGCAAAATGACTGCCATGAAAGTTGCATGAAATTACAACAAACAAAACAAACACTTACCCCGTTTCAACCATGCTCAAATCCCAGATTACCACAAAAGAATTAAAAACAGGTTACCAATTCAAGCTTTTTTAAACATTCAGACCGAGTTGGAGAATACGTAAGGCGTTTCATGAGGTCCCGTACCCTGAGTAGTTAGCTTCAGAATTAAGTTAGTTTTTAGGCTAATTTAAGTCAGCAAGAATACATATGTAAAAGTACTGTAGTACTGATCTATGTAACTTCCAATGCCAATAAAAAGAAAATGAATATGAGGAGCCGTGACCGCTTTCACGCGAAGGCAATGAAAGACAGTTTCGCCTATATGTCCTTTTCTGGCCTCATAAGAACAGTAATGAATTGCTTTCCCTCTTCACTGAATAGCATTTGTGTGATCAGAGTAAACGGTGCGAAGAGAATATCTGTATGAGTCGCCGTTTGCATGAGACACGCAATGAAATGCCACAACCTTGTAGTAAGAAGACCTAAAGATCTTAGCAGATTTCCACGCCCGTGTTCTTTATGGTCACTGTTCCAAACAATGAGTAATCAAAGGTGCGTTGTTGACACTGATTGCAACCATTACATTATTACAATATTGCAATATAGATGCAACTATTGAAAAATGTTGGCTAATGATACAAACACTGAATTTCCCCCATATACAAGCTGATTTGTTGGTCAAAAAGTTACAAGATTTTCAAAAAAATATAAAAAACTGTCACACCAATATCTTGGCTTTAAGTGAAAAATGTTCAATAAATTCTGTAGTGGTAGCAGAAATCCTATCTCTCGTTACTGTTCTTCAATATCAATGATTGAAGAAACCACGAAATCTGTTACTAAAAATCAATCTTTGTGTACATGACCCAAAACTTTTGAACCGACTGTGTAATTTTTCGCGACTATTTTGAATGGATGAAAAAAAAACAGATGTATTGAGAGTGAGCACAGCACCTTAATAAAACTCGCAGAAGTCTAAATATTTGCAAATTCGTCAATCCTCCCTCTCCCCGTTCGAGAACACAGCGTAGCAAATGCACCTGCATTAAAACGGGTACTTCTATGCAACAGATGTAGCTGGGTGAATGGGTTCTACCTGTACGAAACTAGTCGAACGTTTCAAACGGGTGCCAGTGTTAAATCGTTGTAGCACCCTTTTGCCAAATGCTTTTAACATGGGAGGTAGTTAAATAGAAAATACACTTACTTTTATACATTAAATTTATTTTCTTGTGTAAGGTAAATGTGACAGAAATTTGGGGCCTGTTTAGATACTTTATTTAATATTTGAAGCATCGTTTTGAAAGCTTCCAAGTACGAAAACATTACACACGTATTGAAACTCAGAAAATGAAAGTTATTTTGTTTTAAAAATAAATATTGAATTCTCCTCCTCTTTCTTCTTAAAATTCACGTGGCATTTTCCTTTTGCTTTGCTCCAAGAAATTCTGTTGCCTTGCACTGCGCTACCAATATTAATCACCCTACTGGGCGCGTTATACTCTGTGCAATTTTGCAAAAAGCTAGTTTTGTTCTAGCTACAATAGAATATACCAGGAATTTAGAGTAATTTGGAATAAACATAGCACAAACAATTATGAATAAATTTGTATGTCTATGAATAATAAAAGATTTTCAATTCTATCTCGAAATTATAATAACAAGAACGTTTTTAACATCAGAGTAAATTTAATCTCTGTTGTGCACAAAATTCACGTAAAAACACATTTTACATGCTGCTTGCACGCAAACTGTCTACATTTTTGACAACCTGAGCATTGCCGTTCTGTTTCAAGCCTTTATTACCGTATGTACTATTGCATCATGTAAGTGTACCGACATATCTCACTACATAATAGTCTTTTTAATTTAAATGCGATAAATCAAAATTGATATTTGGGGGAAAACTGACAACTACAATATGCTCACTTACATCAGGGACAAAAGATCTCAAGTCACGATAGAAATGAGTAGCTAGTGATGTTAAAACAGCACGTAATTTCTCACCCGTACTTTCACGCCAAATTATGCGAAAAGTATTCAATATTCGAAAAATAGTACATTTTTACACGATTTTGACCTTCTTTTAAAATCTCTCATTAAGGAACATTCTTCATTCAGGGAAAAATCTCTACCTTCATAATTGTAATTGTAGGAAGACGCATAAAAAAGTTTGAATTTTTGCAATATTGGAAAAATCAAAGGTTTCAAAGAGCATGAGACCTACACTAATCTTTCAAACGTCCTTTACAATGGAGCCATTTTCTGAAGGTTTTGAAAATGTCCCTGGGGATTTATTTAAAGTACCTCTCCAAAATTAAAATATCGCTTTCAAATTCAATAAACGGCGACATCAGCCATTTCGATAAGGTAAAATCAGTTTTGGAGAAAATAGGCTGAACCATTTAGCCGCTAGCATTGTTCACAGACGGACAGAATTTTGGCCGCCAATCGATTTTTCGGTTTCATGGATCCACAAAAGCTGGTGTCTGGCTACACCCCGTGTTAAAGAATTTTTTTCTAAATTTAGCATCTGGATTTATGCAGTTTTTCTTTACCAGGGCTCTGTAATAAGTTTTTCTGACCAAAATTCTCTGTTTTTCGTGTAGCTTTACGTAAATTTCTCTATACTCCGTAGCAACAAAGTAAAAAACAACACTTGTAATCAATATTTATTTTGTCTATAGATTATTTTCAATATATTTATCAACATCAATTCAATATGTTTTCAATATACATTTTCAAAATAATTGACCAACATTTCATAATGAAATTAACAAGAACTCTTCTCTGCCTTTAATAAACAAAGCACGCGAAACAAAAACACCGAGAGCGGAGGACGCGGGAGGCCAGCGCGCGCACATCGCCTGCGAGGACTTCCGAGAAGCGCTCGACGGCAGCGCCGGCGCCCTCCCCCCACGCCCTCCCTCCACGCCCTCTCGCCGCGACACGGCGCTTGGCGCTTCGACCGAGTCTCTCCCTCGCAACGCGACAAGCGATGCTCGCAACTTGTACCGCTCTCTGCCAATTTCACACATTTCATTTCCAGTTGTTACTTTCTCGCCTTACGAATATTTCGTAAGAAGAGAAAGTTATGTAATCGTGCGCCGGAAAACGGGGAATTTTCGCCAGGAAAGCTCTTACAACTGGGGTCTGGTAACAAAAAAGTGGATAAAACCTGTTGCTAAATTTAGAAAAAAATCCTCAAAAACGTGGTGTAATGAAAATGAATGTTTTGTTGCTTCTTGATACAGAAAACTCGATTGACGGCAAAACATCCGTCTGCCCGACCGTCTGTGGTCAACGCTAGCGCCTAAACCGTTCAGCCGATTTATTATTTCGTTTAGGCTTACTTGGCTTCTTATGTGGTAATGTTGAGCACATGACCACAAATTAACAATTATAATCTCAAATGGGATCTTTGCGTCCTTCTATTAAAAGAAAATATGACTATCCACATTGCACGGTTGGTCGTACGATGCAGGCGACTTATGTTGAATGGTTACTCCTAAACATATGTGAACCTATTAGCATGCGGACGAGTTTCGACCCGCATATACGGGGCCCAAGGACTCCAATGATCCAACTCCCGCACAAACACTGATGGTACTTAACAATAAGTGACTGATGAGTAAATATTCAGACAACGTCGGTTAAGCATAAGGCCGATAATTCTATTTCTTACCCAATTTCGTAATAAAATGTTGGTACACTTCTTTGATTTTGGTACATTATTGTACAGTCAAATAGAAAAACAGTAATTACACATGTGGGCTGTTCTACAGAGCCGACATTTTTCAATTTTTCATAGTAAAAGCACCACATCAACTCCTTTAATTCATCCTGTGTCCATTTCTGGCAATGGCTTCCATCTACTGCCGGCTCGGCTAATTTGACTTTTTGCCTGAAAAATTCCGTTAAAATTCGTGGCCAATACTGTGAAGCTCTCTGTAACAGGAAAACAATCAACAGAGCGCAAATAAAACGCCCCTTAAGGAGTGGTTTGGCGATGCCCAACTCCTACAGCAACAGCGCCCCCCCCCCTCCGTCCTCGCGTTGCGAACGAGACTGCTGTTGACCGCTGCCTCCAGTTGCCTCCGCTTGGGTGCGCTGGCAGCAGTGCGCGAAGGCGGAACGGAGTCCCCAAGCAAAGAGGCGAGCAGGACGGCAGGGCTGCCAATTTACGAAAGACTCGGAGACATCTTCGGGGGTGGAATACTGCAGTGGTAAACAAAAAAGGATTTCTTCCTCCTTCTGAACAGAATCGTTAACAAAATTGTACATAGATGTCATTTTGTATAAAGATTTGGTTCATTGCAATATGTCTACAAACTTACTGTTAAACTAACACATTTACGAGAAAGCGACTATCAACATTTAAATCTATTCACGCCAGAAGGAGAGAAGGGGAGATCGCCCGCCGGACGCGCGCCTCGTTCCGCGCGAGGAGCGATGGGGGGGGGGGCAGTGGGCGGTGGGGGGGGGCGGTGGCAGCGGTACTCTCGCATGCGCGGCGCACGCGCTCCTCTAAAGCCATTTGTCTACGCCCCGCCGCGCCCCGCCGCGCCCCGCCCCGCACTGCACAGAAGGCGGGCTTCTAGGATAGGGCATAGGACGGGGCTGCGGGGCGGGGGTCGTACGATGGGGTTGCGGGGCGGGGTTGAGGGTCGAAGTTCTGGGTCGGGGTTGTGGATCAGGGTTGTGCGACGGCACTGGTGGATGGGAATGGGAGACGTGTGTGGATAGGGATCTTGGATAGGGGTGTGGGATGGGGTTGTAGGATGGGATTGTGGGTCGGGGTTGTGGGTAGGACATGTGTGTGGGACGGGTGTGGTTCGGAGGATGGAGCGGGGGTGTGAAATGGGAGTGTGCAACAGGAGGAGGGACAGTGTTGTTGAGGGTGTGCGGGGAGAATGTGGAACGTGGGTGAGAAACGGGCAAGTAGGACGGGGTTGTAGGACGGAGGTGTGGGACGGGGAGTGGGACCGGCCACTGGGATGGGAGAGTGAGACGGGGTGGGACACGTGGGTGTTGGTCTAGAATTTGGGCCGGGGGTGCGGGGCGGAGGTGCCAGTGAGGGGTCTGGGATGGGGTTCGGGGATGAGATGTAGCATGGGAGAAAGGAACTTAGGTGTGCGGGGGTGTGGGGCGGGACGGGAGTGCGAGGCGGGGTGCGACAGTGGCGGGGGCGGGGCGGCAGCAACAACGGACTCCTCCCCCTCCCTCCCGCCCCTCGCCCGCCCCTGGCGACCTCCTCGTCTCGTAAGAAATGCGCGCCTCGCTCGACGGACTTCCCAGTTCTGCGCGCGACTCGCGAAGACAACCGGAACGCTGCTCCCGAGGATAAATTTTATTTCAGCTGATACAAACTTTCTTGGGAACTACCGCGGAAACACTGGCAAACACTTTTTGTTGGAAGCGTTTCATCATGCAAGTTATTATATCAAACGATCGCATCCCTGGAACCATTCATAATATTAGTTTTTGGTAGAAAAGTTCATCTAGAAGGGAATGTTTGTTTCATTCTTCTAATTAATTTCTGAGGTCTTTCTTTTACGAAAATATACTTTGAAGAAAGCCGTGCTGTGTTCTCTAAAAAGCGAATTCGTAAAAATGGTAATGTAACAATTATCTGGTTTAGTTACGTTCTCAGGTGTCCGTGCGCTTCTACTTTCCCGTACACGTACGTATATACGGAGTAATATACGTAGTACAGGGAAAGTTATGTAATACCCCGGAAACTCTATTTCGAGATTTCAACGGAAATAGACGTTTTGGGGTCCCCTGATACCGAAAAAGTAGTTTTTTAAAGTACCGTCCGCTCGTCCGTCCGTGAACACTACTAGCGCCTAAATCCTAAGTACGATTTCTTCCAAAATGGGCGGGATTGGTCGAGTGGCTTGCTCCCTGGCCCACATATAAAAGTCCACCGGGGCGCTGAAAGCCCTCCGTCAGGTGGCCTTGATTCCGGCGAAACGCACGTCGTTAGCGCCTATGTGAGTGCAGTGACAATGCTATGTTGCCAGGTTCGCCCGGTGTCCCACCAGTTGGGCCTCTACCCGCCGGCCTTTGGAGCAGGATTGCGGACAATACTTGTCCGTAACCCACGTCTAGAAGTCCGATAGAGAAACCTCATCTCCCGTCGGGTTGCCTCGATGCCAACAGCGTCAAGGAGGACGCAGCGAGGAGAGGGCTGGGGCCCGAGCCACTCGCCTCGAGCACCGGGCGAGAGCGAGGCGTGGGCGGCGTCTCTGCCACGGCGCTGCCAATTGGGTCCTAGCGAGTGGCGCTTCTGAGGCTCGGGCGCTAGTAGCTCTGCGCTGGCAGAGACCCCGCCCACGCTCAATTGGGGAGGCGCATCCGGATGCAGCACAGAGCAGCACTTGCACGCGGAGGGGCGAGGGGAAGGACCTCAGAGCCAAGGTCACCACTCGGGAGCAATCCCTCTGCTATTGCAAGTGCAATGTAGTAGCTCTGCGCTGGCAGAGACCCCGCCCACACTCAATTGGGGAGGCGCATCCGGATGCAGCACAGAGCAGCACTTGCACGCGGAGGGGCGAGGGAAACCTCAGAGCCAAGGTCACCACTTGGGAGCAATTCCTCCCCTATTGCAAGTGCAACGTAGTAGCTATGGTGGGTAAGCGCTGTACAAATTCTTTATTGGGCCTAATACAAAACACGGGATGATATGAAACATTCTCATTAAGTTTTCTATGTGTGCATAATATAAAATTATATGGTTCTAAAAATAATAGCAGGATATTACTTAAATGAAGACACTTGAATCATTATAATATATTAATAATTATGTCTCGTACATTTGGGGTTACAAGAATAATATTGGAAAACGCATTTTAGGTTTTTAAAATTTACAAAGTAATCACTAATTAATTGTTTCATAATTAATTAATGTTAGATATGATTAAAGTGACCGGTACTTTATTATTGTTGTTAAAATAATGGTCTTTTTATTTTCATTGATAATATAATTGAAACATATACAATCTATTCCAAGACTATTTAGACGACGAAATGATAACAACAAAACATGTGAAGCACAATTATTGAACATACCATCCGCAAGGAATTAATTCAGATTTGTCACAACCATCACAGAAGCATGTTCTTTAAGTGAAAGTACGTCGTATTTTCAAAATATTCTGCTTTTCTTCGTGTCGGGGCACTACGCACTCTCACGACGGAATGTTTCTTGTTTTGGAGAGAGAAATTGTTGAGAAAAAGGAGAACGTAGTTTGATGTGATTTTCGTGCTGTCGCGTACTGTTCTCTGCATCTTTGTAAAATTGTGATAGAGTTCAGGAATAATGTGCTTGTGTATCAGAAAAACGTACAGATCCAAATGTTGCACTTCATTTGTTGTATTGGCAAGTTTAATTTCAATTTGCAATGCTTCTGGCTGAAAATGTTCATTTTGCGTAAATTAATGCTTTTGGGTATCACTATCCGGAAGGACTCAAGGTGCAGGGAAGACTCAGAAGAGGTCGTGAAGTTTGAGAGGAGCTGGGAGGGGCAAATAAAGGCAGAGGGAGACCTGAAGGAATTGGGAGGAGACATGATGAGACGGGAGGCGAAGGGACGGCCGCGAGGGACCAATAATGTCAGAAAGAGGCCTGCAGGGGGTTGGCGAGGGACGGGAGTGAGAATAGGTTCAGAAGGGAACGGGGAGACCGCGTGGTGAGGTGTGGCGTGGCGTGGTGGGGCGGGGAGGTATCAGAAGTGACAGTAAAGGGACGGGAGTGCAAGTGAAGGGCAAGTAAAGGGTGTGGCCGGAAGGAGCTCGCAGGAGCCGGAAAGAACAAGGAAGGTCATTTCGATCTATATTGTAGATCATTCATGTCGGTACAATACTACAGCTACAACTACATCTCCCACTGCATCGCCAGCAAGCCAGACAACAACACCTGAATACGCGCCACGCGTTTCTGGCGATCGCACGGAGGTGTTAGTTCTTTGGCTGACGTGCTTTCGTGCAAGATGAGAGGGTGCAGTGTGAAATGCGGGCGCGGCTGCGCGTAATGGCGAGTGCCGTAAAGCACGGCGTGCGCATGGCCGCCGCCAGCGCAGCGAGGATTCTGCTTCGCCTTCGCCTTGAAGCAGCCCGGCCCCCGGCCACGCCCCCTCCGCGCAGCGACCCAAGACAGGCCCAGCCGCTCGCAGGACGACCTTCCAGGCCTCCACAACTCGGAATGGATCATTTCGTGCTTCGCGTCAACAGCTATTATCCGTTCACCCTAAGAAAAAAAACGGATGTGAACAAACTGGAGAAGTCTTTGCGCCGCACTGCGCTTCTGATTGGACAACTCCAAGCGCACGACTTTCGATGGCGCGAGTAGCCAATGCCCCGCCAATTCAGATGGAATAAGAGCTGCCACGCAAATGTCATGTTCATGCAACTGCCTGCAACCGCACTCCTTCCTCCCTGCGGCCGCCTGACAGTTATTCCGGGATCGTCACCGGCCGACGTAATTATTCCCGTAACGGTAGTGCATGCTTTTGCTCGGGAGGGGCGGTGATCTTTTCCCGCTGGAGGGCGAGATCCGACGTAGACCTACCGTCGACTAGCGGGGTTTTCCCCTCAACCAGGTATCTCCCACTAGCAGGCCACCGCCCCAGCCGGGACAAGCTATAAGCGCCGACCAACGTTGACGAGGAGCGGGATGGGACAGTGGCGGGCCTGATCTGGTCTGATCTGATCTGGTCTGATCTGGTCTGATCTGATCTGGTCTGATCTGGTCTGGTCTGATCTGGTCTGAACTGATCTGGTCTGAACTGATCTGGTCTGAACTGATCTGGTCTGAACTGATCTGGTCTGAACTGATCTGGTCTGAACTGATCTGGTCTGAACTGATCTGGTCTGAACTGATCTGGTCTGAACTGATCTGATCTGGTCTGATCTGGTCTGATCTGATCTGATCTGGTCTGGTCTGGTCTGATCTGGTCTGATCTGATCTGGTCTGATCTGATCTGGTCTGATCTGGTCTGATCTGATCTGGTCTGATCTGATCTGGTCTGATCTGGTCTGATCTGATCTGGTCTGATCTGATCTGGTCTGGTCTGGAAGGGCTGCGAGGAATCGGAAAGGGCCGAGTGACGTGGGAGAGGGGGGGAAGAAGGAGGCTGGGCGCCGCGCGGTGCTGAGAGGCGCCTCTCGACTGCGCGTCCCTGATTTCCCCTGACGAGTGGCAGAGACTCTCCCCCCTCCTCGCTCATCTTCCTCTCGGCGGCCCCGGCGCCCGCCCCCGTCGCGCTGCTTCGCTCATCGCACCTCCCCCCGCCCACTCCCTCCTGCTCCGCCTGCCCACCTCCTGCTCCATCACGCCACCTCTTCAGAGCCTCGTTCCGCCTTCGTCTCGTGCGAAATGCGCTCCGGAGAGAGGCAGCAACTAATTGGGGTAGGCAGAGCTCGGTTATTCGATCATTCGGACAACCGAACATAAAAACGACAAATGCACATAAAATGATATATGTATAAAGTTTCTTTAAGAGAACGTACCATTAAAATACTGCACTGTATGCAAAATCATGTAGATAATAAACACTAGCACACTGCAGCATATAGTGCTTTATTTCTCGAGAAAAAAAAGAAACGAAGGTGGTGAAAAGAGTTTTCAGGTAATAATAAATATTCCGAGTTCTTAAGCTTTTATTATTGGAGTTTTCAAAGTTCACTGAAGTCTCGCGTGTTTGGTGCCGTAACGGATAGCGTACGGTTAGCGTACTGTTATGCTGGAGTTCGCGGGTTCAAACCCAATCGAACCCGTGGACTTTTAAGGGCGAAAAAAAAATCCTTCGTACGCCTTCCTTCGAGGGAAAGGAAATTCGACTGCCTCATGTTAGTAGATGTACTGCATGTAGAAGATCAAGCCTCAACGAATCCTTTGAGCTAAGTTCAAATCGCCTGTCTCATCGCCTGAGTGATACTTTCTTTGCAAATGGTGAAAGGGGCGTTGTGGAATTTGCTTGGTCAGGCGAAAGAGCAGACTTCTTGGCCTGAGCCTTGAGCCACGGAAAATAAGGCTTCATTGAATTGAATTGAAATTACTGGCACGCCACTTTTATACTCTTGATATAATTCAAAATTTTGTCCCTAATAAATATTTGATAAGTAAGTGCATGTGCTACATCGAATTACTTCTCCCAGCGAATGTAAAATGGAGACCGACTCCAACCCGTATGTAAATGGGAAACCAACTACTACATCCTCTTTCAGGCAAACGTAGAAGGAAACACTTGAGCTTCGAAGAACCTTTTCATAGCCATTACTTTTAAAACACAACTTGTTTTCCAATTTTTCACAATTAGCACTGGCATTTTACATTCATAATCATTCATAATGGTTTGGTTTAAGTTGAGATTAATTCGTTTGAATCATTCCTTGATTCAATGAATACTGCTTATCTTCTCATTTTTATAATTTTCCTTTTTCTCACTAATATTCTATAACACTAAATATGAAATTTGGACACTCTTGCAGTTCTTTCATCACTTTTCATTTTGATATAGGAGCGACTGTGAAAGATTTTCAATACAGCACAAGGAAAAGCTGACAGCAGTGCGGCGGCGGCGGTCCCTAACGCGCTCAATCAGCCCGTTTCCTTATCTGTGTTAGTTTGGTCCCCAATTTACTTGTAAAATTAGAAAGTAGGTTTCGCGAGAAAAGACGAAGGGATTGTTTGGAAGGGATTGATTGATTTACACGTAGATCAGAAAGTAAGTTTCACTCGAAAAAATGAAAGGACTATTTGATCCCCAATTCACATCGGGCCACTGTCTGAGCACCAAGTGAGTGCCCCACTGTGTGGTCGGGGGCTGCGAGGAACTGGCTCCGCCTGCGCCCCCACCCCCGACCCCCACTCCGAGCCCTCGATGTCTGCCACAGGTGCGGTGCGGGAAATGCCCCGAAATACTTTTCCCTCTGAACCGCGGCCCATTCGCCGAGAAGCGGTAGTCGAAAGTGGCTGGTCGTAGCTCCGGCGGCGTGGAAGCGACTCTGACAGTTCGATGCGCTGTTGCCAAATATTACGACGCTCATGATACCACCCAAGTGAAATATCAAACCATTAACACTTACTGACAGGTTATAACACGCCTTGATATCATATTCATAACTGCTGTTAATAATTTTCGTCAAAGCCGAACCTTATTGCCACTGCGACTTGGTGAGAGTCAGATGAGCGGCAATGCTTTATGCTGACCGTAAAAAAAATAAATCCTCTCAAGCTGAATTCTTGGGAGCAGGTCGTATGTCGTACCACAGCACGTGGCAAGAGGACTGTCAGAGTCGCTTATACGCTGCCGGTGCTGTAGGCGCTGCACACTTTGCTCGACTCCGCCCTCCATCTCCTCTATGCAACGAGCGAAACGGATCTCAGAGTTCCCTCGAACGCTTGCTTCGCTATTGGCTCCGCAGCATTCCTTCTCTCTCGTATCTGCCCTACCTTCCAAATGAAAATCTATTATTACTATGAACACTGAAAAGTCTTTGATAATGTGCTCAATGTGACGACTTTTTTTCTTTCGCTTCCTGCACATCGAATAAAGATTTTTTTGTTTTGCACATAATAACAAACATGTACGTCTTGGATCGTATAGTATTGATTGAAAACATTTTGGACATTTCACTAGGGGTACAGTGTATTTGTAGACTATCATTTTACGAAATGCAAGATTCAGAAAACATATTATAGGTGGTATTCCAGTTGATGTTTTGGACCCAAAGGCTGTCACTACATTTCATTGAAATCACCAACGCACCCATACGAAAATTCACCCAAAAAAATGCAGTACACAATCCAAAAAGGTTAAGAAATGTCGCACAAAACACAGATAGAGTAATCTTATTAATACATTTTCTTCATGTACCACTATTTAATGCAAGAAAATATTATATATCTTGTGACTAATCGTTTCCTTGGTGAACTCTACAGTTAATATCACATAGTTAAAAGTACTTTTCATATTATTTTATTTAAATATTTATTATTTATACATGCTACCAACAATCCTTTTTGAAAGTATAATCATTTTCGATAAGTCTGTTATATTTAGTCAATCTATATGCACAATAGCACTCGTGTGTAGCTCATTGGTGAGCGCGTTCGCTTTCCATGTCGCGACCCCGGGTTCGATTCCGGATCGGGCAAGTTTATAGTGTACGTTTTCCTTGCAACTTCTCAGTAAATGTTGCTGTGTGACGATGAGAAAATTCACTTCTCAGGTCCAGAAGACCAGAATACGGCGTGGGTATGTCTTCATGCAAACACACGGACCCCCTAACCCATGGCTGCGAGGCCGGGGCATTGCTGGCAGGTCATGGCCCGTAGCGCGTTGTCGCGCCAAGCACAGATACGCAAAATAACAAATTCAAAAACATATATATGACGGATAAATTCGATGCGTCACTCCGTGCCACAAAGAGAATCAAACAAACCAAATGAAATCTGTCACATGAAGTTTTCATACATTTTACTTCCAAAAATAATTACAAAATGTTCAAAGCGCAATAAAATATTCAAACTGAGTGATTGATGCCAAAAATATACCTCTATATTTTAAATAATCAAATAATATTTGCTAAAATCAACATTTTCATAATGATCACAAAATGCAATATCCTCTTTATCCAAAACGCTGTAATTTTAACTTGTAGTTTCTGTTAATGAAGTTAAAAATATACAATTTATTTAAATCTATACTAATGTATAAAGACAGAATTCCGTTGACTTAGAGCACGATAATCTCAATCTTTTGAACAAATACTGATGAATATTTCGTGATAGCTTCCTTTAACGGTCTGGAGTACTATAAGCTATGATTTATAACCATAAATCTTAATATATTTACAAAATAAATACTTTTTTGGACATTTTTAGCTTAGCGTTACATTACACATTCAAAAGTGCAGCAATATCAATACTTTAGCTGCGCATCACCGGAAGATGACATCTGAGATCACTGCAGATGTCACTACATTTACAGGACCAATGACGCTAGTAGTTGACGCGCCTGGAATCACTAACAATCGATCGTTGGATGGTTGCGTCCTCAATACAGCACTGTTGAACGAAAACGAACTTGTTGGCAAGCGAAGGCCTCAAGAAGAACGGCCTCTGACAGGACGAGGGAATTCAGGCAGAGGGAAAGGGTCCCTGGGCAGAAGTCTGTTGAAATTCATGTTTAAGGAATGCACTTAAGGCGCTCTTAAAATGTTTTATCTCCGTTAAGGAAAAGTATCCCTTTGTGACGAACATTCTAGCAATATCTGCGTCCCCGCCGCGCGCCAAATCATCATAACGGGCAGAAACAAAACAAAAATTGTGACTGTGACGTGAACCTCTGTGAAGATAAAGAAATTGCCTATAGCAAAAAATCTAAGCACGGAACAATTGGCTAGCCTGGAACTAAAGGGGCCTATAGTATTTACGGTACAACGTGCCTCAGGCCACTTAAGCATTGTTTTACATTGAAACCACCCGCCAAGACTTAAGTGGTACATTCATTCTGCGGCACCTAGAACGACAAATAAAACATCGACCACTTTAGAATGTATAGATGCTCACGTGTTCAGATCAAATTTACCATATCCCGAATTTTAGCCAAAATGTTTCATAGACCACTCTAGTTCCAGGCCAGCCAATTTTTTTCGTAAAAATGTCTTAATGGTGAATTGCCATGCGTTCATAATTTTTGTTCATAAACTAGCATTGCGAATTGAGACCGCTGCTCGGAACAGTTTCCAGTGTCGAATTTATCCGGAGGTCGACGCCACGCAGCGGTGCAAATTTTCCATCGTGCGGTTGGGTTTTTATTGCGCGAGCCGTGTACACACACAGGGTTGTCTAACTGGCGGCGGGCGGTGCCATGTCTGTGGCCCGCGAAAGGTCACTAGTCGAAATTGAAAGTCCCTTTCATCCATGGCGGGCAAGAACATCGAGCGTCTAGCGCGTGCGCCCTACCGAGAACTACTTCCTTCCTCCTTGAGTTGAGTTTTAAGGATTTTTTCTAGTAAACTCACATATTCAATTTATACTATACTTATAATATATACTACTATACGGAGCAGAAATGCGGTCTTTAACGAAACGCCGTAAAGCCAGAATACGGGCAGTAGAGCTCGACTTTATGAGAGCTTTGCAGATACGAAGGCTGGACAAGATAAGAAACGAAGTGGTATGGGAAAGAGCTGGGGTTCAAACAAATATAACCAGAAAACTAGAAAATAAAGCTCTTCAATGGTACGGATATGTCCAGAGGACGCAAAATGAGAGACGGCCAAATCAAATTTTAAACTGAATACCTGAAAGAAGGCGTAGAAGAGGCAGACCTGTTTTGACCTCGAAGGCGTATATACAGGAAGTAATGGATGAGAAATGACTAGAAGAAGGTCAATGGAAGGGCCGAAAAATATGGAAATGGAAAACGGCAAACTCATAGGGGTAGAAACCGTCGAAGAAGAAGACTAACATATTCCAAATCATCCCAGTGTGTTTCACTGCGTTATGCATGGCACATCCTGATATCACGCATGGTTTCAACCCCCTGTCTAATTTCAGAGCATTCGGGCGAACTGCCGATATGAACAACACAAGAAGTCAGATGTGGATCGCCCGAGTACTGAAAACGAGGCCCGCAATCAAATTATACGTTTCATTTGTGACACATGAGGCCGTGCAAGTTGGACACCACTGACGTCGAAGGTGCATATTTGAAAGAGGTAAAACAGAAAGAGAGAAGAAATAAAAAGAAGAGGGTGAGTGACATAGAAAGAGAAAGCAAGAGAGCAATAAACAGAGACAGGGAGTCAGAGAAGAAGAAAGGCAGAGAAGAAAAGGAAGTCTTCGATCTATTATATACAGAGCGATTTTTCTTACTCTGCCTCTCAAGCCTCTATAGCCACAATGGAATATCACACGGCATTTCGCTTCTTTCTCCATCGTGCCGCTAGGAGTAGCATGACTGCAAGCGCTGTTTGATAGGAACGCGATCATGCGATATCTGGCGGCACGACTGAGAACGTCGCGAAATACCGTGACATATTCCATCGCGATGATGGGTCTTGAGGGCGAAAGTTAGAAAATCCGCAGTATAAATAGTGACCTCTACTTCTATTTCTATTCTTTTTTTTGGTACCTCGCTTGTTTAAACCCGTTTACTGGGATCCGATTAGGAGGTATAGAACTTCCATATTTAGATATTCAAACGAGGAAGGTAATTAAACAAAAAAGAATCCTACATACAATGACTTTTAACTGTGAAATAAGTTTCAAATATTTTTTTTTATTTCTTCCGTTTGCGATGTATATTACGAATCCAGATTGTAGTAGCTCTCGCTCAGTTCTACTGCAATAGTTTGTTCGATATTTTTCCCTTCTTTTTTAGAGATTTTTGATATCCAGGATAACTCCTTCTCTTCATAGCTTTAATATACATGACTTGTCATTGTTTTGTCGTGTCGTGTCATGTCCTGTCCTACTGTGTGCAGCGTGTGCCTTCGCTTGCAACAATCCGTGGCGCTCTCTTCAGCACTCGCTTTGACGCCTCCCCCCCCGCCGTCTCGACCTTCGCCATCGTAAAACCAGCTTCGCCCTCCGTCGCGTGGCCCAATTTCTGGGGTAAGTGACGGCCCTCGTTAGGGCTCCTTAAGACGCGACACGATGACGCGGCGCTCTGTCGCAGATAAATCGCCCGCGAGAGGGAGAAGAGGCCGTAAACTGCGCGCGGGGACAGCTCCATTCCAGCGCCGGACGCGCCTTCTTCTGCACTCGGACTTGCGCGCGCCCAACTCTTCGGAACGAGCGGAACTTTCAGTGTGTGTGCGCGCGCCGATGTGGAGGTTAGAAAGGAGGAGCGTAAACGAGCAAAAAGAAGAAGAGATTAAGAGGGACAGATGCAGGATGGAATGAGGAAAGAAAGAACACGAGTATTAAAATCGATCAAACAGACGTAGCTGGCGAATGGGGGTAACAGATATAGTGCATGAAAAATCAATAGAACTGTTTTTGTTTGTAAGGAGGGGGTAAATGAAATATAGGAAAGTATAGAAACACGATTGGGGTACCTCATTCTAAACACAAATTGTCATGTTCATTAGAAAACCTCGTAACTCCATATTCCCTCTTCTATTTTCTGTTTACTTCATGATAAAATATAATTATAAAACAAGTGTAATAAACAGAAGTAAATAACAAATCGAGCATCTTAGATACTTCAATTCCCCAGTATTGATAACGAGAAAGTAAACTAAAATTCTGTTTCCCGGCTATGTGTATTATTTTCACTGCAAAATCTGTCCAATCTGGAGTTACGAGATATGCTAACTATTGTGACGAAATATAATTATCCACCTACTTTTTCTTTGGGTACGAGCAACCAGGTGCCAGGTAAATTATAGCTTCGCTGAACGATTGTGAAAGGAATATTTTAGATTGCTACTGAAGACGTAAGGAGTTCCCTTTGCTCTTCCAACTGCTGCGGTTATGTTTTTGTGGATGTGTTGGGGCGTTTTCAATGAGACCTGCGCCGGAGGGCAGTGATAACGTAACTTAATCGATTACATCTTATATAACAGATCAAACTTTTAAGTTGTATTTAACAAGACTTATAATAATTTTACGACTGGCTCTGACTTTTCATCAGAGAGGTTTGCTTGTTGGTATCTCTTATTCAGATTCATAATAGGAAGAAAAAATGCATGTGCAGGCAAAAATTACCCTTCTTCGAATTGCCAATATTTCATTTCTATATTTAATCATGGTATGATAGATTGCTCTGATTATGTAAGTGGTCACATATTTGCCACAAAACAGATTTTAGAGGAATTTGAAAGGTAAAGTAAAGGGAGGCGTTAGATCACTGATGTCAAGGCCTTCTACTGGTGGCAGTAACACGCCTCGCGGCACCGTGCCATGCCACGAGCTTCTCTGCGCCACTATCGTCAGGAGAGGAAACTATTCGTCCGTTTTTTTAATTTAAACTATTAGCGCCGTTTTACGATAGTGATGGCGTTGTCTCTTGCGGCGGGGTGATGAACTGCGTGGAAAGGCGATTTCGCGTTGGCGCTCGTGGCATCTACCTTGACAACACTGCATTCGACGCACAGACATTCAATGGAAGCGCTGAGCCGCTCCCTCTGGGCAATGACGGGCTACTTCCCTCCCGCAGAACTGCCTTCCCCCACCACTTGCACTTTCGCCGCTCTCGTGGGCAGCCGGCCGGCCATGAGGCGCGGAACCAGGCGATGTGCAGGCCTGCTTCACGCCATTTAGTAGGCACCGGCGCCCGCGGGCGAGACCTCTCGCCTGCTATCACCCATCTCTTCCTTATTTTTACAAGTCCATGTTAATCTTGTAATATATATTTTTCTTCAAGACCCTCTTATGCTCCGTCACTTGTTCTTCATGTCACCTTGTAATTGATAACAGTATAATACACCCTTGTGGATACAAATTATTCTTATTTAACGTTATTACCGAGAAAAGAGGTCCTCCCGTGTAATTCAATCGCATAGAATATCAAGAAATTAGTAATTTACGTACAATTGACAATTCTACAGGTTCGAAACAGGTGGAGTAGAACAATATAATAAGATTCATATATCCCGACGCGCGTTGCGGGTTGCATTTTACATGAATATTTAGAAGCGTTTTTTGAACAAATCCTTCATATTTTAAAGTCCAAGTTCAATGCGTTGCGTCTCCGTTAAATTTCCTTTCCTTAGAGACCTCATTTATAAAGATTGGTTTCTTGTAAAAGCCACAAAGGAAGGCATACTCCTGAAATAATATAGAAGATAATGATGATGATCAATACGAAGTCTGATAAAACGCATGCATAAAATATACCTATGCTACAAAAATTGGTTATGGGAAGTTACATTCCTATTCACGTGGATCTAGTTTAATATTTTAAATTTTAGCTATAAAGTACTGTACAAAGAAGCGTAATCATCTTCTAAGGGAATAGTCTAAGAAGTTTGAGAGCATCAAAGCAGTTGAATTTAAATTGAAAGAAGAAATAAATGATGTGCAGAACTAGTCATGTCGTCAGTAAAGCATGTAAATGTTCAACTTTTTCAGTCTGTTTGGCAGAAATGAAATAGTAAATAAAATAATTTGAAAGTTAAATTATTAACGTTGCTATCTACTCTAAATGCATTATGAATAAATCACAGTTCACATGCAGGACACAACACCAATTATTTATGTAACTTGCTACACAATTTTGAAATATAAACTACAATGGAAATTGAAAAATGTATAGTTTGTATAAAGATATAATTTTGATGGAATTTAACAAACTATTTCGTTAAATTCTTAAAATAATCCGACAACCCGATAAATATTTGTCACATTTCCCATTTTCCGTGCTGAATTCACTATGAAAAGGAATTTACAATGATCTCACGTAATTTGGATTATCCCCCTGACCCAGACATCGCGACACTCTGATTATCCGGCGTTTATTTTAAGAAAGGTAAAACGAGAGTAAATTCTAGATTTGGTTTGTCGCTACTGCTTAGGCAATAGAAAGAAAGTTATGTTATTCTGCGCGAAAAAGTGAATTTTCGGCAGAAAAACTCTGATTACAGGCCCCTGATAACGAAAAAGTGGATAAATCCAGTTGATAAATTTAGAAAAAAATATCCTCTTACACCAAAATTAATGTTTCGTGGGACCTTGACACCAAAAAAATTGAACGACGTCAAAACGTGTCTCTCTGCCTGTCCGACCGTCCGTTAGTGGCTAAACAACTCCTCCTGTATGATAAGCTCCTGTTTCATTTACAAATTTTTTTAAAAAATCGCTTCATCGTTTTTGAATAAATTTTGTTGTTGGATAGTATGACGGACTGAAACTGAATCATACTTCGATTGTCTGTTAATTCTGTTGAAATCTTCTGTATCCTTCTTAATAGCTGATATATGGAATTTTACGGACAGTCTGTTAAAAACCAAATAAGGAGATTTTCGGAATTGTTTTCATAATATTTTGTTTTTCAAGACAATATCGGAAGAAGCGGCCGAAGATTGGTCAGTGAAACGTTGTAATAGTTTTTAAATTTTTATCAAGATTATGTGTTATTTTTATTACGAAGGTTACGAAATTAAATTATCACGAAATTAAAAAAAAATATTTGGGGGAAATTTGCATTTTTACAACGTATGAACAATATTATTTTCCGAGAACATCACTGATGATTTTTTTGGATAACTTTCCTCCCTAAAAAGCGATGAAGTTGTGCCAACGTTGTAGAAACAGTAGAACGGCGTGTTTTGCTGTTTTCGGACGACTCATTTAACCCTGGTTTAACCAGAACTCGAGTAATCGAGTGCGCAGCGTTGCCAACACAAGCCTACAAAAATACTCTTGGTGGGCCAAGCCCGGCGTCTGAGTCAGAAGCAGCTTCAGAAACAAAACACGCGCGACTGCAAAACAGCGTGGAATGCGAAGCCCTGCCAGCTGCCGACAGGGAAACACACGCACGCAGACCGGGCGGCGGGAGGGAGTGGGTGGAGGCGGTGGGGGCGGTGGGGTGGTAGGGGCGATGGGGGCGGAGGGCGGGGGGTGGCGTGCGGCCTGCGGCGGACAGCGGAGGCGGGGGCGGGTCGGACGGCGGGGGCGGAGGCAGGCGGGGGCGGCGGGGACGATGGGGGCGTGGGGGTGGCGTGGGCGGCGTGGGTGGCGTGGGCGCGGGGGTGGCGGGGGCGCGGGGGCGCGGGGGCGGCGGGGGTGGCGGGGGCGTGGGGCGGCGGGGACGGCGGGGGCGGCGGGGGCAGTGGGGTGGCGGGGGCGGCGGAGGCGTGGGGGTGGACGGTTCGGCGGGGGCGGCGGGGGCAGGGGAGGCGCGGGCGGCGGGGGCAGTGGAGGCGCGGGCGGCGGGGGCAGGGGGGGGCGGCGGGCGGCGTGGCAGGAAGGGTTCCGGGAAGAAATCGCCGGCAGGGGAGGTTTTGCTCGGGGGCGTCGGGGAGCGGCAGAAGGCCGCGATTACCAAGTCGTTTTAAGGCCACACGGAAGTGCCGTCGAGGGACGCTGAGGGGTGCTTGCGTCACAGGCGATGAAAGAGAGACGGAAAGACGCTAAAGTGAAGTTGATGAAACGAAGAAAAGAAATGGAATAAAGTACGGAATACGGAACAAATTCGAAAACGGGATACAGAAGACAGAGGACAGTGATAAGAAGTTACGCAGACGAGAAAGAGAGGAAGGGAGAGGAAAAGGAGAGTATTAGTGAGAAAGAGATATTGCGAGACAGGATGAGAAATATACGTAAATGAGTGAATGAGTTATTTCGTAAAGTATTTATTTTATAGCATGTTCTTGAAATTATATTGCATTTAAAACCAACACACAGCACTTGGGTGTTCGATCTGATTTTCCCCGGAATTTTTCTTAAACTATGATCGCCTTTTTGCTTTCGACTTCTCGTTCCTATCCATCTCGTAACCTCTGATCGAACATGGTTTGAAACTCCGCTTCCGAAGAGTGCCTTATTGATTGTAGGGAGAGCCTCCAAGGGCGCGTTCCATAACTTGCACGCGTCATGCGCTCGGAGCTCTTGGCAGCGCGAGCGGAGACGGGGCGCGCTCCAGGCCACGTCACGCGCCCGCGCAGCCCAGCCACCGCCGCCACACGCACCGCGGTCATGCCACTTTTACCAGCAGTTTAATCAAGATACCATGGACCAGGATCAAGACATCCTGGCACGCTTAGATACCAGGATTTTACGTCTACGGTAATTTATGATGTACGATTTAAGATACGTAGAATATTTTTATTCAGTAAATTACCACGAACACATATTACAAATAACTGTATTATTCGTGAAAAAACTTTCGTAAAAACATTAAGCGTGATATAAAATGGAATTTTTATAGCATGCGCTATAGGAGAAAAGGATACGTTGTCTTTGTCTTCTATTCATGGTGGAGATATGTTTTTCTTTCCATCATGCTTCCGTTCAGTTTACTCATATAAAATGACTTCACATCGTCTTAAATTTTACGAACTTCCCGTGCGGGTTAAAATCTTCATACGGTTATCAAGTGAACAATTTTGGAATGAATTGTCATTATTACCAGGGATTTTAGTGGAAGAACTAGGACTTTCGAAGGCTGGTACTAGGACGCGCCTTTTATCACGTGGCAACGCTGCGGGAGAGGTCTGAGGCAGCTCGCGCCGGGTCGCGTGCGCGAGCGAGCAACGTCGGGCCGAGCACTTGCAAGCGCTTCCGAGAACGAGGCGAACTGCACAAACAAGACAGATCCACATCACTGGGGAGCGCATTTCAATGAAATGCTTTTTTTTTCTTTTCACTTCAGAAAAATGCCGTTTAGTATAGAAATCTATTTTATATGTTATGACATATGGAAATGATGCACTTTTACAGGCCGTATTTGCATTTTGTGTTGATTTATACGGTCATTTTTACTTTTTCGTATACAAACGTATATACGGAGTAATATAAGTAGTATAGGAATGTAATGCTGCGCAAAAAAGGCCATATCAAGAGAATTGTCATTTAGGACGAGGCGTTACTGTTATTTATTATTTTAAAATTAATATTTGCGTTCTACAATTAGAAAAACGGAAAATTAAGAAAATGGCAAAAAATGTACTTTGGGTGGTGATAGACGGCATCTGGCAAGAATATGTGTCAAGTCCGATCAAGTCCGAATAGCTAGCCGAAACCAGATGAAATACAAAACTAATACGGAAAAGTCTGTGTAATTCTGTAGCACCCCTTGTTTACGTCATTTTTCTTTGTTTTTAGGGCATTTTAAAAATCTTTAAGAGCATTTTCTTGATCATTGTTGGTAATGTTCTTCGTCATCTAAATCCGTCACCTAATGATAACATCGTGAAGAGTTGTGCGAGAGGTATGAGGTCGGCCGGTAATGAAGCTCTCTGTTTTTGTAGACAGAAAACATTTCTCGTTGGATCTCCGCAAAAAACACTTCACGCAATCCTAGACAGCGTGACCTAAACGGTAACCCGGTGGCCGAATGGGTTGTTCACTTGTGCACCATCGCACGCGCGGACAAAAGGTTAAAATCTATTTTATTGTATTTATTTGCTGTAATATCATATTATGTTCCAGAAAATTCTAAGAAATCATATTGTAATGATTTTAAATTTCGCATGTTTATTGCACTTATAGGAAAACATAATGATTTTGGCTCCATCCAGACTATTGTAGCATAGTGCCGAGAATTATAAGAATGTATTATTAAAAATGTTTACAAATTACATGTATATGTGCATTAAATACTAACATAATTATGCATCATTTTTGCAAACCTAATTATGAAGTTTTAAAGAACATTGCATACATTTGTTCCTAATAATTCTTCATCTAAGCTACTAGTTGCAAGGCTAATATATGTTACATAGCTCGTTTCATATTGAACCTCGTTCGTGTATTGAAAATTAATTCCTTTAATTAATAACAGGCTACTTGTAATCCGTCTTTCTTCATTAAAAACTATATTTGGTGGTCTGTAAACAGGAAATAAACAAAGAAATTGGGCATTATTTCAAATTTACGGTACAATTTTTTAATTGATCGTAAGCTCAAACAAGTACTCGTATTTCGCATAATCATCCAAGTAGAAAGGTCATCTCTACGAAATTTCCGCACACAATTATCAAATGTTAAACAATAAAAGATATCTGAAACAGTCTTCTGAAAACTACTTCTCAATAGTTGTCTATTGTTCGAATCGTATTGAAAGAAGTCCTTTGGAAATTTAAATCATTTTATTGATAACATATCGATATCGACTTTTCATCATATATGCTAAGTTGAAAAATCATTAAAAGATGACGAAACCTCGACGAAACGTGTCTCTTATTATGCTTATATTACGCAAGCATTTAACTCTACATTTTTGCAAGAACAAATCAGCTTGCAAAAACAGCGTGGATTATTTGTATTTCGTGGAGTAGATAAATTCCATCGAAACACATCCGCTGTTGAAAATCCAATTTTTACCTATAATGCATTAAGCTCTTTACAGATTGCACAGGACGTGTGCGAGCACACGTTTGCAATGTAAACTGAAAAATATACGTGATGAATATTTACACATGTTTAGTGCACATGACTTAATTCAGCTCTTTCTCTATTGATTCCCGCTACTTTGATGACCTGCTTGTTATACAGCTATTACGTAATTATATCTGACACTCATAACGAGAGCTTTTTCATATTTGAATTGAACACCAATATCAAAGGACGACTGAAATTCGTAGGCCTCATTTTACCTATTAAGTAGGTGTTGCTTCTTTCATGGACGAAGCATACCAAAAAGAAGAGAAGTATGGACGTCAAAGAATTTAAGGTAAATAATTCTATGTTTCATCAGAAAAGCACATAAAACAGAAACGATAAAGAAAATGAACTCGGGTGTTAGAAACTGAATTCAATTATTTTCAAGACAAATTAAGAAGATGGTTGCGTTCATTTCAAATTAATAAACACATTTCAATAATTAAAATACTATGTATTAAAAAGCTATGTAGAAAAAAATGTTTCAAGAAATCTTCAATTAGTTTTTATGACCTAAGCACACAACAGAGAAAAATCATGGAGACCTTTTAAATAACATGCCACTAGAATATAAATTTTCAGAAATCTTTCGTTTTGTAAAACGTGACTTCAGTCGAGAAAACAGAAGAAAATAAATTTACATCGCATGTGAATCTAAGCGTCACTTTGTCGATAATGAGATCTCATCCGTTCCCAGAATACACGTTCATTCCCTCAGCGACAATGCGAAGTTAGAACACGATATCAAAATATGAGATATCAAATTTAATTGTTATAGTGTTGAATTCTCAAACAATCACAAATCCTCATGAAACTGTTGTTAAAGAATCTTACGTTACCGAAACAATAATCCCAACGGCAGAAACTGAATTCAAGGATGCACCTGAGCGATAGGCAATGTGTGATACACATCTGTCGAGCGTGTTGCAGTAACTGATCAGACACTGCCAAGGGGCACACCGAAACTATTGTTCAACCTAAAAGCAAAAGAAATCAAAACATCATGTCCCATATTTGAACCGGGTTCAGATCTTCCAGTCAACATCTCAAATCAATGAACCTTCCCTTCACATCACAACTCACATTACCCTCCCCTTCACATTACTTGCATTAGAGCCCCACATTAATTGGAAAATGTATCAAAATAATTTATAACAAAACATTACAGTTTACATTGTTAAATACCGCCACTAGATATCGAATCAACAATCTCATACTTCAATAACATTATCATTAATACAATTAAATCCCCACAAGACAACAAGCTCCTCTCTAACACAAAAACGTCCGACAAAATATTCTAAACTAAAATTAAATCCAGAAGAATGTGGAGTATCACTTAATCGCCTGAGAGAACTGAACCTGTTAATCACATAATTAAAAGACCAACAATTGTTTATAACCACTCATCTTATAATAGACTAATACAGTCACTGAGGACAACAAATAATTATATTTGACAGTTCACCAAAAAGGACCTGAAAGAAAGCAACAATACCACAATTAAACACACCATCAGGCAAAAACTGTATATGCACTCATAAAGGACGCAAAAGCTTTGGCTGATTATTTTCCATAATAGTTCATCCCTACGTCAGCACACCTTTGCATCCCGCTCACATGGATAGATCACAATACTAGAATCAGCAGGCACTTATAAAACCTCACATAGAATAAAATACACTTCCCCGGATGAAACTAAACGATTAATCAGAAATCTCCCTATTAAATACAGATCATGATAAAATAAGCCATGTTATATTAAAACAATTTGCCCAATCCCAATACATTGTCTTCATTAATAATATTTATAATTTAATACTCAGAACAGATAACCGTCTAATAGTACGGGAAAATCCCAACATAATTCCTGTATCCAAGCTCCATAAAAATCACAATTACACAGAAACACACAGACCGATAAGTCGCCTCCCATTTCTATCAAAGATTCTCCAAAATTAATACTAAAAATATTTCATAACCACCTACACAAATCCCAGACTATTTCGAAACACCAATTTGCCTTCACTAACAAATTATCCACCTCACATCGGTTACTAAGAATATCCGAACACATCATTGCCTTCCAAAATGTATAATAGCCATCTAGATAACATCTGTACAATAGCGATCTAGATAATTCACAGATTTCGATAGCGTTTGGCACCCAGGTCTATTAACAAGGACAAAATAAAAACTCCCAATTACCTACTACAAATTATTAAAAGTTTTATATCAGACACAACATTTGCGGTTAATGTTGAGAAGCATATTTTCAATCTCTGCAAAATATAACAGTACCCCTCCCTTAGAGATTTTCCTTTTTCCCACCCTTTTCAACCTCTACACATCTGATATATCTACCTCATACAGTTTCAACACTTTTCTCTATTGCATACCGCCATTTGCATGTCCAACCATTCATGAAGTCACATTTGAAATAAAATTCAGGTACACGTAAAAAAACAAAGGAGATTTAATCTTTGAAATTGGATAATAAATCTCCATCTGTCAAAATCAATCGCCAAAATATTCTATGAACAATCGCCACTCCCATTCAACTCCAAATTAATAACAACATAATCCCCTGGACCCCATAAACCAACAGTTAAATATTTAGGACGAAACATTGGTAAAAAATTAACCTGGAAAGCTCACATAGCAATGAAAATACAACAAACCCAAATTAAGCCACTACCAAAACTCAAAAGCAGTCTCTATATACGAAGCTGCAATCCTATACAAAGCTGTAATCAGACCTTTAATACTGCACGCTTCCCCCATTTGGGCGAATGCATCACAAACATTAATGGAATACAAACAACCTACAATAAGTTTCTCAGAAGAGCCACTCATGGTTAATGGTTAATTTCCAATGTTCAACTCTACACAGAATTAAGCCTACCATTACACATCGCTAAACTCTCCTACTGCATTTATTCAAACCCATATTCAATACATCAAATAGCCCATAACAACCTCGCAACGATCAATGTCTTCCCGACCAGAATAAGAAATAAGACCTCCACTAAATGCCTTCCTCAATATATTATTCGAAATTAACTAAGCGTAGGTGCTCAATGTGTCTCGTAAATCAATGTAGCAGTTATATTAAATAAAGTTTTAGATAATTAAAGTTAACTGCAAGTCATTCAAAATGACCTTGAAAAAGTAAATATTATTGATCTGTGTATACCCTCTTTCAATAATGAAAATGTATTTATAAAACGCTTCTTTCAATCAGAGATGTTGTGAATGCCTCTCTACGAACTTTACAGAATGCCTGTTGGTGTACATTCTCCTCCAACACATGAAAAATACATAATGAAAAGAGAAATAACAAAAATGATCTATTATTTGTTGTACTGTGGAATGTCATTTATCAGAATGTCAATCATCCAAAACATCATACATCTAAATTCATAATTTCTCTGAATATATTTTTTTAATTACATACCTTATACTATACGTATTCATTTTCCTGTGCAATACTGAATATTGAGAATGATATGATGCACAATGAAAAAATTCAAGCAAGAAAATTCAAGCAAGATCATATTTTTGCGATCCTGGAAAAGGAAGAATGCAGCACCAAACATGCGACTTACGTCAAAAGAACGTGAGATAAACATTTTGTCACTCAACGAAAATGTCTACGTCGGTAAAGCTAGCACTCCCACTTTCTCCAAACTCAAAAATTTTTGCGCCATAATTTTGGGCTAATTTTGGGCTAATTTCAGCCCCCTTCCAAAAATTTTGGGCTACCCCCCATCACCCCGAAATTACGATTTCAAATTTTGGCCGGTAAAGCTAGCACCCCCACTTTCTTAAAATTCAAATTTTTTTGCACGGTCAAAACAAGTGAATTTTGGGCTTCTGGGGGCCACTTTTCAAAATTTCGAAAAACACCCCTAAACTCAAAAACAAAAACTCAAAGCCACCCCTAATTCTCAAATTTTAAAAATTCTTCCGCCATGGGTTTGGAATAATTTTGGGCTCTTCAGTGACACCAAGAACATTATTTTTGGTGTCCCACAACACCCCGAAATTAGGGTTTCAAAAATAGGGGTGGTAAAGCTAGCACCCCCACTTCCTCAAAACTCAATTTTTTTGTACGGTCAAAACAAGTGAATTTTGGGCTCCTGGGGGCCACTTTTCAAAATTTCAAAACTCACCCCTAAACTCAAAAACAAAAACTCAAAGCCACCCCTAATTCTCAAATTTCAAAAATTCTTCCGCCATGGGTTTGAAATAATTTTGGGCTCTTCAGAGACACCAAGAACATTATTTTTTGTGCCCCACAACATCCCGAAATTAAGGTTTCAAAAATAGGGGTGGTAAAGCTAGCACCCCCACTTCCTCAAAACTCAAATTTTTTTCTACGGTCGAAACAAGTGAATTTTGGGCTCCTGGGGGCCACTTTTCAAAATTCCGAAACACACCCCGAAATTCAAAAACAAAAAATCAAAACCACCCCTAATTCTCAAATTTCAAAAATTCTTCCACCATGAGTTTGGGATAATTTGGGGCTCTTCGGTGACACCAAGAACATTATTTTTGGTGTCACACAACACCCCGAAATTAAGATTCCAAAAATAGGGGTGGTAAAGCTAGCACCCTGCCTTTCTCAAAACTCAAAATTTTTTGTACGGTCAAAACCAGTGAATTTTGGGCTCCTGGGGGCCAATTTTCAAAATTCCGAAACACGCCCCTAAATACAAAAAACAAAAGTCAAAACCACCCCTAATACCCAAATTTCAAAATTTCTCTCACCATTAGTTTGGGATAAATTTGGGCTCTTCAGTGACACCAAAAACATTATTTTTGGTACCCTACAATCTCCGAAATGAAGGTTAAAAATTGTGGGTTGTTAATTTAACACCCACCCGTACTGAAAATTCGAAAATATTTGTGTGGTCGTAAACATGCGAAATTTTTGTTGCTTATCAAAATTTTGAAACTCCCCCTAAGTACGATAAAAAATATTTAAAACCATCCCAATTGCAACTCGACTCAGAAAATATTGCGCCATAATTTTGGGTTCTTTAGTGTCATCGAAAAACGGCCCGAAATCAACTTAGAAAAAACGAGGATGGAGAAGCTAGAATCTCACTATCTCAAACTAGGAAATCCGGAGAAACTTCACTCATATTCTGGGAGAATTATACCGTACACGTGTATTTCCAACATTAAAAAAGAAAAGAAAAATTATTTGTTGAGAGTTTTACCATTTATTCCGACAGGATCAATATCAAGCCTTAAAATAATTACTTTGATTCATTCCTCTGTAAACATCCAATATGGACTTGTTAAATATTTCATACAAGAAAAATTCTCTCCACCGACGAATTAAAAGATAAAATAGTTATTTAACTATACATCTACAATTCTAAAATCACAATCAAAAATATAGAAATCCAAAAATGGGAAAAGAATAATGCCTAGTGTAACAGGCAAACTACTTTTTTTTCTCAATCTTTCATTCGTCAAAAAAAAAATCACATTTGCACGGAAAATGCTTCTCAAATTAGCTAATCTCAACTAATTTCGGGCTAGACTCTTTCATATTGAAAAATAAAGGAATAATAATCAATAGAATAACTTTTGTTTCTGCTATCCAATATTTGCGATATTATAAAACCTGAACTACAAGCATTTCGTTCCTGGCAATAAAGGGCCATATACAACACATGATAGGGAATACGGCTATACTCATGAATCATTTTGAACTTCGCGGTTACTTTTCCAAGAAATGGAAAATTCGCGTGAGAACTACAATATACTTTTTGACCACGTTTCCACATCAGAAAAAGTAAATCCCAAAATTCTGTACCAATTCACATAAAGAATTTATTAACTATTGCACATAAATTAGCTAATAATATTCAAATCTCAAATAATTTCAGGCTATATTAGATCGTACTAAAAACGCGATATTAATCAAAACCAGTCCATATTTTTTTCGATATTCAACATTTCCGTTCTTATAAAAACAGAAGTACTAGGATATGCCTCATGGCAGTGCCGTATGACATACAACACATAATAAGGAATACGGTTATACCCACAAATAATTTTACGGTTATACCCACAAATAATAATACAATTTAATTTTTAACTAATTTTTCACTCCTCAAATAATACATTACATATCAATACATATCATACATTACATATCAATATGCCAATCTCAAATAATTATAGGCTAGCACAGTTCCTATTGAAAAAAAATTGAATATTAATCAAAACACACCCAATGTTTAAAGATATTCAATATTTGAGTTCTCATAACACCTGAACTAGAAGGATTTGGCTTCTGAAGATTAAACGCCGTCTACAACATAGTATAAGCAATACGGTTACACTCACAAATAATTTTGGGCTTTACTCTTTCTTTTCCAAAACATGGAAAATTCCCGTGGGGTCTACAACATACCTGTCGATTAATTTTTCATTCCTCACAAAATAAACTCTGAAATACTTCACTAATTCAAATAAGAAATTTATTAACTATTGCCCATACATTGCCTACTAATATGCTAACTTAAAATATTTTGGGCTAGCACCGTTCTGATTGAAAAAAAATAGAATATTATCCAAAACACACCCACTGTTTAAAGATATTCAATATTTGAGTTCTTATAACACCTGAACTACAAAGATTTGGCTTCTGAATATTGAGCGTCATCTTTCACACATTATAAGAAATACTATTATGCCCACAAATAATTTTGGGCTTTTTCTCTTTCCTTTGCAAAAAATGAGAAATTCCCGTGAAGACTACAACATACCTTTCGATTAATTTTTCATTCCTCACAAAATAATCTCTGAAATGCTTACTAATTCAAATGAGAAATTACTAACAATTGTCCATACATTGTCTAATAAGATGCCAACTTTAAATAATTTTGGGCTAGCAGCGTTCTGATTGAAAAAAAATAGACTATTATCCAAAACACACCCACTTTTTTTCGATATTCAATATTTGAGTTCTTATAGCACCTGAACTACAAAGATTTGGCTTCAGAATATTGAAAATCACACTCCACACGTTATGGGAAATTCGTTTATACCCACAAATAATTTTGGGCTTCTCTCTTTCCTTTCCAAAAAATGAGAAATTCCGGTGAGAACTACAACATACCTTTCGATTAATTTTTCATTCCTCACAAAATAATCTCTGAAATACTTTACTAATTGAAATGAGAAATTTACTAACAATTGCCCATACATTGTCTAATAAGATGCCAACTTTAAATAATTTTGGGCTAGCAGCGTTCTGATTGAAGAAAAATAGAATATTAATCAAATCACACCCAATTTTTTTTGGTATTCAATATTTGAGTTCTTATAACACCTGAACTACTAAGATTTGGCTTCTGAATATTGAACGTCGTATTCCACATACTATACGAAATACTATTATACCCACAACTAATTTTGGGCTTTTCTCTTTCCTTTGCAAAAATGAGAAATTCCCGTGAAGACGACAACATACATTTCGATTAATTTTTCATTACTCGAAAAATAATCTCTGAAATACGTTATGAATTGAAATGAGAAATTTACTAACAATATCCCATACATTGCCTAATATTAAGCCAACTTTAAATTATTTTGGGCTAGCAGGGTTCTGATTGAAAAAAATAGAATATTAATCAAATCACACCCAATTTTTTTTGGTATTCAATATTTGACTTCTTATAACACCTGAACTACTAAGATTTGGCTTATGAATATTGAACGTCATATTCAACATACTATACGAAATACTATTATACCCACAACTAATTTTGGGCTTTTCTCTTTCCTTTGCAAATAATGAGAAATTCCCGTGAAGACTACAACATACCTTTCGATTAATTTTTCATTACTCGGAAAATAATCTCTGAAATACGTTATGAATTGAAATGAGAAATTTACTAACAATTGCCCATACATTGCCTAATATTAAGCCACCTTTAAATAATTTTGGGCTAGCAGCGTTCTGATTGACAAAAATAGAATATTAATCAAATCACTCCCAACTTTTTTTGGTATCCAATATTTGAGTTCTTATAACACCTGAACTACTAAGATTTGGCTTATGAATATTGAGCGTCATATTTCACACGCTATAAGAAATACTTTTATGCCCACAAATAATTTTGGGCTTTTCTCTTTCCTTTGCAAAAAATGAGAAATTCCCGTGAAGACTACAACATACCTTTCGATTAATTTTTCATTACTCGGAAAATAATCTCTGAAATAGTTACTAATTCAAATGAGAAAATTATTAACAATTGCCCATACATTGCCTAATAATATGCCAACTTAAAATAATTTTGGGCTTGCACCGTTATGATTAAAAAAAGTAGAATATTAATAAAATCACACCCAATTTTTTTTTGATATTCAATATTTAAGTTCTTATAACACCTGAACTACAAAGGTTTGGCTTCTGAATATTGAACGTCGTATTCCACACACTATACGAAATACTATTATACCCACAAATAATTTTGGGCTTTTCTCTTTCCTTTGCAAAAAATGAGAAATTCCCGTAAAGACTACAACATACCTTTCGATTAATTTTTCATTACTCGGAAAATAATCTCTGAAATACGTTATGAATTGAAATGAGAAATTTACTAACAATTGCCCATACATTGCCTAATATGTCAACTTTAAATAATTTTGGGCTAGCAGCGTTCTGATTGAAAAAAATAGAATATTAATCAAATCACACCCAATTTTTTTCGATATTCAATATTTAGGTTCTTATAACACCTGAACTACAAAGATTTGGCTTCTGAATATTGAACGTCATATTCCACATACGATACGAAATACTATTATACCCACAAATAATTTTGGGCTTCTCTCTTTCTTTTCCAAAAAATGAGAAATTCCGGTGAGAACTACAACATACCTTTCGATTAATTTTTCATTCCTCACAAAATAATCTCTGAAATACTTTACTAATTACAATGAAGAATTTTTTAACAATTGGTCATACATTCCTATCAATATGCCATTCTCAAATAATTTTGGGCTAACACCGTTCTGATTGAAAAAAATAGAAAATTAATAAAAACACACCCACTTTTTTGGATATTTAATATATGAATTCTTATTTTACCTGAACTACAAGGAATTGGTTTCTGAGAATTGAACGTCATAATCCACAGATTATAGGAAATACTTTTAAACCCCCAAAAAATTTTGGGTATCTCTCTTTCTTTTCCAAACAATGGATAATTTTCTTGAGAAATGCATTAAGCGTTTGACTAATATATTCATTCCTCACAAATACCACTCTAAAATAATTTACTAATTCGAATGAGAAATTTATTATCAATTGCTTTTACATTACCTAATAATATAATAATCTCAAATAATTTTGGGCTAGCACCGTTCTTATTCAAAAAATTAATATTACTAGAAACTGTCCCAATTTGTTTCCAAAATTCAATATTTCCCTTCTTATAAATCCTGACAAATTCCCTACAAGGATTTGGCTCCTGGCAATGGCGTGTGGAATACAACAGATCATAAGAAATTCTGTTATACCCAAAAATATTTTCGGGCTTCTCTCTTTCTTTTCCAAAAAATGGAAAATTCTTTTGAGGACTGCATTGTACCTATTGACTAATTGTTCATTCCTCAAAAAATAAACTCGAAAATACTCAACTAATTCAAATAAGGAATACATTTACAATTGCTAATACAATCATATAGCGTACAAATTTAAACCATTACACTATTGCAGAGCAGAAAACTTTGCTGTTTGGTGATCGTTTACCAAACACATTCAGGCAAATGTATTTTGTGGTCCACATTCAGTTTTCCATTTTTTGAAAAAGTAACCGAAAAAGACGATAAATATTTGTCAGTACAGCTGTGTTCCTTATTTTGTGTTGTATATCACACTACATCGCCAGGAGACAAATCCTTGTAGTTCATGTATTATAAGAATGGAAATACTGAATATCGGAAAGAAATTGGTAGTGTTTTGATTAATATTCGTATTATTTGAATAAGAACTGTGTAAGCCGAAAATTATTTGTGATTAACGTATTTTTAGTTAATGTGTAAACAATTTGATATAAATTCCTCATTTGTTTTAGTAACTCTTTTTCGACTTGATTTTTTGAGGAATGTGAAATTAGTTAAGATGTATATTGTAGTTTTCACGAGAATTTTCAATTTTTGGAAAAGATAGAAGCCCAAAATTATTTGCGCGTATTACCTTATTCCATATAATGTGTTGTATGTCACAAGACATTGCCAGTATCCAAATTCTCGTAGTTCAGATTTTATAAAAACGGATATATTGAAAGACGAAAACAAATTGGAAATTTTTTTAGTAATATTCATAAGTCTCAGAAAGAACTGTTCTGGCCCAAAATCATTTGAGATTTTCATATTAATAGGTAATGTATGAGCAAATGTAAAGAATCAATTGAGTTAGTAAAGTATTTCAGCGATTATATTGTCAGAACTGGAAAATTAGTCGAATAGTACATTGTAGTTCTCACGAGAATTCTCCATTTTTTGGAAAAGAAAGAGAAAAGCTCAAAATTATTTGTGGCTATAACCGTATTCCTTATGTTCTGTTGTATTCCACACGCCATTGCCAGGAGCCAAATCCTTGTAGGTCAGGATTTATAAGAAGGGAAATATTGAATTTGCACACAAATTAGGACAGTATACAGTAATATTAATTTTTTTAATAAGAACGGTGCTCGCCCAAAATTATTTGAGATTATCATATTATTACATAATGTAAGAGCAATTGATAATAAGATCCTCATTTGAATTAGTATAGTATTTTACAGTGGTTTTTGTGAGGAATTAAATATTAGTCAAACGCAACACGAGAATTTTCCTTTTTTTGGAAAAGAAAGAGAGAAGTCCAAAACTATTTTTGAGTGTAACCGTATTGCCTATACTATATTGTATACGACGTGTAATCTTCAGAAGCCATATCCTTGCAGTTCAGGTGTTATAAGAACTCAAATATTGAATATAGAAATAAAGTGGGTATGTTTTGATTAATATTGTATTTTTTTTCAATCAGAACGGTGCTAGCCCAAAATTATTTATGAACGGCATATTGATAAGTAATGTATGAGCATTTGTTAAAAAATTCCCCATTTGAATTAGTAAAGAAGTTCAGAGATAATTTTGTGAGAAATGAAAAATTAATCGAAAGTTATGTTGTAGTCCTCACAAGAATTTCTCATTTTTTGGAAAGAAAAGAGAGAAGCCCAAAATTATTTGTTGGTATAATAGTATTTCGTATAGTATCTGAAATATGACGTTCAATATTCAGAAGCCAAATCTCTGTAGTTCAGTTGTTATAAGAACTCAAATAATAAATACCAAAAAAAAAATTGGGTGTGATTTGATTAATATTTTATTTTTTTCAATCAGAACGCTGCTAGCCCAAAATTATTTAAAGTTGGCATCTTATTAGACAATGTATGGACAATTGTGAGTAAATTTCTCATTTGAATTAGTAAAGTATTTCAGAGATTATTTTGTGAGGAATGAAAAATTAATCAAAAGGTATGTTGTAGTTCTCACCGGAATTTCTCATTTTTTGGAAAAGAAAGAGAGAAGCCCAAAATTATTTGTGGGTATAATAGTATTTCGTATAGTATCTGAAATATGACGTTCAATATTCAGAGGCCAAATCTTTGTAGTTCAGGTGTTATAAGAACTTAAATATTGAATATCAAAAAAAATTGGGTGTGATTTGATTAATATTCTATTTTTTTCCATCAGAACGCTGCTAGCCCAAAATTATTTAAAGTTGGCATAATATTAGGCAATGTATGGGCAATTGTTAGTAAATTTCTCATTTCAATTCATAACGTATTTCAGAGATTATTTTCCGAGTAATGAAAAATTAATCGAAAGGTATGTTGTAGTCTTCACGGGAATTTCTCATTTTTTGCAAAGGAAAGAGAAAAGCCCAAACTTATTTGTGGGCATAATAGTATTTCTTATAACGTGCGAAATATGACGCTCAATATTCATAAGCCAAATCTTAGTAGTTCAGGTGTTATAAGAAGTCAAATATTGAATACCAAAAAAATTGGGTGTGATTTGATTAATATTCTATTTTTTTCAATAAGAACGCTGCTAGCCCAAAATTATTTAAAGTTGGCATAATATTAGGCAATGTATGGGCAATTGTTAGTAAATTTCTCATTTCAATTCATAACGTATTTCAGAGATTATTTTCCGAGTAATGAAAAATTAATCGAAATGTATGTTGTCGTCTTCACGGGAATTTCTCATTTTTTGCAAAGGAAAGAGAAAAGCCCAAAATTAGTTGTGGGTATAATAGTATTTCGTATCGTATGTGGAATACGACGTTCAATATTCAGAAGCCAAATCTTAGTAGTTCAGGTGTTATAAGAACTCAAATATTGAATACCAAAAAAAAATTGGGTGTGATTTGATTAATATTTTATTTTTCTTCAATCAGAACGCTGCTAGCCCAAAATTATTTAAAGTTGGCATCTTATTAGACAATGTATGGACAATTGTTAGTAAATTTCTCATTTGAATTAGTAAAGTATTTCAGAGATTATTTTGTGAGGAATGAAAAATTAATCGAAAGGTATGTTGTAGTTCTCAGCGGAATTTCTCATTCTTTGGAAAAGAAAGAGAGAAGCCCAAAATTATTTGTGGGTATAATAGTATTTCGTATAGTATGTGGAATATGACGATCAATATTCAGAAGCCAAATCTTTGTAGTTCAGGTGTTATAAGAACTTAAATATTGAATATCGAAAAAAAGTGGGTGTGTTTTGGATAATAGTCTATTTTTTTTCAATCAGAACGCTGCTAGCCCAAAATTATTTAAAGTTGGCACCTTTTTAGACAATGTATGGACAATTGTTAGTAAATTTCTCATTTGAATTAGTAAAGTATTTCAGAGATTATTTTGTGAGGAATGAAAAATTAATCGAAAGGTATGTTGTAGTTCTCAGCGGAATTTCTCATTTTTTTGGAAAGGAAAGAGAGAAGCCCAAAATTATTTGTGGGTTTTTAAACGTATTTCCCATAACGTGTGGAGTGTGATTTTCAATATTCAGAAGCCAAATCTTTGTAGTTCAGGTGTTATAAGAACTCAAATATTGAATATCGAAAAAAATTGGGTGTGATTTGATTAATATTCTATTTTTTTCAATCAGAACGCTGCTAGCCCAAAATTATTTAAAATTGGCATAATATTAAGCAATGTATGGGCAATTGTTAGTAAATTTCTCATTTCAATTCATAACGTATTTCAGAGATTATTTTCCGAGTAATGATAAATTAATCGAAAGGTATGTTGTAGTCTTCACGGGAATTTCTCGTTTTTTGCAAAGGAAAGAGAAAAGCCCAAAATTATTTGTGTGTATAACAGTATTTTGTATAGTGTGTGGAATACGACGTCCAATATTCAGAAGCCAAATCTGTGTAGTTCAGGTGTTATAAGAACTTAAATATCGAATATCAAAAAAAATTGGGTGTGATTTTATTAATTTTTTTTTTCAATCATAACACTTCTAGCCCAAACTTATTTTGAGTTGGCATATTATTAGGCAATGTATGGGCAATTGTTAATAATTTTCTCATTTGAATTAGTAACTATTTCAGAGATTATTTTCCGGGTAATGAAAAATTAATCGAAAGGTATGTTGTAGTCTTCACGGAAATTTCTCATTTTTTGCAAAGGAAAGAGAAAAGTCCAAATTATTTGTGGGCATAATAGTATTTCTTATAATGTGTGAAATATGACGCTCAATATTCAGAAGCCAAATCTTTGTAGTTCAGGTGTTATAAGAACTCAAATATTGAATATCTTTAAACAGTGGGTGTGTTTTGGATAATATTCTATTTTTTTTCAATCAGAACGGTGCTAGCCCAAAATATTTTAAGTTAGCATATTAGTAGGCAATGTATGGGCAATAGTTAATAAATTTCTTATTTGAATTAGTGAAGTATTTCAGAGTTTATTTTGTGAGGAATGAAAAATTAATCGACAGGTATGTTGTAGACCCCACGGGAATTTTCCATGTTTTGGAAAAGAAAGAGTAAAGCCCAAAATTATTTGTGAGTGTAACCGTATTGCTTATACTATGTTGTAGACGGCGTTTAATCTTCAGAAGCCAAATCCTTCTAGTTCAGGTGTTATGAGAACTCAAATATTGAATATCTTTAAACATTGGGTGTGTTTTGATTAATATTCAATTTTTTTTCAATAGGAACTGTGCTAGCCTATAATTATTTGAGATTGGCATATTGATATGTAATGTATGATATGTATTGATATGTAATGTATTATTTGAGGAGTGAAAAATTAGTTAAAAATTAAATTGTATTATTATTTGTGGGTATAACCGTAAAATTATTTGTGGGTATAACCGTATTCCTTATTATGTGTTGTATGTCATACGGCACTGCCATGAGGCATATCCTAGTACTTCTGTTTTTAT
Organism: Acheta domesticus; assembly: GCA_031308135.1. NCBI lineage: Eukaryota > Metazoa > Arthropoda > Insecta > Orthoptera > Gryllidae > Acheta > Acheta domesticus. Next base: position 116,125,983 of record JAHLJT010003656.1, on the reverse strand, counting down.
AAGAACGGAAATGTTGAATATCGAAAAAAATATGGACTGGTTTTGATTAATATCGCGTTTTTAGTACGATCTAATATAGCCTGAAATTATTTGAGATTTGAATATTATTAGCTAATTTATGTGCAATAGTTAATAAATTCTTTATGTGAATTGGTACAGAATTTTGGGATTTACTTTTTCTGATGTGGAAACGTGGTCAAAAAGTATATTGTAGTTCTCACGCGAATTTTCCATTTCTTGGAAAAGTAACCGCGAAGTTCAAAATGATTCATGAGTATAGCCGTATTCCCTATCATGTGTTGTATATGGCCCTTTATTGCCAGGAACGAAATGCTTGTAGTTCAGGTTTTATAATATCGCAAATATTGGATAGCAGAAACAAAAGTTATTCTATTGATTATTATTCCTTTATTTTTCAATATGAAAGAGTCTAGCCCGAAATTAGTTGAGATTAGCTAATTTGAGAAGCATTTTCCGTGCAAATGTGATTTTTTTTTGACGAATGAAAGATTGAGGAAAAAAAGTAGTTTGCCTGTTACACTAGGCATTATTCTTTTCCCCATTTTTGGATTTCTATATTTTTGATTGTGATTTTAGAATTGTAGATGTATAGTTAAATAACTATTTTATCTTTTAATTCGTCGGTGGAGAGAATTTTTCTTGTATGAAATATTTAACAAGTCCATATTGGATGTTTACAGAGGAATGAATCAAAGTAATTATTTTAAGGCTTGATATTGATCCTGTCGGAATAAATGGTAAAACTCTCAACAAATAATTTTTCTTTTCTTTTTTAATGTTGGAAATACACGTGTACGGTATAATTCTCCCAGAATATGAGTGAAGTTTCTCCGGATTTCCTAGTTTTGAGATAGTGAGATTCTAGCTTCTCCATCCTCGTTTTTTCTAAGTTGATTTCGGGCCGTTTTTCGATGACACTAAAGAACCCAAAATTATGGCGCAATATTTTCTGAGTCGAGTTGCAATTGGGATGGTTTTAAATATTTTTTATCGTACTTAGGGGGAGTTTCAAAATTTTGATAAGCAACAAAAATTTCGCATGTTTACGACCACACAAATATTTTCGAATTTTCAGTACGGGTGGGTGTTAAATTAACAACCCACAATTTTTAACCTTCATTTCGGAGATTGTAGGGTACCAAAAATAATGTTTTGGTGTCACTGAAGAGCCCAAATTTATCCCAAACTAATGGTGAGAGAAATTTTGAAATTTGGGTATTAGGGGTGGTTTTGACTTTTGTTTTTTGTATTTAGGGGCGTGTTTCGGAATTTTGAAAATTGGCCCCCAGGAGCCCAAAATTCACTGGTTTTGACCGTACAAAAAATTTTGAGTTTTGAGAAAGTGGGGGTGCTAGCTTTACCACCCCTATTTTTGGAATCTTAATTTCGGGGTGTTGTGTGACACCAAAAATAATGTTCTTGGTGTCACTGAAGAGCCCAAAATTATCCCAAACTCATGGTGGAAGAATTTTTGAAATTTGAGAATTAGGGGTGGTTTTGATTTTTTGTTTTTGAATTTCGGGGTGTGTTTCGGAATTTTGAAAAGTGGCCCCCAGGAGCCCAAAATTCACTTGTTTCGACCGTAGAAAAAAATTTGAGTTTTGAGGAAGTGGGGGTGCTAGCTTTACCACCCCTATTTTTGAAACCTTAATTTCGGGGTGTTGTGGGGCACAAAAAATAATGTTCTTGGTGTCTCTGAAGAGCCCAAAATTATTTCAAACCCATGGCGGAAGAATTTTTGAAATTTGAGAATTAGGGGTGGTTTTGAGTTTTTGTTTTTGAGTTTAGGGGTGAGTTTTGAAATTTTGAAAAGTGGCCCCCAGGAGCCCAAAATTCACTTCTTTCGACCGTAGAAAAAAATTTGAGTTTTGAGGAAGTGGGGGTGCTAGCTTTACCATCCCTATTTTTGAAACCCTAATTTCGGGGTGTTGTGGGACACCAAAAATAATGTTCTTGGTGTCACTGAAGAGCCCAAAATTATTCCAAACCCATGGTGGAAGAATTTTTGAAATTTGAGAATTAGGGGTGGTTTTGAGTTTTTGTTTTTGAGTTTAGGGGTGTGTTTCGAAATTTTGAAAAGTGGCCCCCAGAAGCCCAAAATTCACTTGTTTTGACCGTGCAAAAAAATTTGAAATTTAAGAAAGTGGGGGTGCTAGCTTTACCGGCCAAAATTTGAAATCGTAATTTCGGGGTGATGGGGGGGTAGCCCAAAATTTTTGGAAGGGGGCTGAAATTAGCCCAAAATTAGCCCAAAATTATGGCGCAAAAATTTTTGAGTTTGGAGAAAGTGGGGGTGCTAGCTTTACCGACGTAAAATGTCTCCAATGTAGTGAAAGAAGGAAACGATAACTATTTATTCTTGAAACATTGTATGCCCAGAACATTTAAATATTGGAAGTACGTTTGTGCCGAGAAGATTTTGAAATAATGTAGTTTTTTTTTAATATAAACATTTTTTTAGTTTTTTATATCACTCCACAGAAAAATATATTGTAGGGTGGCATAGATTTGAAAAAATATTCAGACGGGAAAAATAAGTCTTAACAATGTGATAATCACCAAAATTATCAAAATCTATTTTTAAACATATTGTAGATAGTGTTGTTACACCTGAGTCCACTGGACTCACCTTGCGCTTTCTAGGTTTAAATTATTGATGCTTAATAAATCAGTAGTAGCAAGCCAATTGCGTTCAACATGCTGCTTGCCTTCGTTGGGCGTTTTACAATCGATTCTTTTGAGTGCCCATCGCTTTATTACAAAGTGCCCACGATAATCTTGAAAGTGCCCTTCACCATATTTTCTGCCTTATTTTAGTTTCATACTTTATAAAATGTGAAATATATTGTCCAACTTACTAGCCTCATAAATGTATACATATGTAGTAATTAATTTACCAACTACGAATTTTCTATTGTTAAAATTTATAATTCTGAATTTAAAAATATTGTAAAAAAATTCAAGAATTCTGAATTCTAATCCTGAATTTATATCGTGGGAATCCTCGAAAAAACGCAGAGAGAAATCGCGTCTTTGTGCGTTATTCCAAGCAATAAGGGGTGATCGTCCGTGGGGTGAAGTTCGAGCAAGACTATCAAAACCAACATACGTCTCGCGGAAAGATCATGGTTTCAAAATTCGGCAAAGAAAACAGAGAACAGATGTATGTAAATTCTCATTTATTAATAGACCCATACAAAATTGGAACAAATTACCTACAGCAGTGCTGGAGACTTTCCCTCAAAATGTCAAAAATTTAAGTAGATTAAATAAATTGTATTTTTTTAGAATATGTTAACATTAAAATTAATTCTTTTGTATTATTCTTGTTATTAAGGTTAGCTTTAGTATAGGGTTCATACATTAATTTATAAAATTGTATTCAGAAATGTTGTTGGATGTTCATTTTGCGTATTTGTTGTATTTTTTAGTGGTTTGACGTTTGTTTTTTGTAGATTAATTGATTAGAAAACGCTACCACCGGAATTATTTCATGTATCCTAAGTAGCGAAATAAATATTGTATTGTATAAGTGATAAATAAATAAACAATTACACATTGAATAAAACATATTGGTTGCTCTTAAAGTGCCCATCACTTTATGCTCTACCCTATATTGTAAAATACCATCTGTAATTCTTCCTTTGTTTTATAAGTAATGTTGTTACAACAATACGTATTTTCTAATATTATTTCTAAGTTTAACAATTTTCAAAATTCAGAGAGTTCAACGGAAATAAGATCAACAGATTTTATTCAAGTATCCTTTTGCTCTAACAGTGGACAAAGATGTTTGTGGAAATGAGTTAACCAAAAATGAATTAATTGAAAATTTTCCTTTTTAAGGCAAGGATTATATTTCAAAGTATGTTTAATTGCCTATGCAATTTCACCACCATAACATGTGGAACTGCAGCCCAGAAAATTTCAGAAAGCAACGAATATATTGACTGTGTGCACAACTTGTGTTTTTAACTGAAATGTGATATAATTGTTACAGCAGTTTTAGACATAAATAGGAAAACGAAAACAATAACCTGAAAACCAAAAATTAATGCATGAAATTATCACGAGCACCGACAATTGCACTATAAACAAATACGTTCAGTTATAAGAAATAAACGATAACCTGGCTCTAGAAAGTGACATATTTGGACGCATTTGTAAAGGGCAACAAATTAATTCACAGCGACGCAATGCGGAAATATAAAAGAAACTCGACAAAAGCAATTGTATGCGAATTTTACATTCAAGTCGCGAGCTCGATTTTTATCTAACATCTTGTCGTATTCAAATACCAGCCGGCAGAGAAAATTATGCACAAAGAATGGTTAAAATTCAAGCGCATCTCATTTAAAGTAAATATTCGGAAGGGCACACATAATATGCCGCGCATTTCCTCGCCTTTTATTATTTCGCTCCAGGGAAAATCTCCGTTAAATTAAGTGGCGCGCTACGTGACTGGCATCTTCGCGCCAAGCAGCTCTCCACGACAGGCGCAATGCGACTTCTACATTCGGACGACAATGGAATCTCTTTTATGCGATGCCTCATTTCCAGCCGCCAAGTCCCGGCTCAAAGCTCACCGCCATTTCTGCAAAAGAGGACGGGGCGGAAGGGGTGAGGGGGTGAAGGAGTGAGGGTGAGGGGGTGAAGGGGTGAGGGGGTGAAGGGGTGAGGGGGTGAAGGGGTGAGGGGGTGAAGGGGTGAGTGGGGTGAAGGGTGAAGGGGGTGAGGGGTGAAGGGGGGGGTGAGGGAGTGAAGGAGTGAGTGGGGTGAAGGGGTGAGGGGTGAAAGGGGGGGTGAGGGAGTGATGAGGCGCAAGGGGGTGAGGGAAGCGCCGAGTCTTTTGAAGTGGAGGAGCAGGCGCCATTTCGACGCGAAATGGAAAGAAGAGCAGAGAGCAAAATGCGAATTTTATGAACTCCAACAGCAACCGGCGGCGGCGACGGGGCACAGAGGTCCAACGAGAACCGTCCTCCCCTTACTTTCTCGCTACAGAGTAGAGAGAAAGTAATGCAATGCTGCGCGGAAAAACTGCGAATTTTCGTGGGGGAAAACTCTTGTCATTAGACCCTGGTAACGAAAAAGTGGATAAATGAAGTTGCTAAATTTAGAAAACAATTCTCTAACACATGGTGTTATAACAATCCATGTTTTGAGGATACTTGATGTTTGAAAACTTTAATGACGGCAAGACGTCCATAGACGATAGCGGCTAAACCGTTCATCCCATTTTCTCCAAAATTGATATTCCCCGATCTGGCTGATATGGCGGCTTCTTGAATTTGAAACTAATATTTTGATTTGAGGGTACTTTTCAAGAAGCCTCTGGGACACTTCAAAATTTTCGAAAAAAATAGCTCTATCGTTTTTTATTACAATATGTTGTTGGATAGTGGGAAGGACGTTTAGGAGAATGGTGCAGGTCACTTGTTGGTTGAAAATTCAGACTTTTCAAAAATTGAAAAAGTTTTTCGGCGTCATCCTACAACAACAATTATAAAGCTAGATATTTTTTCTTTAACGAAATCTGTTCCTCAAAGATGAATTTTCGAAAAATTGTACAGGATCTTATTTCAAAATATAAGTACTTGTAATTGTTTAAGTAATTTTGCGTGAAAGTACGGGCGAGAAGGTAAGTGCTAAATTCCGTGGTGGTAGCTGTGCTGTAGGTGGTAGGTACTATAGGTAGCAGCAGTTCTGAAGTTAGGTGCTGTTCTAGCCCCAATATACTGCGGTTTTTTCTAACTATTCCTGTGAAGGCCCGTCTTCACGATGGAATATGTCTCGGTATTTCGCGTCTTTCTCAGTGGTGCCGCTAGACATCGCACGATCACGACCGTATGAAGCAAGATCATGCGACTTGTAGCGGCACGAGGGAGAAAGACGGGAAATGCCGTGTGATATTTCATGGTGGCCATAGAGGCTTGAGGGGCAGAGTTAGAAAATTCGCACTATTAGTTGAAGGGGAGAGGCGTGCGCCGTTCGGTCGCGAGCTGCAAGGAAGAGCAGCGCGCGAAATGCGCATTTTATGAACTCCGACGGCATCGGCGACGCGGAGCGGCGTGGAGGTCGCCTCTTTCTCCTTCGCACAGCGCGCCCACGCGCGCACGCAGGAAATGCGAAAAAATGGCGCCGACTTCAATACGAAATGAAAATACACGTCCACTTTGACGGCGAAACAAGGAGGAATTTCGCCATTCGGAGCGCGCGAAGACAAAGCACGCGCGACGCGGCGCCACGTCAAACGAGCGCGCGGAGCGGGGCGGAGAGCGGGGCGGAGAGCGGGGGCGGAGAGCGGGGCGGAACGGAGCGGGGCGGGGCGGGACACGACGGGGAAAGGCGGCCAAGGCGGGCAGGGCGGGCAGAGCGGGCAGGGCGGGGCAGGCCTGGGCAGGGCAGGGTGGGACAGGGCAGGGTGGGACAGGGCAGGGTGGGACAGGGCAGGGTGGGACAGGGCAGGGTGGGACAGGGCAGGGTGGGACAGGGCAGGGCAATGCAGGGCAGGGCAATGCAGGGCAGGGCAAGGCAGGGCAGGGCAGGACAGGGCGGGGCAGGGCAGGGCAGGGCGGGGCGGGGCGGGGCAGGGCGGGGCGGGGCAGGGCAGGGCGGGACAGGACAGGGCTGGGCGGGGTGGAGCGCGGGGAGGGGGTGGAGCGGAGCGTGGCGGGGCGAGGCAGGGCAGGGCGTGGCGGGGAAGGGCGGGGCGGAGCGTGGCGGGGAAGGGCGGGGTGGAGCGTGGCGGGGAAGGGCGTGAAGGAGCGTGGCGGGGAAGGGCGGGGCGGAGCGTGGTGGGGAAGGGCGGGGCGGGGCGTGGCGGGGCGAGGCGGGGCGGTGCGTGGCGGGGCGCGCTCTTCAGGACGCGCGGGCGCTTTTGTTTGCGGCGTCCGAAGAGGAGCCGCCGCCCCTGCCCCCGCCGCTGCTGCAGCTGCGCGCTGTTCTCGTGGCCCAAATCCCCAGCTAAGAGTTGTGACATTTCTCTTTTTATTTTAAATTGGGAATGTCGTGTTTTCGCATTCTCCGACAAACACCGAGACTACGAATTCAGAGCTGCGTGAACGCGCTCGGTCATTATGTGAAAAGGTAGCCGAAATGCTCTTGGCAGATATTTTGTGTGACATTTCTTATTCTTTCTTAAATATTTAAACCAATGTGAAATTGTCTTACGAGGCAACGTAGAGCACATGCACCAAATTGAAAATTTTAAATTGCAGTGTTGCTACAAAATTTAAATTGCAGTGTTGCCATAAAAGTTCTAACGCGCAGTTCTGCGCGCTATGTTCCCGTGGCCCAAATCTCTACAGCTTAGAGTTGCAGCATTTCTCTTTTTTACTTTAAATTGGGAATGTCGTGTTTTCGCATTCTGAGACAAAGACGGAGACTAAGAAATCAGAACTGTGTGACCGCGGTTGGTCGTTTTGCCAAAGGTAGCGAAAATGCTCTTGGCAGATATTTTGTGAGCCATTTGTTATTTTTTCTTATAAATTTAAACATAAGTGGTATTGTCTTACGAGACAACGTACAACACATGAGCCATTTTGGAAATTTTAAATTGCAGTGTTACTACAAAATTTAAATTGCAGTGTTGCCATGAAAGCCCTAATGCGCAACTGCACGCTATGTTCCCGTGGCCCAAATCTCCCCAGCAAAGTGTTGTAATATTTCGCTGTTTATTTTCAATTGGGAATGTCACGCTTTCGCATTCTCAGACAAACACCGAGACTACGAATTCAGAGCTGCGAGAACGAACGAAGCAGCTGCTTTCGTCCGATGCTCCTGACCCCTCGCGTTGGGAGTGAGCAAGGCCGTGGACGAGGTTCATCCCTTGCTCAAAAAGTAACAAAAATGCTAATATTTTGCGTGATATTTCTTATTCTTTCTTAAAGAATTAAGCACATGTGGTACTGTCTTATGGGATAACGTACGGTTCCGGATGCATTATAAAAGCCGCCGGCCAGCGGCACGCCGTCGCGGTCATCACTTGACATCGGATGTTTAGGGAAATGCTATTTTCTTCCAGGTGGACAATATATGTGCACGAATCTTGACAAACTATGACATATGACAAAGTTTTATAATGCTTATTTTTGCTTATTTTAGCATAAATGCCTTTTCGTTAGAACTATTGCACGGTTTGGCCTTTTATGTATTATTTTTAGATACAATGCTAAGACATCATAAAATCGGCCATGGTCCAACCCGACCATTCATTACGAAACCTTGAATTCACGTATTTGTATTTTGAAATAAGAGAGAATTCCTTAAAGAATACCATCATATTTTTCTCCATTTCCCTATTTCATAAATACCAGCCACGTTCTGAGAAAATCGTCGATTGACAATACACTAGGGCACCTTTTGAGTGGAAATAGATGTAAATTCCCAGAAGATTTCAGTGTTGGTAATGTTGGACTTCTAAAATAAATGCCAAACTCATCAGTACGTATTCAAAAATACTTCGCTGTATTCAAACTTATTTTTTCCAATCGCTGCAGATTTGAAATTGCGATCCTTGAAAAGTTACTGGTAATATATTGCAATGGAAACTATTAAGAATAAAATGTAGAAGAGTTGTAAATATGTACGGAGTTTTACAAAAAAATTTAATTGTATTGTGAACGTAATTTATGACAGTGCCTTTTTTCTCCTTATTCTTCACATTTTCAGTGACTTTTTAGGTGCCTAAAAGACGATTTTTTAAAGCCTAAACATCCGATGTTTAGTCATCACACTAATCCCCCTGCGCTGCCGCCACCAGGTGTAAATACATCGTTTCGAATTTCCGAATGAAGAAATTTTGGAAGAAAGTAACATTCATCCAATTTTTAAACAAATTACACCGGAAGACGTTTTTCTGGTACCATCATGCAACACAGTATTGCGCAGATATTTTAATAATCGCAATATTTCTACTAAAAAGCAATGATCGTAAATATTGAGCGGAGCAATATCAGGAAGGAAAGACGTAGCATTCGTTTCAAAGTAGACTCACTGAGAGCGCTGCCGTCGCGGAATAACTTGAAGGCCGCCATTATAGTGGAAACCCCATACACATCGTTGCAACTCTAATAGGGGCAAATTAGTTGTTTAGAATAACGATAACTTCTTTTCAGTGTGTGTATTATTTAACTGTACGAAAATGAAAGTGAGATATTATGGGTAAAATTTGTTCGACATATCTCGTGCATGAACACATTCCCCGTCCCCAGTTCAAATGCAATGTACAAGTTCGCAAAGTTTGAGTCTTCGGAATGCAATATTCGGAGGAGAGCAGACCGGCGGCCAATCCGCCTGCCCGCGACGCCGTCCGTTCGTCTCTTGTGCGATATCAAAACGAGGAATCTGTTGCCCCCCTGTCGCGTTTGCTGGGAGGCGAGCGGCCTCACTCACGGCACGTGCGTTTCCTGCGTGGACGCAGCCGCCCCGCCCCCTCCGCTTCGCGCCCGCCCGCGCCCCCATAGGTCCCGACGCGTCCCCACGCGTCCCCACGCGTCCCTCCCGCAAGGCCCCGCCCGCGTCCCAACCACACGCCCGCGCTCCGCTCCTGCTATTGGCGCCTCCCACTCCCCTCTCCCCCCCACCTCCAGTTCCCCCTGCAGCTGCAGCCCCCTTCCCCTACCCCCGCGCCACCGCGGAAAGAGAAGGAAGAGGTTCCCAATGGCTCCGCCGCCCTCGCCGCTCTGCGCTCTCTGACGCACAGTGGCCCCGAACACCAACACTCGAGCATTGAGCCGTACAAGTCAAAAAACACACTTCCCGGTCAATGGCGTGGAAACGACAAGCGATGTAAAACTATCATGCTTACAACTCACCTAAAGTCCTATTAACATGTTAAGGAGGCATTCTTTTAACTTACTGCAGATATTTTCGTCTGAAATTTTGCTAATCAATGAAGTAATAACTATTTTGTTGACTTGCACCACTTTCGTTTCTGAAAACTATGACTAACATTGAAATAATTGGCATGCATAATTTTCATCCGAGATAGTAATGCGATACAAAAATTGGGAAAAATCAGGTTTGGTGACGATTTTCAACCAAGTGAGAGCAATTTTCATCATGTCATTTTGACCTGTGCACTTATCACTTAAAGCGATTCAATATTTTTTTCGAGATGCTTCTTTTACGTTGGGTGCAGACGAACAAGAAGCTATTTCTTGTGAGTCCCTGAAAGCTCTTGTTTCGTCCCACCTGTGTCTTACACCACAATTGCATACAGGCAACTTGTTTGCTACTTCTGCATTGTGCTGGACTCTACCTATGAAATATTGAAGTTTGACTCACACCATTTTAGTCCGTGATGGAACCATGTTCAAACCATCTACCAGTGCATCTAACTCAAATCATCCAAAATTTGAGTTGCATCATTTTTGCTCTCATCTTCTCAGTTACACTTTGCTTACATCGCCTCAGTTGCAATTTTAGGCGGAAATAGTAGTTTATGCAATTAGTTTATAAGGTTCACTTTTATTGCATTAGTACCTGTTTTGAAAACAAGTGGCATTATGAGCAAGGTTTCACATTTGAACGAATGCAATTAAGCGACAGTATAAACGAGTAGCTATTTCTTTTGTTAACAGCATTATAAATAACGTTATCAAACTTAATTTTGCAAAATAACTTTATTTTAACGATTCGGGTATTTGGCATCTGTGCGAAAAAACGGTGCTCCGCTGTTCCTTTTACCTCTACCTTTCTACGATGCTCTCGTTGCGATTGGCTAAATGTGTAATGACGCAATCATTGCTGATGTAAAATGCTAATAGGTCATCATTTCTGCCGTACGATGGCTGATTATGAACTATTTCTTGCAACGGAAAGGTCGTTTATAATGCTGATATGCAAAAAATGTCATTACACTATTACATGTTTATAATTTTTGTAATGACCTAATACAACTGATATGATGTACTAATTTTTAGTGGGTTCATATTTTATTGCAATTGGAGGAATTATCCACGAAGTAATGTCTGACGACGGTTTCCATGGAGGTGACGTCATGGCTCAAGCGAAAGGAGGTTAGGTTTTAGTCGGTATACCAAAGCTGGGAGTCCGACATAACCCATTAAAAAAATGTATATTCACCTATGCATTACAGATTGGTGGAAATTTAATTCCAATAAACATTAGAAAAGGACAACAATAGAAGCCTTCGTTTTTACAAATTCTAATAAATGTGATGATGTGTATAGTCATTAAAGCATTTAATTTTCTTTAAGATTACAAAAGACAAAACTAACTTTCGATTTTGCTTTTCTATAAATCTGTCTCAATTTCCTTTTTTTGGTAAATCAATATTATAGACGGACATTTATATTATTGTATCACCAACTTTCCAAACTTTAAAGTTTGCAGATCATTTTTTCTTTAATGAAGAGTTGAAAGACCTATCATTCTCGCGGACATTACAAGTGTCAATTGCTTATTGAAATTACTTGGTGGGTTAAGAAGCTGGAACAAACTACTTGTCTACTAAAATCATTCTTTGTGCATTTAAATTATTGTTATTAATGTAAATAGTGAAAGCCTACTACTCTAAAAATTCAAGAATTATATTAATTTATGAATTTCTTGTAACAGTGTTTTCTATGCTATTCATTATTGAAAATATTACGCTGATTACAAAAATTGTTACCACACGTCGGATTATATGTTGAACTTAAATGCCTTAACTTGTATTTTACTTCTGTAATTCTCTTGAAAATTGTATTTTTTTTTCTTTTTTATCATTCGTATGTATTGTGCTTGGCCATCCACCGCTATCGTCATCGATGTTTTGTGTGCCTCTCTTCTCTCAATCGTATGTAGACATGGCCCGTGTTTGTGTTCCCAGAAGTAAATATGAATTTTCAATCTAGCTCTTCCATTTAGTATTACTTCGTTAATGTCAGTTTGTCAATGTTGTCACATCACTGGTAATATATTAATGTTATTAAATCACTGCTAGTACATCAACCTTAGGATCATAATGCTAATCTGACAACTTTAATACGTCACTATATGCCAATGTTAGCATTCCTTTGTGATTATTTCAGTGTTAGTAAGTCAAGGTTCAGTATATGAATACAAGTATGTAAATGTTAGTATATTGACTTTTATTGTTATTCGTTGTTATGAAGGTTAACGTTAGTTAATATAATGATATATGTTAAAATATTGAAGTGTAAAAACAGGAAAAATTGCATGCATTGTGGTATGAGTATCGCCACACAATAAAGGTTGTTCTTATTATTATTATTATTATTATTATTATTATTATTATTATTATTATTATTCCTCTACATCACTACTAAAGATGTTATGAGTTGGCTCAATATAAAATCTACTCCTGGTTGTAACCAGCTACCTAAGGAGCAGATCTAGGGACTGTCAGTGCCTCTACAATACTTCGAGCAAAATGTGAGCTGTTCCAAATAAAGCAAATTCTTGCACTTCTCAGCTTTTTGAATTGCCTGGGAGTTTAGACAAGTTCTTACTCAAATTTTGCGGAACAAATCTCTGAGCTTCGATAACTATCGGGACGACCTGTGCTTTTGCGCCCCACATTCGGCTGACCTCGATTTCCAAACTCTTGTATTTAAGACATTTCCTTAGTTACGACATTTTGATCACAAGGCACAGCAACATCTACAAGTAGACAATTTTTTCTCCAGAATGATTTTTCTCGATGATAATAATAATAATAATATTAATTACGTTAATTCTTATTATAATATTGTTATTAATTTAACTTTAATATTGTGTCAAAAACCTCATCAAAATATACGTAATACGCATTGTCATTCATTAATTTTGGAGTTTGCCGTAATATTTCGTAATAACATTTTCCACACGAAATCATAAATTTTCACACCCACATCTTCACACACGACCGCGACAAACGAACAGTAATAATAAGCGCAATTAAAGTAGAATAATGTTTCCACGTATAGCCTATACAAGTATTTAATACTGGTTTACATTACAAGATGTATTTGAGGTTGTTTTTTTTTACAGTGGAAAATTATAAACCGAGTCCACAATGTTTAACACTAGAGGGACGGCACACGTCAATTTGACGGGTAACCTACGTTTTATCTTGAATTCTCAACAAATTATATGGTTTGTAAATTATGCGCTTTGTGGCTTTTAATATTTAATCATATTCTACACATTGAAAGAACAATAGCCATGTCCCTAGAAATTTAACTATATTTGCAAATACTACTAATAGGACGAAGACCCGTCATTTTGACGGGTGATAGGATTTTGTCTAAACCTTTGACACCTTATCAGGAAAAAGTATATAAAAAGTGATAGAACATTGCATCAAACTGTAACTATTGATGAAAACAGCGCCATGAAACTTCCTGAAACTGTACATTTTATAACTAAATAAAATGACATCCTTGATAAAAATGGGCGCTGTAAAATTCAGGAGTAACCGGTGGGCAATGCATGTATTTTTCAATATTTCCGGATACAGCGGCTATCAGTGCATGTGTATTATACAACAGAGGTAAGAAGTGGGGAAAAATATCGCCGAGATTGTATCTTCAAATTATCAGAGTGCTGATTAGTCGGGCCTACGTACGCCCGAGCAAACCCTTTTCAGAGAAGCGATGTTTGCCATACCTACCAAATAGGCGAATGTAAAGGAAACGACACGATCAGGGTCTCCATGTTATCTATTGTTACAGGCATCCATTGTTACATATGTGAGAAAAATCTTAGCACAATAACATTCTTTAAAAATACAGAAGTTGGAGTTTAAATCCGAAGGATTGTATTGATGATTAAGCTCAAAATAACGGTTCGTCCTACTAGGTGGAAGGAGAATCGCCGTCTCCCTACTGTTAAAAATTATGATGCAAAACAATATGGAAATTTGTAAAACAGTTTTTGCTAATTTTCTCGAATACCACACCAATTGTTTGTTAAATATTACATTCTTGTATTAAAATGACACTTTTTTGTGTTAATCATGGGACTTCTCACCAAACCATGAAGCTTCATATTAAAAAAATTCAGATAATTAAATAAATATTATTTTCAATTGCAATTCTATATTTCCGGGTTGATAGACTGATCTACCAAATGAATCTCATCTTTCTAACGAACTGTTTTTACGGTTATTAATGTCGAATTTAGAGTTTAAGATACATAATCAATTGATACACAAAGAACAAATGACATTCATGAAGAAATTTTAATTAATTCTTTTAACATATCTACATTTTACGTAGAAACGTGTTCTATAACTTTATTTTATATGCACGTAATATGTGCAGAGATATATAGGAGAATCATTTAATGTGATTCGGAAGAAGTAGATAACCGTTCACACTGTCTTCGAACATTATAGTTTACAATACCTAGAAATGTTAGTGAATAATCCAGTTGCAATGTTTCACTTCAAAACCTTTTTAACTTTCAAATTACATTTTTACGAGACTAAAATTTGTAAAATAACTTAATTACATTATACATTAAAATCCTTAACACAATTTCTAACAAACAGTTTGAAGTTACTCTATGTATTTCAATTGACGCCGATGTAATCAGAGCCTTATCCTTATTATTTAAATAGTTATATTATTAATTTAAAACACAAAATAAATAATAAACATTTATGTTTCACTTTGTATTCTTGTCATGTACCATGTTTCGATGAGGTTTTTCGTCATCTTCAGGTATAGACATGATTATATTTCCCTAATTACAAAGTGAAATAGGTATGTTTAATCTTCCTTTTCTAATAAAATTTTGAAAGTGCTCAGACGGATAAGTAGGCTAAGTGGCCTGAGCCTCGCCTCCAATAATAGTTATTTACGATATTTGTGTCGTGATACATCTGATTATAATACGAGATTGGAAAATTGCCAAACGAGGCCGTTAGGACGAGTTCGGTAAGCAATTGAGTATTGTAATCAGATTTTACGACACGAATATCGTACAACGTTTTATCCACTTTGAAAATTTTGTTAGATTTAAGATTAAAATTTTCATTTAGTATTCACATTTTTCCCCTTTAAGTGGCGACACTGTTTTTAACAAGGAGAACAATTAAAACGTGCATGGTGTACACATTTCGACAACATGAGCGAATGCAGTTCAGACTCAGAAATAGAAATAGCAGCAAATGCTGCTATAGATTCTTTGTTACCATACAAATCAAAGAAGAAATATGAGCGTGAGTACTCAATTTTTAAGGATTGGTGTGGAAACAAAAATTACTATGAATGCTAATATGAATTGTTAGGCTTCAACATCATCAGGAATTACAATTTGGAATTGCAAGAAATTTGTTGTTAATGAATATAATAGTAATTAAAACATGTTACTATTGTCATTATTTGAAAAATTGTTAACAAAGTTATTTTCATAATAAATTAGTTGAATAATTATTGTTATTCTCAATAGTAGATCATTGAATAGTGCTTGTCTCAGAATAACCCTACTCGTATGCCATTACCACACTAGAGCGGTAAAGTACTTCATTACGAAACTGATAATAGCATAATGTTTCACATTAACTAACCAAAGTGGATAAAGACATTTATTCATTCATTCATTCATTGCATTTATTAGTTCATTCGTTCATTCGTTCGTTTATTTATTCGTCCGTTGATTTATATATGTATTTATATATTTCCGCCCCCCGCGTGAGTGGTTGGAGCCACAGCGCCCTCTTCCCCGGGCGCCCGCCGCAGCTGCTGCCGCCGCCGCCGCTGAGCGAAATGACGGCTCTTAAGGGAAATGAGATATATTATGGCGCGGGCCGCGGCCCCGACCTGCCAGCGCCAATGCGTACAATTTCCTTACATTTGTTTCCTTCGGAATAATGAAGATGTATCGCTCAAACTTGTATTACGCTCATAATACATCGCGCAACATTCTTCTGCCTCATTTGCAACGTCAAATTATTCTATTAAAACTTTCAGCTGTCGCAATGTTTCTTTTACAAAGCGCCTCCTCGTTACTTTTCGTCATCAATCTCCTAAACAATGATTGATTATTGTCTCAACGGTTCAAGTAATGCTTTTCTCGAGGACACTAAGCTCTTAAAAGGATTATTACATGTTAGGATTTGTACGTAATAAATAGCTTAAGAAGCGAACGACGTGATGGAAAATGAGGTTTAAATTTTATTCCCTTCCCATCGTGACCGGGAGAGCGGTGCAAGTTAAATTGAAGTTTTACGAGGAGTAAGCCGCTCCATCATGGAAATTTATGCGTCGTGCTACATAAGAAGGAACACGGCTCGCCTCGAAGCGCCAAAGAGTAAAAATATAACTTGTTAAACTTTTCCTTCCTGACTTAAGACACTCCTTTTTAAGGAACTCAAACTAATTATGAATCTTGTTAACTAACATGGCGGCGCTTTACGGGCTTCTCAGACTCAAATCTCATGCTTCCCGGAACTTCACGTGCACAAATACCTGGGGAAGTTGCGGCCTAATTTACTGCTGCTGATGACCGCGGAGGGTGTTCGCAAGACTTTGTGTTTGGCGCGGTAATTTGTCAGCGATGTTTGTTACGCGAGTTGGAATTTAAGAGCACTTTTGGAAAAGTCATTACTTTTTAATATCCAACAAATGAGTTGGAAGATTTTTGAAGGAGAACGGAGATAAACCGAAAATGCCGAGCACTGATCTAATGGAAAAGACAATAAAATGATCGGAGAATAAGAACAGTTTATTTTAGAGAAATAAATAATAATACACAAGCCCCCCAGTAGCTGAAGGCTAGCGAGCTAGATTTCCATTCTGCGACCCGGGTTCGATTCGGTGGGGAAAAAACATAAAACTGTCGCGTTTTACTGTTACATCCTCGTTTACACAGCTGGTTGGTATTGTGAAATCTTCCCGGACGTAGGGAATGCCAAATAGATGGCATAAGATTTCCCGAGCGCTTGGCGTGAAGCTGGTACCACGGCAAGGCCCTAATGTGACGCGGCTGTAATGTCAGAACATATGAGGAGCAACTATTCAACATGCGTACTGTCCACTGGTGGAAATAATTGAGTTTGATGTGAAACCGTATAGTTTTTAATACGCTCTACACGCTCCTGCTTTCAGATTTCTTCAAAACGCATTTAACCGTTAACTGGTGACGTGTCGTCACAGTGACCGGGGAGGAAAAATTTCGCTGTCCTCTCGATCGGTGCAACGCAGGAAGTTTTGATTTACAGTAACTTCTTCTCTCTTTTTAAACAATATTCAGGCGTGGGCTTACCTAGTTGCAGTAGTTCACCGTTCTGAGAATCAGTTGAAGGTACGAATCGGTCTAGATAACCTCACCTCACCAGTAGTAGAAGTTTATACTTGGTAATGCACGATTATACAAAGCAAATCATTTTCACTTAACAGTGTTTTTCTTATTAAAATAAACGTTGTTTATGTAGCCAATTTCAATGCCCTTCTATGCGTATTTCAATAGTCATCAATTTATGACCTGAAATTCTCTCAGTGAGAAATTAAAAATTGTGTTATTTTCTGTTTATTTTATAAACTACAAACTCCTCGATTTTTCTCTTTATTCTGCTTCTGTTCGCGGGAAAAAATGTGAATTCGCTGTGAAATAAAATAATGAATTTAATCAGTCTAAAACTTTCCCGGTCACAGTGACCGCACGTCACCGGTAACAGAGGTTCGAAGGCACGTCAACAGATGACGGTTAATTTAATGTGTTAAAATGCGTTCTGAAGAAATATGAAAGAAGAAATGTGTAGATCGTATTAAAAACTACACGATTTCATATTAAACTTAATTTTTTTCCACCAGTGGAAAATACGCGTTTTGATTCATTGCTCCTCATATATATAACTTATACGCCTCTCATGAGGTGAATAGAAAGTATCAATGGGAAACTCTAGGATGAGTCAAAAATATATACAATCTTACATGTTCTGGTCGTCTCATTCTTTCCTGCTTATGTTTACAATTTCGCATGCAGGTGCAAGAATGCGTTTCGTTTATCCACCAAAAAAAGTTTTTAGACTGCGGCCAAAACCAAACTGTATTAGCTTGAAACAGAACAAAAGCCCACTAATCATTTTATAAAATTTGCATTATAAAAGAGAATAACAATTTGAGTTTCATTCATCTGTAGGGAAGTTAATTAAATTGTCAATTAATTTTTCGCAACTGTAACAGCACGCTGTGCGCCCCTCGCCTATGTTCACGTGGCCACGGGGCTTCGAAACTTCAGCGCTGGCGGCTGAACATTTTGCATGAAAATAGCGTCCGTGTCATCGCAACTATTTACAGCGTTTAGTTCTACCCGCAGGAAAACAGCGCTTTTGCGGGAATATACGAAGATCCTGAACAACCCGGATCTACCAATGTATGAAAATATATTAAGCGCCTGCAGTACCAGACTAAAATCCAGACGATTTCCTCTGAAAAGAGCGGTGGACCTTTATGAAAGTAATTTTTCGGCAAATAAGGAATGGGAGAAGTGCTGGATGGAAAATGTCCCTACAATTACACCTTTGAAATATAATAAAGCTCCTGCAGGTTTTGAGCTTCCGAGAAGAAACTGGAAGGCAGCTAACACACTACGTACAGGACATGGTGTTTGTGCAAATACACTATACAAGTGGAACAAAGTGACATCTGGTTGCGAGTGTGGTGCGGAGTTCAATCACTCGCATTGCTGAAGAATGTGAACTAACGGCGTATCAGGGTGATGGATGAGATGTGTATACTCTTCCTCCCTCGGCGATCGAGTGGATTCAGAGGCTACCTATTAGATTGTGACTTGTGCTGGGGGCCATGAGTGATTGTCATTCGTTCAATAAATAATAGTACTACCCTTAAAAATCAATCGAAGAAAAAAGTTGGACCCGCTTTTAAGATAATTGTGTTTTTAAAACCATTTGAGCAATATGAATGTTAGCCATATTTCACTGAAAATTACTCGAAAACTACTAATATTTTCGAAAAATGAACATGAGGAAAGTGTGAGAAAGTCTAATGAGTTTTATGCAAAGTATCCACAAAATTGAAAGAATTCCATTGAAAATCTTAAGGCGTTGAGCCAGGCCAGGTGTTCCAGGGAATATTGATTTGAAAAGAATCGTACGAGCGTTGTTCACAGACGTCGGACCGGCAGACTCACAGACAGACTGTTTTAAAAAACCCTGTTTGGTATTTGAGGAGTCTCAAAAGTATTCGAGGATTCTCAAAGCTAGAAGTCGATTTTTCGCAGCATTATATTTCTTTCCGTATTCTGTGTATATTGCATCGTATACAGGTACGTGCAATATCGACATAGCGTGGGCTACAACCTCAACTTAAACTTGTGCTATCGGGAGGAACAAGTCCCCGGGGTGGGCCGCTAGGCGTTAGCCTTTATCCTTACCCCCGCCAGCGCACAAGTACGCCGACGGACCGGTAACCGGATCCGGTCGGTACCCAGTTAGCCCTCGTGGCAACCTTCCCATACGATGCCTGGGTAATGTGCCGCCCTGCTTGCTCAGGGCTCCCAGGTATCCGGGCTAGTACCAGATTGTGACATAACCACAATCTGACCTTTCATTTGCTTCTCGCGGATTTTGTGGTGTTTGTTTCTTTCATGTTGCTGTCTGATTGGTCTTCGGTAAAATCCCGACGTAAACTTAACGTAAAAGCTTGGAGCTTGCGAACTCTCAAGTTTACGGTCTTACGTCAACGGTTATGTCAAGGCATTGTGAATGGTCTCGCTTGATAACTCATTTCTAGGTTTTGCGGCTACGTTACGTTTACGTTTAAGTTTGCATTGTGAATGAGGCCTTTTTTTCTGACGGAAAAGACTTAAATTCATGTTGTCTCGCGATGTGAGTACACTAAAGCGTTTTGTTTCCGTGACGACAAAAACGGACATCCTTTTTGCAACCAGACAGACAGAGTGAGTGAATCAGTTTCACAAGAAACGCAGATATTCGTGCTCCGAGTAAGAGCTTTTGCGGAGCGTTGCAATTACTCCTAGAGGCGGTATCTTGAAACAGTGATGTGAAGCGAGGCCCAACGACCGCTCTAGAGAACGCTGCTCAGAAGCAAGCCCGGAACGTGATGCGCGGCGCCGCCCACCGCGCTCGGCCGGGGCGAGCACGGCCCGGCGCCCACGATGGCACTCAGGAGTAAACAATCAGTTAAAAATTGGAAAGACAATGAGAACTCGAGAAAAGCGTTCACGTCATTTTACAAGTCGCGGTTCAATAGTCTGATATTTCATACAATTTTCAATTAACTGTTTGTACCTTAAACAATTAATTATAATCATTTCTTATAAGGTAGGACCCTATGAAATGAATCAAATGACGGTAACATTAAAATAGATTCCACTGAAATTCATGTTTATTATTTAACAAGTAATTTTCTTAAACATTAACTACACCCAAGAAATTTTATTTAGCATTTTAAGATGACCATGTAAATTGTGTTTAATTGATCACTAAAAGCTTTTATTTAAAAATTATTATTTAAAATATTTTTCCAATTTTTTCTAGTGTAAACATAAGTTTTATGATTTGTTGGAATAAAATAACTCATAGTTTCTTGATACAACTTTCACATTTTCAATTTTTCGGGGAGGGTGGGGTTATCATTCGCGGAGAGGGAGTTTCAAAGTCACAGCTCAAAGTCACAGCTCAAAGTCACAGCTCAAAGTCACAGCTCAAAGTCACAGCTCAAAGTCACAGCTCAAAGTCACAGCTCAAAGTCACAGCTCAAAGTCACAGCTCAAAGTCACAGCTCAAAGTCACAGCTCAAAGTCACAGCTCAAAGTCACAGCTCAAAGTCACAGCTCAAAGTCACAGCTCAAAGTCACAGCTCAAAGTCACAGCTCAAAGTCACAGCTCAAAGTCACAGCTCAAAGTCACAGCTCAAAGTCACAGCTCAAAGGCGCGGCTGCAAGTCTCGGCTGCAAGTCGCGTCGGGGCCGCGCGCCGCGCCTCCAGCTGCGGAGGGGCGCCCGGGGGACGTGTCGGAGGCTTCCCGCCCGCGAGCTCAGGCGGTGACGCACGAGACACTGTGATCGTTACTCGCCGCCAGCCAATTCCATTCCCACCGTTGAGAAACGCGGGGGAGACGAAAGAGAGGAGCGCGGCCAATTGAATGTGGGCTGGAACGGCGGAACACCCCTCAATACGGCACATCGTCATTTTTTTCCATAATAAATTTATCCGACAAAAATGTCATCGTTTTCTGGCGCACGATTACAATACATTTTCTTTTTGTTCAGAAAGGCGAGAAAGTAAAAAGCGTCCGAGATGGACCCGCACTCGCAACAGTCAAAATGCGTCCGCAATGCTACTCCCAAATAGTTCCGCACTTGCAACATCGCAAATGGACCTGCGGTTGCAAGAAAGAAAATGGGTCCGCGCTCGCAACAACGAAAAAGGTCTTGTACATGCAAAGGCAAAAACAAGTGAAAAATGCATTCGCAAAGCTGGAAAGTAATTTGATACTACTGTACGAAATGAGAATCGAAAAGATTCAGGTGTCAGAGAAGGGAAGTGGTCACCATGAGCAGTGTTACGAAGACAATGTGAGGACGAGTGTGAGATTTCGTAGAAGACTGTGTAGCTCAATGGCTCTATTTAAAGCCAGAGCAAATGAGTTATACGCTTTCATATGCATGATTGAGAATTTATCAGCATGTCGGCCGAAACGGTTGGCCACTGAGCACAAGTCGCAGCGTCTGCCCCGATACCTAGGAGTCAATCCTACGTTTTTGATTGACAATTTCGCTTCCTGTCGCGTTAACTAACAAAGTTGTTTCTTAGTTTAGATGTATTCGGGAGGCGCTGGCGCTACTCCTGCGCTAAAAGATAACTTCCGGCGTGCAACTCCACGTCAAATTGATTGATTGATTGATTGATTGATTAATTAATTATTTTGAGCTCCCGGGCGCGTCAACTGCTATGGTTAATAGTCCCGCAAATGAAGTGCAAGTTTTTTATAACGTGAGATGGCGATATTCTTCCTTTGCTCGATGTTGTGGTCCGACGCAGACCGACACGCCACCTCGCGGAGTTTTCCCATCCAGGTATCGCCCAACGGCGTGGTACCGCCGTATCGGGACAAGCTCTGAGCTCCAGACTGGTCTGCGAACATTTGCGGTTGTGTAGTGGGTGTGAGTGGAGAACTAGACGTCAGATCGTTGATGAATATACGAAGGGCAAAGAATCCACAAACATCCGTCTCAGCCGGAACTGGCTGTCAATATCAAACAGGTATCAAGTCATGTGAGGTAGACTACTGCTTGCATGTGTGTGTAAGGTGTGGGGTGAGGGCCAGAGCGAGAAAGGGACGATCGCGTGCTGTTAATATCCTTCTTTGATATTGCTCCGGACTTTCGCCTAATATTGATCGTAGGAACTTGTGAAAACTACTGATCAAAGCTGCCGGCCGCTAGAAGTATCCTCCAGAGAATGAAGTCGACACAGTACCGGCAGCGTGTAAGCGACTCACAGTTCTCTCGCCACGTGATGTGTGGTACGTCATGTGACTTGCTCTGAGGCATTCAGCTTGCGAGCATTTGTTTACTTTCTCAAAGCCAGGGTTCAGAGTTGCCGCTCATGTGTCTCACACGAAGTCGCGGAGCCCATAAAGTTATGCTATGGCGAAGGTTATGAACATGGTATCAAGATGTGTCATAGTCTGCCAATAAGTGTTAATGTTTTGAGCTTTAATCTTATATGATGTAGGTGGTGCCATGAGCGTAATAATGTGTGGAAACAGCGCATCGACACTAGATTTTCAGCTAGGTAAAATTCAGTCGCTGTCTGGAGGAGAAATCTAGCGGTCGGCTTCTGTGATTGGTAGTTTCCATGGTTTCTCCGATCAACACCAGGCGAATGCCGGAGCAGTACCCTAACAAACGGGCCACGGACCGCGCGCGATCTTTCCTTCCTCTTCCTTGTCCTATCGTCTCCTCTTACACACACACTTACACTAACATGCACTACACTACCACACATGCCGGGAGACCGATCGGGAGCTTACAGATTGTCCCGGCTGGGGCGGTGCCCCGATGGAGGGAGATACCTGGTTGAGGGAAAATCCCACTAGTCGACGATAGGTCGTCGCCGGATCTCGCCATCTAGCGAGGAAAGATCGCCGCCCCCTCCCGAGGAAAAATCACGCACTACACTTACGAGACTGAAGACCTCCGCAATTGACGCGCCCGGAATCACGATCAATCGGTGAATGAGCAGCGCATCGAAATCTCGAGAACCGCTTGCACGCGGCGGGTCCTGGAGCGCGGAAGGCGCGGCCCGGGAGTCGGAGGCGCCCAATCACAGCCGGGGGGCGGGGGAGGGGGAGGGGGAGGGGTGGGGGGCTGAAGATGAGGTGCGATCGAAGGCTTCCTTCCTGCGGCGCCCCGGGCGGCGGCCGCCCCGCCCCGCCCCGCATTATTCATGTGCGCCAGCGGAGATCGCCCCCGCGCCCACACTCACTCGGCGGAGGGAGGAGGCGGAGGAAAGGGCCTCTCGAGGGGGAAACGGACGCGTCATTGCAAAACGCTGAGAGAGCCACAACGCCAGCCACTCTTACGATGACAGAGACAAAAAGAGAGACGGACGAAGGTGCAATTGCGAGAACAGGAAAGAATGGAATGGCTTCAGTGGGAGTGGGAGACGACGAGAATGAAGTTGTGGAAGAGGCAGAGGTAAGAGTGATTGGAGGTTTCGATGTGGAATGCAGACGAGGAACACAGGATGCGTGGGAGACCTGTCTAGAAGTGAGGAAAGAGGAAGGAAAGAGGAGGGCGAAGTCAGCAGAGGTTGAGCTGTCGCGAGGCAAAGAGGCGGATGACGCAGGCGCGGGCGCGCGCGATCCGTCAGGCGGCACCGGCGCTGAGACGCCGCGCGCTCTCGCATGCGCGCGACGTATCGCTGACGCGGCTATCGATTCCCGCCCGCCCGCGCCCGACTCGTTCGCGCTCGCGACGTGGCTTTATCTCGTTCACGCGCCCCGCCCCTCTCCGCCCCGCCCCGCGCACATCCTCTCCGCTCGCTTGCAACGCAACGCATCTCCCAACCCGCCGCACCCCACCCCACAACACCCCTCCGCGCCCCGCCCCGCACCGCCCTTCCCCATCGCACAACGCCCCGCTCCGCTCCCGCCAACACCTCCTTCCCACTCGCTTGCAATGCCCCGCCCCATCCCACACCGCCCGCCCCGCCACCACATCCTGCCCGCTCGCTTGCGTCACCCCGCCCCGCCCCACCCACCCCGCTCCGCCAACACCTCCCCCCTCCCTTGCAATGCCCCGCCCCACCCCACACCTCCCCGGCCCCTCCTCATCCGACACGCCCCGTCCCGCCCACTTCCTTCTTCCCGCTTGCTTGCGTCGCCCCGCCCCACCCCGCCAACACCTCCCCCCCCACTCCCTTGCAATGCCCCGCCCCACCCCACACCTCCCCGTCCCCTCCCCATCCCACACGGCCCGCCCCGCCCACACATCCCGCCCGCTCGCTTCCGACGGGTGATCGCTGTAATCGGCCGCCGCTGGTGGCGCGCAATCGGACTACGCAATGAGAGCGGGCGACTGCGCCTGCCCAGTTGCAGGTGCGCCAAACAAGAGAAGCGGATCTTCCTAACACGCCGTGCGCCAAACGCGCTTCCTCCTTTGTAATGATTGTAACCAGTAGTACTTATTGTAATGATTATTTTTGCATGATTGTAATGATATTTTTTAACTTCTGGAAGGTAGGAGTTTTGATCGTGATGCATTCGACTGGGAAGTGCCCATTAGTATGGATACTTAGGCATGTGGGTTCTTAAGACATGAGGTCACCCGCTAGCAGCCCCAGCTCCAAAGGTAACGGACGACATGTCCGGAGCAGAGGTACGAGCACAGACGCTGTTCGACGCCCTCTGGCCATGTCATTTCTTGGGGAGGGGGGCCACGCGCCGCCCAAGTGCAAGCGAATGACGAACAAAGATATGAGTACTACAAAGTACGTCCATGGGCCCCGCCCGGGGGACTGTAAGCTACCGCTGACTTGGACGGAGCTCTCCACGCCACTTTCATGGAACTTGATTTCTAGTAAGTAAAGGACTCCTCCTTCGATATTTGCTAAAACATATTCGGTCTTTCATTTTCACTTGTAATGATCTACCATTCTGCAGTCTTCTGAAGGGACTTAACTCCCAAGCACCCATAAATCTAAATATTTGTGATATGCTTTTTCTCCTTTAACTGCGACGCCCTGCCTGCCTATATCATTGCGAGGGCGAGCGGGGCCTAGCAAGCAGCAATTCAAGTATTACACCCGCTTGTTTTCCGTAAACGAACCATCTAATTTTTTAACAGGGTGCGAAACATCTCTAACGATTCTCAATTGTCTTTCGTCTTGACGTCTTTATTATTTACAAACAACAGCGTTACAACGCTGACTGAATCCATTTACTTTTGTACAAGCTGGGTAAAATAGGACTTCAGCAAGTGATTCAGATATAGATTTTGAAAGAACAGGGTCGAACGATTTTGCTGAAATGGTAAATACTATTAAAATAAGATTGCTGTATGAGAAAACAAGACAACCAAACAGCTCAGCACACAATGCATGTAAACAGTGGTGCAACGAAATAAATCACTTCTGTTCAAGATATAAACTTAATTTATCTAAAGAAATGAGCGTTTTCCCTTTCAATTTAATAATCGTCCAGTTAATCTTGTTATTAATGATAATTCCGAAAAGAAATAGAAAAATGTAATATATAGGGTACTTTCAATAAATATTTTTAGTAATGCATAACGTATTTACAGTCATTTGGTATTTAATGTACATACCTTTTCTTGAGGCATTGCGTGTCGCTCACGGCGTCTTAGAAAACAGCAGACAACACACGGCGCGAGGCCATTCCGCAGTCGCCTCTTCGCCGTCCGAGCGGAGCGACAATCACCAACTCCACTCGCGCGTCAATCTCCTGTTTCGCGCCTTTGTCACGTTAATTGTTATTCGCATTTAACACTACCGTGGTTTTTGGTGCCAATATATCCGCCCACAATTAACAATACAACTTGACAAATGGGATATTACTTACCTTGGGATATTACAATTTGGCAACTCTGAAAAAGCCTGCCTTGAAATTGAAAGAGCAAGTAAAAGAACCTTTATCGAGAATAAGCAAAATAGTTGTACCTTGAAGTCTGAACAACTGAAGCAAGATAGAAACTGAGAGTTCTTTGAATATTATCACTTATAATTCAAGTTTATGCCCCCACAAAAAGGGTTTTGGAATGGAACGTCTCAGTAAGCAATAAAAAGTGAAACGCCGATTGGATGACAAAAACAAATAAAGTGGTATTGAAATGACATCTGACGACACATCTCCGTAGTTTTCACGGCACGCAATTTCACTGTTTGAGTACAGGGAAGGGGGAGGGTCGGCATCGACTCTCGCATGTTCGTGTAGGTATCAGTCCGCCTGCAAGAGAGTGCTGCGCTAGTCAAATAGGAACAAAGTGTAATTATGATCCAATTTATTTTAAATAATATTCCACAAAAAATACTAATACTAAAAGAAATTAAAACTGACAAGCTTAATATAATATCAAATGCAATTTGAATGTACATCATCGAACGAAACATTTACTGGAACGATTTTCAATGATTAATTGTTAATACTTGGTTTGTAAACTTCTCTGCGACTGGTCAAGAACCTGCATCGGAATGAATCTTGACTATCATTATGCAACTTGTTGCAGCCATCAAATGAGAGCATTATACAATGGGAGTAGGAAAAGAATTCAACACTCCCGGCCGTGAGCCGCGCTAGGAATGAAAAACGTGGGTGTCTGGAGGAAATCTCTCGGAGCCCAATTCTAAAGGCTCTGTCTGGTCCAACCAAATCCACTGTCAATTATTAAAATAAACCAAAACAACGCATGAATTACGAAGAAGAAATGTCATAGTACTATGATTTTTTGTCAAAAAAACAAATAGAAAAAGGGTACAAAATATATTAAAAATTCGACCAACACAGAAGGACAACTCTAAAGAGATTAGACTAATCTCTCCATCTGTAGCAGAGGAATGGAGCGGGTACGAGTACGTGCGGTGTTTGAGGGAGCGCAATATTCGATACGCACTCTGTTGGATTCTGAAAATGCAGCGAGTCTAAGCGACTGTAACAAATGGAAGAGGAACTAAACTCGATTGCTTCTTGGCATGTCAAGACGTGTGGTGACAAAAAGAACAAAATTCCACCTGGCATATCTTTTGGGTATCCCTAAAATCGCTTCATGATCTCCAAGACCTTGCCCGCTCCATTCCTCTGCTACAGATGGAGAGATTAGTCTAATCTCTTTAGAGTTGTCCTTCTGTGTTGGTCGAATTTTTAATATATTCATATATAATCATTTATTACCATGGGAGATTGATTTCGCCAATCATTTTTGACGAGGGAACTTGAGTAGAAAATAAAACTATTCTAGAAATGATCATTCATGCAAGTATTCCACACTTTCAGATTCTCCTTTATATTCTAGGTGGAAAAAATGTCAATATAAATACTACGAACACGCCTGTTGATTAATATGTAAGGAAAACAAGTACGACCAAAACAAAGGCAAACTATAAAAAGTTTTGTTTGATGAAAGAAGCTAATAAATGCGTTTACTTTATATGAATATTTTCTCTCGCGTCCAGTTTTAATATTTGCCTTTTATATTGCTGTCGTAATGAAACGTGCATGCAGGAAACAAACAATAAGCTTTTTCTTTTGCATCAGAAACTCTTAACTTGTTTGAGTACAATTTTATAGATTCCATGCCTACAAAGGCAGAATTCCGAGTCGCAGGAGCGACGAAATCCAAAATAATATTGACCTTGAATTGTTTGAAAACATTTGAGCCAATTAAGCTGCAAAGCAGAATTTGTAGAAAATAATATTTCAAGACCCATTTACCTTTTGGATAATGAAATGAAGATGGTATAAAAGTAAATGTGATTTATATCTTAACATTCTCAATTCTTCAGTTTCGGGTTTTCAGAAAATAAATTTAAAGGGAGAAAAGAAAGTGTATTGTGGCGCTAGGCGAAGAAAAAGCGAGTAGGGTAGAATATGAAGTAAACTTCAAATTTTCTCACATGAATTTCTCAACAGAAACTGTATCATTACATGTAAAGCCTAATTCTCTCTTTGAAGACTTGAGCACAACAGCACGACCAACGAGAACATTCTTACACAGCAGAGAAAACCCGCACACTGATCTTCCAATCTTTTTTTTTTTTGTAGTTATTTAACGTCGCGTCGCATCATCGTTTAGGTCATTAGCGACCACTATTGGGTTTAACGATATGGTAATTTGGAAGATGACATGATATGGTGATGATCGGGAGTGAAAGGACGAACACAAATACCACCATGCCCGAGACGGGTCTCGAACCCGCGATCCTTCGGACCGAGATCGCTACAGCACTACATTCATATTAATCTCGACCACAGGAGATCGGTTCTTCCAATATTTGTTTTGTCGTTTACGCTTGAATTACAAGTCTCAACAGAAACATTTTAGAATTATTTCAAATTTAATAAAAACATAATGATGAGTCTTAGATAATCAGAGCACTTTTCGTATAATTCCACGTCTTTTAAAACAAAGCACATTTCGAAGACGCAGCTCTGAGTGCTGCATGCGCCTGCTCGTGGGAGTACTAATGACGAGAACGATTAAAGTTAAAAACTGTTTATTTGGTATCTCATTCTATTTGGACAAAAAGGGACAGCCATTTATAATTGCGACAAAAATCTTCACTGATTTTTTTTCGCTAAATATTGTTACAGTGCAACAATCAGAATAGACGTTGTACATAAGTCAGTTCATTTTGATGGATCTTCTAAGCCACTTTTCTGTTGAAATATGTGTAAACAAATATTAGAAACTTGACTTGAAAATACTTGAATACAAATATTAGAAACATCAAAGGACTTTGTTTCTTTTGTAGATTTATCCATTTTCAAATCAAATACAGGACAAAGACAGTTTTTATAATCTTCTGCCTAAACACAGTAGTTTGATGGTCACACAGTTCCACCACAGCGAACCAATAAAACTGTTTTCAAGAAATGTGTGTCAGAATTACAGTGATCTTGATGTAGCTTGAACAAATTAGGAACTGAAAATCAAGTTCAAGTTGGTACGATACAGGAACTTTATATTAAGCACAGCTAAGCATTCACCGCGAGTTTTTGTTGGAGTCAATATTTGTTGAAGTTTAAATTCGGCGTGACTGCAATCGAAATAACAGAACATTCGTGCTGGTGGCATCCATATTTTCTGTCAGATTTTCAGTTCGAGTTGACGGCAGCGTATTTCGTTTAGAGATTTACAGCCGTGGAAGCTCAACTCTGTCATTATTCTTTAATCGTCACCTCCACTCGTGCAAACTCCTATCTACACTCGCTCGGCACTAATCCGAGATAAAACAGGTTTTGATGTATCCAAATCTATATTGCCGATTCTCTTTTCTCGTAAAAATCAGAGGTCACGTGAAAATTTCACCTCGTTCCCACCCACTCAAAAAATGGTACAAAATATATAAATTACATCGCGAGTTTTACAGGCAATAAGTTGCTTGCATTTTAATTGAAACCGAAATGGAAACTCATAAAAATGTTTCATTACACGACTGACCTTCAAACATTATTTAAAAGGAAAATAAATTCCAGTCAATTTATCGGAAAATATATTGAAACATGCGTATTCTTGTTACTGGATTTCGAATGTTCGTGTGTTCTAAATATACCCTTTTATGTTCCGTTTTTTGCGAAAATGAACACTTCGGATCTGTACACTGAGAACCGTTCTTTTAAGAAGCATCAGTTCCCCATCAAAGAATGCTACAAATGCACATTCTTTCTTCAATGACATTGGTGCTTTATTTATGATGAACAAAATAAAATTTCCGTTTAAAATTCAAAGGGCCGCGTTATCAGCCCGATCGATTGAGGAATATGAATTTTAATGACAATCTTCTATTCAGCGTAGTCGCTTGCGACGTTTGCAGACAAACGAACAGACAGAAGAGCGGACGTTTTGCCTTCAGCACATTTTTCGGTACCAAGGCCCCACACAAGATGGATCTTCTTTGCGCAAGGGATTAGAGGATGTTATTTACTGTACCATGGATTCAATATTTGCTACATTATGAATCATGCACGTTTTCAGTTTTAGGCTCCCACAATACTGAGATTTTTATTTCTGTCGATAAAAAACGGGTATTTGCTGGCGCAATTTAACCTTTCTTAACGAGAAATGATGTTTGAGAGCCTATAACTGATAATAAAAGATGTTTTGAAGTGGAAGAATTTGTAGATATTGTATCAAATAAATTAAGTTGTTTCTATTATTCATTATAATAAATTATTTTAATGAGAGTTTTATTCAGTCCCGCGATTTTTGATGGGCTATACCTAGTTAATTATAAAAAAAATACTTTTTGAAAAATATATTTCTTTTGAACAAGAAGATTAAATATTAAGAAGAAATAATTTAAGTATGTTTAAGGAAAAATAAAATGTGTAAATGTTATGCACAGCAATTCTTCGGCCCTAATTCACCCGAAACTCTAAAGGCGTACGGGAAGCCCCAAGCCTGAGTTTTATTAATATAATTAATTTTGAGCGCATCATGTATCTCTTTAGGAAGTAATTTCAACCGTGATTTAATTTTATTTAATACCAGAAGTTTATGGAAAGTTTCCAGATAAACTCCCTCACCGCTTCGAGAATAGAAATTATCGGAAATTTCTAATTATTTTTTTAATTACCTAGTATAATATTCAAATTACATTCATGAACATTTTATGAAGCAACCAAAGGCTATGCATTATGGGTAGAAATAAATTCGACACAGTCAAATACCCATCAAAACCCCCGAAAGTCATGTTGAAAGAGAAGAAAATGTTTCAAAACTATCTTTGTCCTTTTTATTTTCAAGTTGAACGCTACATTTCACAACAAGTATGGCGCAATATAAGATGTGGTCAGGAGGAAGTATTTTGTGTTTTCAATAGTTATTAGGATACATAATTATTACAATTTTCGAGTTTTCAATGATTAATACAGAACTATTAGAATACATAATTATCATTTTAATTTCCAAAATATTTATTTTACTGTCTACATAAAAATAATTAACCCCCTATCGTTCAAAGCAAATGCACATAAATATTCAATACTAAAATTAAAACTGCACCAAAAGTTTTAATTATCCCTCGAACAACCCAAATGATGGCCTGCGAGATGTGTATATTATTGCAAATACTTTTTTTATTTTTACAAACAAGACAAAGATTTCTAATTTTTGTTTACAAAATATCCAATTTTTATTCAAT
Source organism: Acheta domesticus (assembly GCA_031308135.1). Lineage (NCBI taxonomy): Eukaryota > Metazoa > Arthropoda > Insecta > Orthoptera > Gryllidae > Acheta > Acheta domesticus. The sequence continues at coordinate 116,094,638 of JAHLJT010003656.1, read as the reverse complement.
TTTAAACAAAATTGAAATTATTGAATATTTGTTCACAATACTGAATGCTACTGTATATTTCATGAAAACTTTATACAATTTCAATCGTAATTGAAAGATGAAACTATGATTTTAACTCAAATGTTCATGAACCCCAAGCTTCCGTAATGTCGTATATGCGTGCAGTCAGTAAAATGCATTCAGACAAAAAAATACTTTTTACTGAGTGAATGAACAAATAGAGATTGAAGGGAAGTTTTTATGAATTTATTATCACATTTTGATCTTCTACGTACCTAATTTGTTCCAACTTTTTTCACATACACTTTTGAAAAATATTGATTTTACATCCCCGTATTTCATAGAAAAAGTTCTGTTCGTGAAGCTGCTTCGCCGTTCTCTCTTTGAAAATCGTCATTCGAATATTATCTTCCCTTCAGATGTTTCTTCATCGGCTCAAAGACTCAACAGGTTAAGGGTGCTAGGTCCAATCACTTCCGCACCATTTCATCGAAGGCATTAACGAACGTGTCAGATATTGATGGACAACATTCATTCGTTAAGCTTCACTCGCAACGGGCGGTTCAGCATTGACGGTTGGGGCAGACTGCTCTCTAGAGACCCCGGGCCAGGAAGGACGGACGGGCGGACTGGCGGACGGGCGGACGGGCGGACGGGCTTGCATGTAGGCGGACTGCGCCTTCTCAGGTACTCAACAGTGAAAGGGGATTCACTGAGAAGCAGATGTAAGGGAAACTTGACCAGGGATGCAATCGAGAATTTTGGGGACTGTTTTGCATGGTTTAAATAATGTTGAAGCCCTGTTGAATATTTTGAATGACAAACACTATTATGTGAAAAGTCGAATTTTAGAGAAATAATACGACTCTAGAAGTTAGAAGTTTGTTTTTTAGGCAAGAAAACACCGTATTTCGTATAAAAAGCGTATTGAGTGTTAAGTTAAAAACGAGAGAAATGAAAACAAATTCTTGAAAGTAGAGTTCAAAGAATATACTGCACATTGAATGCTATTTATCTTGTGTCCTTTTCGGTGATTATTGTATTACTGTGTGCCGGGCTACATTCCCTTGTGCTAATTCAGTAGTAGTTGAATGTTACCGAGTGGCCCGTTTACTTACTGCGGTTGAGAGTCCGAACTCGCGTTGGGTCGGTATAGCCTGGGTTAAATACTAGTACACTTATCTAATGATTGAAATGTATGTATGAATCAATGGATGTATGTATAATATTCAAACATCGTATGTATGAATTATATTTGTACGTCCAATGTGGCCAACATGCATTATTTTGAAAAAATTACATAATGACACACATAGGGACATGAATTTAAGCACATTACACGAATCAGCGATTACAAATCGATTAGTCATCCCTCTTTTACTTCCTTTTATTCTTGAAATGACTATTAGCGATTCAATGGATGAGCTCATGTCTTCGACTTCTTTTACAGTTTTTCTCTTATCGTACAACAGGAAATTTCGTAAATAAAACCCAAAGAGTGGAAGATAAAAAAAATAAAGAATGAAAACAAGACTAGCGCAACATTTAGTAATTAATTTCAATGAAGCTTCACAGGCAAAAAATAGACTATTTGACAAAGTATTCGAAATCTATAATAAATTAAGATTAGAAATAGAAAATGTGAACAAATTAAAGAATTTAAAATAAAAACTAAAAAAATGCACAAAAGTAGAAAATTAATTTTGTAAATAAGTAACAGAGTATACCTATAGACGTAAACAATGTACGTATAGTAAGTATTTTATGTAACAGCTGAGAAATCTAAATAAATCAAATCTATGTATCTAATCTTTCTATTTTCTCTTACTTTGTAAAACAGAGGATAGAGTATATAGAGTTACAACGTTCCCAGAAGATTTAGTCATTCAATGAACGGTCTCATACACCATTCTGATCAATTCTTCAACTGAAATTGGATCCCTGGACACTACCCTTTTCTCGACTGTTCTATGTCCCAAAGCTGTGTCCACTGCAGAATTCTGAATATAGTAGAATTCTGAAATATTACACATTGGCGCTGTTTATGTTTTTGTACAAATCTGCAATGAAGCTGTTTAGTTTCCTGACCATCCTCACCAACTCTTTCCAGAATCCACAGGCCAAACACTTGTGCGTGTCCATTGCGCTTCACACTCCCGATAGTCTGCTTTCCTTCCTTCCTTGGAGCGTACGTATTACTACTTTGAGATCCATCGCATACAATTTGAAAACAGGTATTGTAATGTTAATGTATTATTAAACACCTAAATTAGTTTAATTTTTTCACATCTTAAATTAAAGCTGTAATTTTAAGAGATAAATATTGAATTATAAATATTATACTGTATATTGTATCTGATTGGTTGATGTGCATATTAATGGAAAGTTCCCCTGATATTGAATATTTTACTTCTCTTTTACCCACAAACGCTCATGTATAAAATATCCTGACAGTGTCTGTTCATTTGAGATAATGGATATTTATTAACCTATAATTGTCGATTATCTGTCTCGTTAAAACGGTTTGGGGGCGATAAAAAGTTCCATCCCCTCGCGTCGCCTCCCATTTAATTAAATAGAACTCGATTTGCTGTCTCCATAGGCACGACTGCAGCCACCGATGCTCTCCGAAGCACGAGCTGCACCGAACTCGCATCCTGAATGAATCAACGCCCATTCCTTAATTAGACAAATGACGAGCGCAAACGCGACGCTGATATTCGATGGGGCCGCGGGCTGTGGACACTAGGCGGCGCTGCTGCCGCTGAAAGCAGGCCTGCCAATTTGACGGAGTATCGCGCTCTGAGCGAACGTCGGAGCGAACGTTGGCGAGCGGAGCGGCAGAGCGCAGCAGCATCGACGAGCGGCGAAACAAATGAAGAGGCGCCATTACGAGAAAAGGCTGGATAGGGAAGGGCCGTGTGTGGTGATAGAACGCTAACAGGTGCAAGTCAGAAAGAAAGGGAAAAAATAAAATGGGAGAGAATCGTGGTAAAAAAGAGGAAAAGAAAACATTACCTGGCAATATTAAGGGCGTAAATGCATATACAGTATCTGCGTTCATAAAAATGAAACTAACAGTGCTCCAACAGAACATGCATTCTCGCATTATTTTAAATTTGCATTTTGGCACACTTGCGTTACCCTGTTTCTCCTACCATAGGCCAACTCCTCTCACAGTTTCAGCGTGGAGCTTATGATAGTGCATGTTGTTGCTGGCGGGAGGGCGCCAGGGCCGCGCGTGGACGCCAGGGGGCGCGCAGCTGCGAGGTCGCACGGGAAGGCCGCCCCCCCTTCGCATCCCCACCGGCACACGACGGCGGAGAGCACCGCACTGGCAGCTCAATACGCTCAAGCCTTGCATTACACCACCCACACGACTGACAAATACATCTCAAAAGATTAGCACTTACTCAGAGGTTATGAGTGATCCGTCTGGATATCGTGTCTACAACTTACGCTAAAGTCGCACCTTATCGCCACTGCGACTTGGTGCGAGTCAGATGAGCGGCAACGCTGGATGCTCGTCGTAAGAAAGTAAATAAATCCTCGCAAGGTGATTGCTTCAGAAAAGGTCACATGACGTACCACAGCACGTGGCGAGAGGACTGTCAGAGTCGCTTATACGCTGCCGGTGCTGTAGGCGCTGCACACTTCGCTAGACTCCGCCTACGCAACGAGCGAAACGGATCTCAAAGTCCTCTCTGACACTCGCTTCGCTATTGGCTCCGCAGCGAAGGCAAGGCCAAAGGCAGGCCAGGGCAAAGATACGCTGTAGATTTGTTCCTTTTTCCCTAATAGATTAATGTCATTAATAAACGCTGGAGCAATACCGGACACTTTACAGTTGTATGATAAATCGCTTTTACAAACGCTACTATGAGTATTTTAGAGATGTGTTTCCATTATTACAATAAATAAGGTCGCAGGATTGCTTTGCTGGGAAGCAGTTCATTGGCAAAATAGAAGCGGTAAGCAACGCGTGCAAGTGCCCTAGCTGCAAGTGCGAAAGACAGATCTCGCAGCAGGGAAAAATGAAAACGCCGCCGCTGCCTTCAGGAGGGCTGATACCGGAAGGGGAGGGGTGGGGGTAAATGAGCAGAGTTCTGACCTGTACGCGCTCTACTAGCACATCCTCTGCGGAATGAATGATTGGGCGGTGGCGCCATCTCTGAGTGGGGAGAACAGTTTCGGGAGCTGTCCCAAGCGCCCGTGGTGGGACCGTTGCACATCATTCCTCTCTGATACAATAACTGAAAAGCAGAGGAAACTCGGAATATTTGACCGGGAGAGATGGCTCAGAGCAGCAACTGATGTCGTTGCAGTCTCTCTGACCGGGAGGCCTAGGTTCCAGACCGACGGCGCGGCGTCGGCATTTTCGACACTAGCTTGTTAGCTAGGACGAATTCAGCCGCTGCCTGGAGGCTCAATTCCGCTGCTTGTATTTATTATGATGTCATCCACTACGATGACCATTATCTCGTCTATTTTTCGGTATTCTTTTAGTTTCTACATACGGTATAAAATAGCACAAATAAAAACACACGGCCCGGTAAGGAACAGCGAAAACGCCACAACTGAATTCATTCAGAAGCAAAGCAGTAGCAGCCGTGATAATCTTGGCGTTCCGTTCCGTGTGAGACCACGAATTTGACCCGTCCTGCCGAGACGTGCTAGGTGAGCTCTCGGGAGTTCAGAGGTGAAGAAAAGTCACGCGACTAGTGATGTGTAGGAGGGGATAGAACGCGGTGGAAAAGTGTAAAAGGCGGGCGCGAGCGGAGACGCAAGAGGGCGAGCTGTTGCAAAGCAGCGGAAAAGGATATCTCCCGCCAGCGCTTACGGTTAGATAGTAACACAACTGCCGTCATTTAATATCCTCTCAGCCCACAACCCCGTCAGGGGCCCATCAGGAACGAAAGGGAAATTACAACAATTGCTGACATTATGAAGATTTTCAAGAATATTAATATGGGTTTTGGATTCATGGATCTCAACACACACAATACCACAAAATCCCAATTCTCATCTCTACTGCAGAATTTCCCCCTCTAGTAAAACACGATTGCGCAACTTTAAAACAAAAAATATTCTCCTCTTTATGAACCAACACATGAGCTCTCCCTGACGCTTCCATTGGCTGTCTGCATCAATGCAAATAATTCAAATCACCCAATCATCGTCCTCTGAGCTACTCGAAACCCTATATTTTCATTTTTCTCATTATCTTCTTTCTCTATACCCACCGTTTATTTTTCTCTTTTGATACACAAAAATGAGAGAGAAATACGTCTATCATTTCTTTTTTATTCATAATAATTGAGAGATTAATATTTTTATCTCCACTCTGGATGAAAATAATTTCCCCAAAAATTTCCCTGACCATTTATGTTCTCCCATTCTTTCCCCACAACAAAAAAATACCCATTTTGGGGACAAAATTCCTCAATTTGGCAACCCTGCTCCTGACACGTGGATATAAAATAGAACAAAGGAATGCGCCACTTCCTGCACCTATACTGCGACTTTCGTAACTTTGCCCCTGACCGGAATCAGCTGTTTCGCTGCCATCCAATCGGCAGCTTATATTTCGCGACAGTGACGTCACTGCGGTGACGTTCAAGCTCCCTATTGGATGAAACCGTGAACAGCTGATTTCTGTCAGGGACGCTCTTACGAAAATCGCAGTATAGGATCTCGAGTTGCGGAAATCGCCCACGCCCCCGGCAGTGGACGAACCACATTCGGTCGTCCCGCCACGTGGCGGTTCAAGCTCTCTCGAGAAAGCTCTCGCACGCTGTTGCTCACCTGTCGGTGCCTACGCCCTTCCTCCTCACGCTTTGCCTTTTACATGCGGTTCTACGGACAGCTACTAAGGCCTAGGAGCCAATGTTTCATTTCACGTTGAGGAAGATGCATCAATTAGACTTCAAACTATGACATTTAATAAACGAATGATGAACGAAACACTGACGAAATAATAAAAGAGCAGTTTGCTGAAGTTTTAACATATGAAAACTAGCCTCGAATTTATTTTCCGTGTACATATCAAAGATAAATTATGTAAATAAGTTCGATATCTAATAAAAATAAACATTTGTTTTGAACTCTATGCCAATAAAATGTCCCTAGCCTTGTTTCTGTAATTATTGTTTCGTACTTTTGTCACATTTTATAAAATTATACTAATACAGTCACATATTCTCATAATTAATTCGTGAATAATTTCAGTTTCAAATTTGCTAATTGCTAATGTGTCTGGGAAATCGTCTTTTCCAGATCTCTGTGAAAGTTGTTGAAACAAAACAGTTGTAGAGACCTTGCAGTAAATCTTCTAATGAAAAAAGTAATTAATAACGCAATGTTTCGCGCTGAAAAATGTGAAACACAACATTTAATAAGCACGATGTTTAGCTGAATCCCAAATGCATAATTTGAATCTGCGAAGAAGTAGACGGAAGAAAGGGCAAAGAGAAAAATTCAAAAGAACTTAAAAGACCGTTATTGGATGGAAACCCGATTCATTCTGCGTTCACAGCAAAGCAGCGAATGGGAAAAGTTAAAAATAGAAAACATTTGAAAAATGACTTCTCTTTCTCGAATATTTTTTCACATTCTGAACCCGAATTCTGAAACATTTTATAATATGAAAGAAAGAAGAAATAAAATTCACTCCATGGAATGACGAGGAATGACGTGAAATTTTCTCTTCCTTAATGTCTTGCTTGTATTAACATGCCTGGAATACACATTTTTCATATTTTAACGCAAAAAATCAAACATTAGGGTCATAACATTCTAGCAACTCTTACAACACATTTGACATCCGAACATTCTGTACTCTTGACACATCTCAGTTAAAATTGAAATACGTTTCTCTCCCAGAAATGACGCTACGGTCTAGTCAAGCAGCTCTTCCGAGAGACAGAAACAGGCGCCATTTTCCTCTCACCCCTTGCCCTCCTGGTTTTGCGAGTGACGCGCGTGTTTTGTTAATTTTTTTCGCATTTCAAACCCGAATCCTGAAGCATTTTAAAATATTAAAGAAAGAAGAAATACGATTCACTCAATCCAATGAAGATGTAGTTTATATTTTATGTCCATTCCGTTCATCAATCTCTTGCTTTGATTAATACACCTAGAGTACACATTTTCATATACCTTAACGCAAACAACGCAAATGAAACACTAGGATCATAACATTCTAGCAACTCGTACAACAAATCTGACATCCGAACATTCTGTACTATTAACCAGTGATGTGCGTCTACGCGTAAAGAACCATGGTCTATGTCTACACGTCAACAACGCGTAGACAACGGACGCTGCGTAGACAAAGGTAGTCTATGTACACAATAATGTAATATACCTTCTTTGTGGGGTAGGGGCGAATCTAAGAGGGTCAGGATCCGCCCCAAAGCCAAAATTTATTTATAATTATTGGATCACCATTATTGGCCATTGATTGAATCTTATATATTATTTCTCAAAGGGCTGTTTGGTCTTTTCAATAAATTGGACGACATACGAAACCGATCTGTATAAAGAAGCAATGGATTGAAAAATCGTGTTTCTTTTCACCTGCACATGGGACATTCGTATTGAAAAAGGGCGTTAAAAACACCTAAATATAAAAAAAGTAGTAATTCGGGATCTGTAATATCTGATTGCCGCGCGATCTATCGGAAGAAAATTACACTCTGACGGTGGCGGGAAATGCAATCTCAAGCATTTTTGTTTGTTTCAATTTAGTGTAGGTTGTGTAAGCACGTGAACGTGATTTTCTACATTGAATAGAAATCTTGAAATATGAGAGGTTAGTGATCTTAGTGAGGTTAGGTCGTTTATAATGCTGGAATACAAAAAAAGAATTTAAGCAGAAAACAGTTTGGTTATTTGACTAACCGTGCGATTTAATCGCACGGGTTCTCACTAGTCACATTTAAACGAGTACTAAAGGAGTGGAAGTTGGAACAAGTTTCTACTGGTTTCGTGAGAGTAATACGGAGGTGGTCATTTCTTCATCAGGAATGGTATAGTTTGTTTGACTTACTGAATTGAAAATATTTTTTATATTAAATTAAAACATGCTTCTACTATTACTACTTATTTTAAACTTTTTGGGGGTTATTTGATGTGGAAAAATAAATATTCTACACAGAATACATTGTCTACGTAGTCTACACGTAATAAGAATCACGTAGACTACAGGTAGATGACGCGCAGAAAACACGCGTAAAGTAAAATAATAGTCTACGGCACAACTCACCTATTGACACATCTCATCTAAAATTGAAATACGTTCCTCTTCCAGAACCGGCACAGCGGGCTAGTCAAGCAGCTCTCCCGAAAGGACACTCTCCTGCCACCCTTTGCCCTCGTAGTGACGCGCGTGTTTTGTTTCGTGCGCTGAGGTCCCCGGGGCGCCGCGAGGGGCGCTGCTATCGCATTCCTTTGTTGGCGCGGGGCGGAGCGCTGCCCACGTCGAACGCGATGAATTGACAAAGGAGGCGATCGCGGCGGCGCGCACGCAGGCGACGACAGCCAACACACAGGGAGGAAGAGACGAGAGGACCAGATGTGTAGGAGAAAGGGAAAAAGGTATAAAGAGAGAAAGAAGCACAGAGGGCGGGAAAGAGAGAGAGAGCTGGAGATAAAGTGCGGAGAGAAATAATGAGAGGAGAGAGAAAGAGTGGCCGAGAGATATACAAAGAACGATAGAGAGCCAGATTAAGAGCGATAGAGACATAGGGAGAGGTAGAAAGGCAGAGAAATAGCGGTAAAGAGATAGAAAAAGAGCGGTAGAGAGATAAATTTTGAGAGATGTGTAGAAGGAGGTGGGGAGATAGAGAAAGAGCTGCAGAGAAATAGAGAAAAAGCGAGAGAGGGAGGAGAGAGAGGAGAGGAGAGGAGAGGGAGGGAGGGAGGGAGAGAGAAAGGGGAGAGCGGAAGAACGAGAGGTAGGTGGCATGGCTGGTGAAGCAGCGCTCCCAAAAGAACAGCGCGCGCCAGCGGGCGCACAGGCAGTTTTATTGACAAGCGCGAAGCGGCCCACGGCGCCCCGCGGCGGAGCCAGCGCACTGGCACAGCCTCGAATCCCCTCCCAATCAGAAGCACAGGCCACGCACGCTATAGTGCCACTGGGCCCGTTGCACTTGCATTATAAACAAGCATTACATTTGCTTATAGTGAACCGGAACCTCCACTATAGGCAACATTGGAAATAAGACCTGGAAATCAATTGGATCTCGTATGTTATTCGGCGACTGAAAGGGTCTTCGGAGAGTGGGACGGTGTTCCAACACTGCAAGAGGCTTTTTAAAGGTGTCGAGACTGCATGACGGTACTTAGAGACAAAGGACAATGCGGAATCAAGTATGGACAGAGCACGAGAAGGATCTAATGAAAAATGTACGAAGCAAACAACTCAAAATAATTGATTTTTCACCGACAAATTAAGATATTGAAATATTCAGTTCGTGCTATTAATGTATTTTGCCGTATCTCTACAGTAATAAAAGCAATCACTGTGGAGAAATTCTATTTAATTTTCTGATCATCGGATACAGTGAACCAAAAACGTTAGTTCCCAGAAGTTCACTGTATCCGCAGTCGACTGTATAAAGCACAAAGAGGAAAGGCTAAAAAGGAGGGAAAGAAAACACGCAAAGAGCAAAATGACAGCCCTAATAAATGAAGGCGAGGGAGCGTTGTGGAGCGTCAGAGAGTGTGATGGAGAATGGGCGAAAGTAGGACAACAAAAGGGATGGGAAGCGGACATGGCGAGAATGAGCAACATGTTTTCTATTACTTATTTGAAACTTCGTTGAATGATTACAGAGGCATCAGAAAAGAGCAGTTGGATCACGATAAGGGAGACGAGAAAAGATAGATCTAAAAGCCGGAAAGAAATGTGCGTTCTAGAAAATATTCCAGATTGGATATTGGACGTTGAAAATCAATGGAGATAGATTTGAATATTTATACTGCTTTTACCAATCAAATATTTCGAATCCTGGTTTAAAAATATATACTTTCTATAAAAATCTACATTTCATAAATGTTACGCTGCCAGCTACGTTTTACGTAAGCAATGAGATATTTAACATTTTCATTCAATTAATGCACAAGCCAAACAAAGTATTCCACAACCCTATCAAAACAATTTAAAAGTTGGAAAGGGAATATTGAATTATGAATTAGATATTCGGTGGTTGTTGTAGAATAGCATAAAAGTATCATATCTGAAGAATTTAAAAAAAATGATGTAACACTGTTGTTATTTCGAAAGAAGGGTAGCTTGAGCAATTAACCCAAAACTACATGCATACGGTGAGAAGATTGCAACGAATTTTCAAGGTTGCATTACAATCATTTTCCGCTGGGTGGCGATACTGTCGTTTTCGCTTCCGTCATTTCTCGTCGCCCCTTATCAGTCACAACTTTTGAGAATTCTATTTGGGTTCAACTGGAGAGGTTCGTGACACTGAACTTTTGGAGCGGTCTTGTAAACCGCATGCCTGTGTTAGTGGCCTCAATTAGTCTTATGTTAGACACCCACATTTTTACAAACATATTTGTATTCATTTATTTCTTAACGTTTGTTGTCTATTTAACTTTGAAAAAAGTTTGTGTTTTAAGCAATACTTTAGTAATCATTTAAAGAGTAAGATAACGTATTGTATCAAAGCTGAAAGTGCAATTGTTTAAATTTGAGCTCTTTTGTCACGCAAAAAAACGTAATAAAACATTCTTCTATTGCGTAATAAAGAAATAACTTAAGTAATAGAAATAGTCCTTTTAACAATATTTAATTGTTTGGATTTTGAAAAGAATTAATTGGTTCACAGCCGAGTCTCTGACCGCATGCGTGAATTAGTGTGAGAAAAATACATGTCTACAGTGCGCTTTTCCTAACTCTGCCCCTCAAGCCCCTATGGCCACGATGGAATATCACACTTCATTTCGCGTCTCGTGCCGCTACAAGTCGCATGATCGCAAGCACTGCTTGATACGGTCGCGATCATTCAATATCTAGCCGCACGACTGAGAAAGACGCGAAATACCGTGACACATTCCATCCTGAAGACGGGCCTTCAGCGGCGAAGTTAGAAAAATCGCAGTGTCGTTGCGGGTTAAGAAGGCGGCGCGGGGAGAGAGGCGGAGACAAAGGGAGAGGCGACAAAGGACGAGAGCGGAGGCGCACTAGCGGGGCCAAGTGACTGCAGGCGCCACCTAGCGGGGTGGGGGTGGAGGAGGGGTTGGGGTGTTGGTGGCGGTGGGGGGGGAGGGAGCGGCAGAGATCAATCGGGAACGGCGAAGGAGCTCAACGAGGCCAACTGGTGGAATCAGCTTGGGGCGGGAGTGACTTGCAGAACGGGACGTCGAGAAGTGCATCGAAAACCAAAAGGAGAGAGAGCTCAAAACGTGCGGCAAGAAAGTAAAGTAAAGGATTGTAAGGGCAGGCGAAATCTGCGATTCGGAGAGAAAAAAATGTAAAGTTCTAAGAATATTCGTGGAAAGTAATGACAGTTTGGAACAAGCGTACAAACGAGTGAGGTGAAGCAAGATGGAGGGAAGGTGAAGAGAGAGAGAGAGAGGGAAAGGAGTGTGAAGGAGGAGGGCAAGGCGGTGGCCGACGAGAGACCTGTTGGGGAGAGAGAAGTAGGAGAAGCAGCGAGTAAAGACAATATGAGGCGAAAGAGAGTTCTAGGAGGGAAAGGGGGCGCGGAGGCGACAGCTGAGTCCACAGCGTGAGCGGTGAGGAGGAGGGAGGGGAGCGAGGCGGGGTTGGACAAGGGTAGGCGGAGAGGGGCAGGGCGAGGCGGGGTGGTGTTGGGCGAGGCGGGGTTGGGGAAGGTGAGGCGGAGATGGGCGGGGCGAGGCGAGGGAAAGGCGAGGCTAGGTGGGGTAAGGGGGCGTGGCGGGGCGAGCTGGGCGAGGCGGGGCAGGGCGGGGCAGGGCGGGGCAGGGCGGGGCGGGGCGGGGCAGGGCAGGGCGGGGCGGGGCAGGGAAGGGCGGGGCAGGGCGGTGCAGGACGGGGCAGGGCGAGGTGGAGCGAGGCTTGGCGGGGCGGGGCGAGGCGAGGCGGGGCGAGGCGGGGCCAGGCGGGGCGAGGTGGGGCGTGACGTGGCGAGGCAGGACAGGGCGAGACAGGGCGAGACAGGGCGAGACGGGGCGTGGCTGGGCGAGGTGCGTGTGGGCGGGGCGACGGAAGGAGGCCGGAGGAGGAGAGGCGCAAAGGAGGAGGCGGCGCGGCGGGGGAGGCGCCGCCATCCATGATGCATGAGGAGCGGGCGCTGTCCTTAAGGCGATTCTGATGGAGACGGATTCGCGCGTCCGCGCCGCCGCCGTGACCCGACTGCCAGCGCCGCCCCTCCACCCCACCTGCGCCCGGCGCCTCATTTCAATAGTTATAATTACGTAATCAATTAATCAAATAATAGTGTATAGTCTCATGTATACGCCACAAAAATTTACAATTTAATGAATGTTGATTTGTTAAGGAAAGTCCCGAGGGGCGAAGGGGGGGGCGGGCGCGATGTGAAGCGCCGAGTGGTGGTCGGGGGGGGGGGGGCTCGGGCGCCGTGCCGAGCGAGGAATGCGCAGAGGGAGGGCTCCGCCTTGCGCAGGCTGCTGCAAGTGGTAGGCTGTGCTGTGCCGTGCCGTGCCGTGCCGTGCCGTGCCGTGTCGTGCCGTGCTGTGCCGTGCCGTGCTGTGCACGAGGGCGTGGTCGGGTGGAGAGGGGAGAAGGGGAGTGGTGGCGTGCAGTAGGAGAGGAGTTGCGGGGCGCTGGACGAGGAGGGGAGTATGGGACAGGGATGTTTCGGGAGGGGTGTGGCGGGGCGAGGGCGGCTTTGGGACGGGGAGGGACGGGGGCGGGGCGGGGCGAAGCGAGGGCGGGGCGTGGCGATGGCGGGGGGGGCGAAGCAGGGTGGGGGCGGGGCGTTGGCGGGGCAGGGGAGGAGTGGGGAGGGGCGGGGCTGGGCTTAAATGGGGGTGGGGTTGAGCAGGGTCGCTGTGTTGAGCTGGCAGGGAGGGAGCGAGGAGGTGAGGGGGGGCATGGACGAAAAAGGTGTTCTTGGAGCAGCGCTGGGTGTTTCCAAGACAAAAGAACTCCCTGCAAGCCATTCTGCGTTTTGTTTAATATTTCATTGAAGGTCTAATGGAAGTGTGTGGCGCCTGCCAAGTTCCGAGGGACTTGGGAAGGTTTGTTAGAAAGCGACTCCGCCCTTCCGAAGCCCCCAGTCCTTTCCTGCTAACGCGATCTTCGTAAGCAGCTTAACAGTTTGATCCAACTGCCTGGCGAGATTTCTCGAAGTTGATACTCCAATCGATTGTTTTAATGGTTTCTCCGGACAATGACAGGCGAATGTCTCAGCATTATCGAAACAGAAGAGCAAATTTTGGGCGTGACCTTTGCTTCTTTCGAACCTGAGGTCCATTTCAAGTTACTTCCCTTTCAAGTCCATTTCAAGGCACAACGGGACTTTCCTTAACAAATAAACATTCATTAAATTGTATATTTTTGTGGCGTATACATGAGACTATACACTATATTTGATTAATTGATTACATAATTATAACATGCAAATACCTATTGAAATGAAGGAAGGTGCGGGAGGCCCCAATAATAATAATAATAATAATAAAATAACAATGATAATAACAATAATAATAATAACAATAATAACAATAATAATAACAGTAATAATAATAACAATAATAACAACAATAATAACAACAATTATAATATGAAATGTGCGACACAAAAAATGTTAAAGAAATCGTGGAGAGACAAACCCCTCCACGTCTGAACTTGTCCAATTCTAGCAAATACTTGAACTGAATACTTGAAAAGACACGACAGGCTGCGTAGCTAGTACCTCCACTGGCAGATCTGTACCGCCCTCGAAGTTCCAAACACATGCCCCAAGTGGTACGAACACTCACCAAAACCGGTGACATCGGTTGGATTGTGTACAATATTGTACGACCAACAAATTCAAACGGATCGCACGATAGCAGCAAACAAACCGGATATTGTTATCCGGGATCTTCAGAAAAAATCGTGTCTACTTGTGGATGTTGCTGTGCCTTGCGATCAAAATGTCGTAACCAAGGAGGCAGAGAAACGTCTTAAATCCAAGAGTTTTGAAATTGAGATCAGCCGAATGTGGGGCGTAAAAGCACAGGTCGTACCGATAGTTATCGGAGCTCTGGGATTTGTTCCGCAAAATTTGTGTAAGAACATGGCAAAACTTCCAGGTCATTCAAAAAACTGGGAAGTGCAAGAAATCGCTTTATTTGGCACAGCTCACATTTTGCGCAAAGTATTGTAGAGGCACCGACAGTCCCTAGATCTGCTATTTAGGTAGCTAGTTGCAACCTGGAGTAGATTTTATACTCAGCCGACTCATAACATCTGTAGTCGTGATATGGAGCAACAACAACAACAATAATAATAATAATAACAATAATAATAATAATAATAGTAATAATAATAATAAGCGTATCGCAACGCCTGTAAACTGAAAGAGCGTGAACGTTTAGTTGCCAAATCATTAATGTGTTCATTTTTGCTGATAAAACTAGCAGCGCCGGTGCGTGTAATAAAATTAAATAATTATCGTTCAAAAACAAGGGCGCAAAATGAATAATAAGTGATGGTAATTGTGATTTATTACGAGCATTTGTGTGAAACGAGAAATATTACAAAACGTACAAAGAGAACTTTTATATAACATGTCTATGTGAATAATAAATCATCAAATACTAATCACTAAATAGGGTCACAGTGAATGAAAATTGAATATTAAGAGACATTGGAAAAACAATGCTTATAATATTTATAATTAAAATCAATAACTGCTAACACAAAGATTCATAATTAAAGAAAGAAGATAAAGTTTTAAAACGTTATTAATAAACAGTTCACGAACAGTGGTACATTTCTCTATATTTAAATAAACGAACAATGGGAAGTATTTATAGTGTTACCATATAGAAGACATTCCCGTGTGCTCTACAGATGTGAGGCTAAAACAGATATTTCATCAACAGATATTAGGCTCTCAACAAATATTTCATAGAAGATTGTTTTAGTTGAAAAATGACGGAAATGTGCAAATCGTCGGAGAAAGAACTGCGGTCGGCATTTTTCTCGCTCGTGAAACGCAGCTCCCGCAAACCCACGTGGATTCAACACAATCTCACTTTAATTACTGTGGACGTGCGAAGTAATGTGCATTCCACAGTATTATTTATTACCACGTGCGCGAACTCAGGGCTGGCAACTTATGGAGTTTAAATTCTCGATAAATTCCTCTGCCCCATTAATCCCCAAAGTTGCAAAAGCGTTGGGTGGAAAGGAGGAATTCTGAGAGTGTTCCCGCACAACAGAGCATCAATCTCTAAACAAGCAACCGAGCTCTCTCAATACCCTGTGTTACTGAACAGAAGCATCCGTCGAGAGGAAAGAGGAAAGGACGAAAGTGAAAGCGGTTCGTCGTTAGTCGCTGGAGGATTCCGAGGGATTAGCTCAGTGCTTGAAGCGCTCGGGGAGTGAGGGTTGGGGGAGAGGGAGGAGGGGAGTGAAGAATGAAGACGAGAGGAAGGGGAGGGGAGGGAGGAAAGGGAGGAAGGGAGGAGGAAAGGGGGATAGAGGAAGAAGGAGAAAGGGGAGAGAGTAATGGGGAAAAGGGAGGGAGGAAGGGGGAAGAAGAGTGAAGACGAGAGGGAGAGAGGGTGGAGGGAGGGAGGGAGGGAGAGAGGGTGGAGGGAGGGAGGGAGGGAGAGAGTGTGGACGGAGGGAGGGAGTGTGGACGGAGGGAGAGAGTGTGGACGGAGGGAGAGAGTGTGGACGGAGGGAGAGAGTGTGGACGGAGGGAGAGAGTGTGGACGGAGGGAGAGA
Organism: Acheta domesticus; assembly: GCA_031308135.1. Classification (NCBI taxonomy): domain Eukaryota; kingdom Metazoa; phylum Arthropoda; class Insecta; order Orthoptera; family Gryllidae; genus Acheta; species Acheta domesticus. The sequence goes on along the minus strand of JAHLJT010003656.1, from coordinate 116,078,728 downwards.
GTGTGGACGGAGGGAGAGAGTGTGGACGGAGGGAGAGAGTGTGGACGGAGGGAGAGAGTGTGGACGGAGGGAGAGAGTGTGGACGGAGGGAGAGAGTGTGGACGGAGGGAGAGAGTGTGGACGGAGGGAGAGAGTGTGGACGGAGGGAGAGAGTGTGGACGGAGGGAGAGAGTGTGGACGGAGGGAGAGAGTGTGGACGGAGGGAGAGAGTGTGGACGGAGGGAGAGAGTGTGGACGGAGGGAGAGAGTGTGGACGGAGGGAGAGAGTGTGGACGGAGGGAGAGAGTGTGGACGGAGGGAGAGAGTGTGGACGGAGGGAGAGAGTGTGGACGGAGGGAGAGAGTGTGGACGGAGGGAGAGAGTGTGGACGGAGGGAGAGAGTGTGGACGGAGGGAGAGAGTGTGGACGGAGGGAGAGAGTGTGGACGGAGGGAGAGAGTGTGGACGGAGGGAGAGAGTGTGGACGGAGGGAGAGAGTGTGGACGGAGGGAGAGAGTGTGGACGGAGGGAGAGAGTGTGGACGGAGGGAGAGAGTGTGGACGGAGGGAGAGAGTGTGGACGGAGGGAGAGAGTGTGGACGGAGGGAGAGAGTGTGGACGGAGGGAGAGAGTGTGGACGGAGGGGGAGAGGGTGGACGGAGGGAGAGAGGGTGGACGGATGGAGAGAGGGTGGACGGAGGGAGAGAGGGTGGACGGAGGGAGAGAGGGTGGACGGAGGGAGAGAGGGTGGACGGAGGGAGAGAGGGTGGACGGAGGGAGAGACGGTGGACGGAGGGAGAGAGGGTGGACGGAGGGAGAGAGGGTGGAGGGAGGGAGGAGGGATAGGGGAGGGAAATGGGTAGAGGAAGAGAGGAAGGGGAAGGAGGAAGAGGAGGGAGGAGTGGAGCGGGAGGAAGGAGGAAGGGGGGTGGAAGGGAGAGGAGGGAGGAAGGGTGAGGAGGGAGGAAGGGAGGAGGGCGAGCGAGGGCTGGAAGTGGGAGGAGCGGGCCTACCGTTTCCGTCGCAACGCGATGAAGAAAAGCAATGGACGAATGAGCTGCGCTGTGAGTCGCGGCCACGTTGGCTTCAGCGCCCTCGAAGTCGCAGCAAACAGCGAACGCAGCGCCAGCAACTTACATCACCTACTTAAGAAATGGAGCTCACGGGCGGGCGGCTACACTATTGCTACATCCCTTCACAATTCATTCAATTATATACAGCTCTTAGTTTAACGAACGGAGCATATAACTATAAGAATTATATCACTTGTTTCATTATTACAGTTGTATATAATTTTAAGTTCTTTATCGCAATGTTTACAGTTGAAATAAGATATCCAAGAAACTAGAAACAAAAGGCGCATATTGTTTGAAATAATGTACTGCAGAAGAATTTTCATTTTCCATTACGCATTTCTTATTCGTTAACGTGATTGGTGCAGGGTCCTCTGCCAGTACACACGCAGCACTTGAGAGGATAGTTTCGTTTCTGGGTCACATCAGTTTCATCTTGTAATTGTATCGTCCAAGACAACGGGCATAGCTTTATTTTCAGAGTGTTACTTGTTAATTTGTAGTTAATGTAATATAGAATGTAAAAACTGTAACAATACCATGCCAATGCCATTCCTACTGAAAATGGACAGAGGGTTTTGGTGTATCAGAGATCTTACGATATGAATGCGGTCATCTTGACCGACGATGAAACCCGCAAAATTTTAACATTTGAGATTTTCGAATACTTTGATAATTCTACAAAATTGGACAGATTTTTATAAACGTACTTTTCTCCATGAAAAAATTACAAATTTATTTTTAAAAAATGTCATTGCGGTTAAAGTAAAGAATGGGTCCCAAAATCATAATATACTTTTCAAAGTGCTGAGCACAACAATAGCGAGATCTATCTGGAAAAATAAATTCTGGTAAAAACACTGCTTACTGTTTAGCCGCTACTGGTGTTTATAATCAAACAGCCGGACGGACAGCCGTTTTGCTTAAACCAATTTTTCCGTTTTAAGCACCCACAAAATTATGATTCTAACTACACAACTTGTTTGAGGAACTTATTTACTACATGTCGGAACAACAATTATCCACTTCCTTATATCAGAAACCTACAGTAGGGCTTTTTCTGGTAAAAATTTGCTGTGATTTCGTCACAGCATAACATAACTTCCTTACATTACTTTAGTTAGTTGCGACAAAGTAAAAAGAAAGAACAAACCAATTTGTTTCAAAAAATTACTCAATTATTCAAAATTCATTACAACCCTATCTTATTGTTGCATCAGTTTGGTTTTCCACATTTTGTTAATAAATCTTATTTTTTTCTTGTTGTATAAATTGGGTCACTTCCAAAGGCCTGAAGTCTCTGGATTTTCTCCAATACTTCTTGTGTTCATTTTATTGCCTACAGCAGCAGCAGTAGCGATATTGAAAAATTTCATTTACAAACTTTCTCAATTTATTTTTTATAAGTTGATGAAAAGTTGGGAAAGCAATGAAATAAATTACTAACATATCATAAAACAATGTTTGTCCGCGTTATGGAGAATTCGTGACTTAGCAAACGATTCATATAATACTTCACAAACTTCCATTTTCATATTGCATTAATTTCATGTTATATCATGCTAAAACCTCTAAGAAATACCTTATTTATTTATGAGATGACTCGTAATAAGTTAGTTACTCTCAGTTTCATAATATAAATCGGTAAATACGATTTATTCAGAATCAATATAATGAAAAGTAATTTTGAGGTAATCCAACTATTACATATACATTTTAAAGTTTGCTAATATTCTTCTATTTCATTTTGAAATTCCATTTAATTTCTGTCAAAAAATACTGCTTCATTTAGATGACATTTTTAGATTTAGGCAAATACGAATACTATAAAGCAACATTAATTATAAAATTTCTGCTAATGAAATAGTCAGTAGAGAACCACATTTCACGTCTTTAAATTATAAGTATTACTCGTATCATTAAATATACTTGCGGTACTATTTCCCAATTATTCCCAAATATACACAACTAAGAATATTTTTATACTGTTCATAGATATGGAGCCATTTTGTATAGACTTTCCTTAGAAATCCTTCATAGAATCACGGATATATTGGGGCCCTGACACTGAAAAAGGGAATAAATATTGATTACATACAAAAACACTTCCTCTAACCGCTTGTTTAGCCAGATTTGGGGCTTTGGTTCCGGAAAATAGATATAAGGTGAAACGTTCGTTCAACTCCGACCCTCTCTCCCACCGCCTTTTTTTATCCGTCTTTTTTTTTATCCATTCGGGGCAAAACAGCCCAGAGTAAAGGGATTAGGAAGGTATCATGTTTTTTTAAACCGACGGGACTTCTAAGATTAGCTGCAGCAGGGCGGGTTGGGCACCGCGAATCGGATGCTAACTCAGACCCTCGCACCCACGAACCCCAGCGCTGAGAAAAATGTCGCTCGTTCGACCCACGTTTGCGGTTCATGTAATCGACACACTGCGAGAAAGTATGTGCTGTTTTTGCGTCACTAATTTCTTTATAAACTGCATTCAATGTCGCCTACTAAATATAAAAGTTTCAAACATTTTCTTTCCAACGTCGTCTTAAAACTGTCATTCCGTTGAATGTGAGATGTTCTTACTATAAAACTAAATTGTATGGAAGTAAATAAAAAAGGAATTAATCAACGCGCACAGTTACCGTCCAATTAATTGCCAATTCTCGAACGAAGTCTGTCTTATGGACTGGCATCATTGACAAATAATATTTATTTCAGTTCGTAATGAATTTTTATGATTTGGTTTGCTTCCTCAAAGAAAAGTAAAATGAAGTCTAAAAACAAACGAAGGCAACGCACCTGAGGCTGTCTGCTTTAACTGTGTGCTGGAAACATCCCCAAAGCAGGCACGCTTTATATTAAGCGTATTTCTGGAAATAACTGCCATCGAGCATTGTGCTCTGAATGTTCAAATTCCAATTATCTTTTGAATCGCTGCAGCGGCAAAGTAATATAAATAATGGTATAAAACCGCTGGAAATATCTCTACTGGGAATGAAAATCAGTCATATAAAATTGAAAGGTTTTATTCAGTTAATTCCGAATATTTCAATATGAAGTATTTATCTTTTATTATTCACATTTATTATTTTAACTCTTAACAAGATTAAGTATATACTTTAAACTACTAATTTTACGCAGAAAGTTTCTACTGTAGTGAATTGCAGAAAGTTCGAGTAACAGTGCCAAATTCAAATTTCTCATGTAACTAATTTTATTTAAGAAGAAAAAGTAGAAGGATATGTAGAATCAACATCGGTACCAATACAACAGCTTTTAAACTGCGTTTAGGGGTGCCACAAATCCCACAAACACGTCATCTTGGGCCTTTTTGCTACGTTTTAGAAATGAACAAGTATTATTTAATGATTTATCAATATTTTTTAAATATGGTGATACCCACATATCCAGAAACAATTTGATGATCATCAAACATTCATATCACTGATTTGACTCAAACAATGCGCCATATTTCGCGAATACGGTCAATTCTACGTTTTAGTTATAGAAATGGACACTTTTCTAATGGGCATAAATATTTATTGAAAATACTTTTCAATTAGATACCATTAAAGCTTGAAATATCTACTTTGAGAACTTGGCTTCGAGCAATTTAATTCACTGCAAATGTATTTCACTGCAATCGACTGAAATTACGCCGCGCGCCATCAGTGTTAATGACCTTCGAGCTCCAACGCCGTCTGATTTATTCATTCACAGATAGGCTGAATTGACCATACTCGTGGAGACATTAAATGGGCTTGGAAGTTACCATGCTTTAAAGAGCACTAAACTACATTAGGAGGCTACGAGCAGTATTTTCCTCTTTGTTTGGGCGCGTGCAACAGTCACCACGCCCGAGGCCTGGCGCCGCTCAAGAAGCCACACGTTCTCAAAAGCAACCCTCCCTTCTGCAGGTTTCTTCCGTGTTTCACAAGCTCAGTGAATGAGATTTGTTAACATTGCAGCGCAGTTGTAACAAGAGCTGGCTGGCGGTCAGCTGGCGCACGCGCCAGGGAAGGAGCTTCAGCGGAACACGCGGCGTAGGATGGAAAGCGGAGAGTGAGCTGCTTCATGGATTGATTGTTCATTATCCCCGGGCGCATCTACTACAGAAGTAATAAGTCCCGTAAGTGTAGTGCGCATTTTTCCTCCGGAAGGGGGAATGGGGGGATCCGGCACCGACCTGCCGTCGATTATAGGACTTTTCCCCAACCAGGTATCTCCCACCAGTGGGGCACCGCCCCAGACAGGTCAAGCTCTAAAGCTACCGACTATTGTGGTAGGGTAGTGCAAGTAAGTGTGTGTGTGTGTGTGTGTGTGTGTGTAAGTAAGGGGTGAGGATAGGACAAGGAAGAGGAAGAAAAGATCGCGCGCGGTCCGTGGCTCGTTTGTTAGGGTACTGCTCCGGGTTTCGCTTGATGTTAATCGGATAAACCACGGAAAACTACCGATCAGAGCAGCTTGCCACAACAATTCTCCTGCAGACAGCGACTGAATTCGAGCTAGCTGACAAGCTAGTGACGAAAATCCTGCCGCCGTGGGGAGTGGAGTCCTAGGACCTCCCGGTCAGAGGCACTGCAGTGACACCAGCTGATGCCCTGAACCATCTCTAAACGAGCTGGTCGTCATTTAGGAGATGCGTGAGGGCGCTGATTCAACAGCGAGAAGAGGCAATACATCCGATGCAGTGATCGTGGCCGTGACAAACTGGAGCGCGTTAGGCACCGTGACAATGTTTGACAACGTGAAAGTGAATTAAAATAGAGGATAAACGAATGTCCCGCCAGGAAATCGGGGAAAGGGCGAAACGTGACGGAAGAATTTCGTGGATGCGGCGAACAAATTGAGTGTTCGACGCGAAGTGCGAGAATTGACGACTCTTCATAGGGGACACGTGCGAATGAATATCTCGGTTTGGTGCAAAGCGTAACAGCGGTCTGGTTGCGGGAGGACACGAGGGGACTCGGTCAGACGAGCCCCGATTTCAGTTGGTAAGAGCTGATGGTAGGGTTAGAGATGGGCACAGGCCCCACGAAACCATTCACCCGAAATGTCACCAAGGTTCGGTGCAAGCATGGTTTACATGGTTACGGAGCGGTGTTGGCTGTGGAGTTAACACGGAATGGACTGGGTACACAGGTCCTACGAATGGAACCATTGACCAGCTCCAAGAAGCTGACACGTTCAGCTTCTTGGAGAGAATTTGCAGCCACTCATAAACATCATTTTCCCAAACAATTATTTATGGATGGTAAAGCGCCTTGTCACCGCGACACAATTGTTCGCGATTTGTTTGGTTAGCATTCTGGACAATTCTGAATGATTTGGCCACTCAGACCGCCCGATATGAAACCGATTGAACATTTTTGGAACTTAATCGAGAGATCACAAAATCCTGCACCGCCAACACTTTCACAATTGTGGACGCCTACAAAGGCAACATGGCTCCACATTGCTGCAGGGGACGAGTTGGGGTATAAGTCATGGCAACAGAATACGAGCACAGGTGGAAAATGATAAAAGGACAATGTATGAACGTAGTACATGAAAATTAACTTACACTCCAAAATTGTGTTTCTCATATTTATTAAATTATTTAAAAAGTACTGGTTCCACGTTCCAAAGCATTTTAGCGTATACGAGTTGCCAACACTGCCCCATCGCCCGCGCACTCACAGGTCGTCACGCGCGTTGTCGATGGCTGCGCGTCCTCACCAACTGACACGCCCTCCCCGCGACTGTCCGGCACGGAAGGTCATTATTCTCAAGAACTTTCACCAATTCCTTGTGACATTCTCGGGCATTTGTCTAAGAGAGAACAACTACCTTTGTACATGGCCGCTGCTTGAAACGGGTTACGTTCATCTGGCACGGCGGTAGTCAGAAAAATGATTTCACATTTAGAGCGTAGGCTTATGCTCTGACACGCCCTGATGAAGGTGGCAGAATGGCGGCCGAAACGTTGGCACCTATGCCCTGGACGCGGCGTCTCCCAAACAGCTAAGTAAGTGCTCATTTCATATAGTTCTCTGTACTAGTAGACACACTCACAGAGCCAACTATTGTTGTGAGCAAAAATTATCACAGCATTTCTTTCACGTTACAAACACAATTGTGTAATCACATAGCATTTGTTTTAGAAAAAAACGTTGCTATTAATTCTGCCCCAAGACATTTGATTAAGTTAAGAGGACACTTCTATGGAGAACCTAAAAAATAGAGCATTTAATAAGAAGTATTCAAAGCGTTTATAGAGAAAAATAAGATCTATAATAAATGGAAAAGAAGCTGCAAGTATCAATCAAGGTGTAAGATGACGGTGCCCATTGTCACCTGTTAAATTTAATATGGGGCGAGTCAGTCCTCGTGGTTCATTCAGAACCCGGTGGTCAGAGTACACTAAGTTATGAGTGCGAAAGGATATACTGTGTACACGTTTTGTTCAGCACTCCTTTTGCTTGTAGTTGATTTACCGTTGAAATTGATTTTCTATAACTCGGGATCAAACATTTTTCAAATATTTTTATTTTTCTAAAATAATTATTTTCCAAATTCATTTTTCGTTTTTTTTCCTGGCCCTCAAGAAAATGTGCGCAGATAAATCTCTTTCCCCACACGTCATATACAGTTTTTACTGTTTTTTGACAAATAAATAAAGAGTAAACCCTATTCAAAATTTTGAAGAGAAACATTTTTGACACTGGCTATATTTTGTAAAAATGTAGCCCAAACATTACATTAAATATGGTTTCCTATTGCTATTGCCTGTGCCTATTGATCTAACGAATATGAAAGGAGAGAGAAACAACTATTATGTAAGTTTTATTTAGGAGAGTTTATCACATAAGGTGATTCAGTCCTCGTTACTAATACGCCAGGACCTTATCTCATGTGTAAACTACAGAGTGAATTTGCCAAAATCGGATACTCTTCGTCGTCTAGTTTCGTAAATAATTAAGGTTAAACTTGGGACTAGGCGCTTGTGCTCGCGTAACGCGGGCTACGGCAAGTGAACAAGCGGCCTCACCTCGCCACTTCTCTGGAAATCTCAGTTATTAATCCTCTCCGCTAAGCCCCGAAGCGAGCGTAAGGCGCGAGGTCAGCGCATGGCAGTCACCTCGCCAACTACTCATGCGCGGAGGTTGCGACCGTTCCATTTCCGGCAGGTGCAGCATTTGTGCAGAACAGACAACGTCGTTTCTAAATTCCCGAAGCCTTTCCTGCACCAGTGCAAGGAAATCCAGAGATTTCTGAAATCGTTCTTTGGGCAGACGAAGCGTGTTTAAAAGAACTAAAAATGTATATGCAAAATTTGCATATGAGAGCCAAGGAAAATCCGCACGTTGCACCTAGTGTAGCTTACCATGAGGGATTCTCTGTAATTGTGCGAGTTGGCATAGTGGAGGAATGTATCATCCATCCTCACTTCTTACCCGACTGTTTGGGAGGCTTTCACTATCGTAATTATAACTCGGCTCAATAGCCCTCTCGACTTCTATCGACGGAAAAACCGAATTGCACAATTCGTTTCCAAATCTCTGTAGGATGTTATGGAAGAATTCAGAAAAGATTATTTTTCAAGCTTTCAACGCACCTTCGAACACACTGCTGAAACTCTTTGAAGCACTACATTCTCTTTCCAAGACCGTATGAAATATCAAACGTCAATCAATTCATCAGATTGACGTTAATTAATTGAACCTACTTTTGTAATAAAACACACATTTAACCAATATTCTAAACGATTCTTTTTTCATGCAACTTTCTACGGCTAAAAATGGTCTAATACGAAAACTGTTAGCTGTTTAAAAATTTAAAATTTATATTCTTAAAATTATTTCTTTTAATTTCAACTTGCAAGCACAAATTAAACTTTTTAACACTAAAATACCCGCAGGGGGCCTGGGCTACAACTAGTGTTGTATACCTTTATAAAAATGCAGGTGTATTGATAACGATAATAAAATGTTTATACGCATTAGCTTGAAATAACTCCATTGTTAATAGATTTTGCGGCGCGCGTTCGAAAATATTCATCATGGAATCGAGAACGAAACGCCACCGCCCGCACCAAAATGCAAGCTGGCCGATTTGCTGTTTGATCGGATTCGCTGTTCGAGCGATGCGAAATCTGATGTTTGGCGCCGGATAATAGTAATACCTCACTGGACAGCGGATAATGTACTAGGCCGTTAACAGCCAAAGCCGTTAGAATGGTACGATTTTGACGATCAGGAAATCAAGCAGATTTGAATTTATAAGAGGAAGGGGATTGCTTTCATCATTCTACATGTTCGTTCTACATATAAATATCAGGAAATTCGTCAAGAGAATAGTTTTCGATAATTTTGTTATTGGAATACTTACATTAGTTTTAATTTCTCACTACTTCTGACGCAGTATAGAGAAAGTATTTTAATGCTGCGAAAAAGAACAACCATTTTTGACACAAAATCTCTTGTTACCTAGCCCTGGTATCGAAAAAGAGAATTAATGTTGTCCTTATATATAGTGAGTTACTTCCTCTATCACGTGGGTAAGACAGAATCCATGATATGGGGGATCCTTGATACCGATAAGTCACTTGACAGCAAAACGTCTGTGAACAACGCTAGCAGCTAAACTGTCAGCAAGAATTTCTCAAGCTCTGGCGGACCCTTGAAATAAATATTTTAATTCAGGTGGCTACTTTATATAAATCCTCTGGGACATTTTAATTTTGTTTTTTCAAAAATATATCTCCTTTGATTTTGATTAAATTTTGTCGTTGGGTAGTGTAAAAGAAGTTTAGAGGAATGGTGCAGGTCTCCTTTCCGTGGAAAACTCTTAATCTTTCGAAAATTGCATAAATTGAACATTTTTTTTCGACTTCTTCCTATAATTCCAATTTCGAAGGTAGAGACTTTCACTTAATGAAATCTTTTCCTTCAAGATAGGTTTTAATACAAAGTCATGTACTATTTTCGAAAATTTGAGTTCTAGTCGCGTAATTTTGAGGGAGAAAGTACGTGCTGTTTTCGCACCACTACTTCTTTAATAAAACCAGGTCATCAAAAAGCAGATCTTCAAAAAAGGTGATGGTAAATTTTTCGGAAATTCATTTCTTAAAAAACTCGAAGTAACTATTTTTTAAAATTCGAGAGTTTAGAGTAATTTTACAAATTTCGGAATTGGCAAATTTGAATTTTTCAGACTATATTTGCGTCTCTCTGATTGTGAATTCAACAAATCCGCACATCGTGCCGAGAATTCTTTCTCATTGTTGGAAGAATTTCAGAATTTCTTCCTACTATTTCCTTCCTATAGAATGCGTTTCAATTGTCGAATTTGTTAGCTTCATTAGAATTATCTTTTGCACGAGTTTTACCAGTGATGACTGAGATGTGTGAATACTAACAGAAATAGTGATCTAATATTACGCATTTGTTTCTAAGGTCGAGAAAGTATGTGCTGTTGTGGTCACACTAGTTTAATAATGAAACATAGAAAGCAAGTTTCAATATTTTTCAAACTATTGTTACAAAAATACGTAACAGAAAACGGGGAAAACTTATTTTATATTGTGATGAATCGCAAATTACATTGGTAGTACTTACGTAAAAAATGTATAATATTAACGTGCCTTCGAACTTCTATTACCGGTGTCGTGCGGTCACTGTGACAGGAAAGTTTTACACTGATTATACTCGTTATTTCATTACACAGCCAATTCACAATTTTTTTCGCGTTAACAGAGGCATAATAAAGAGAAAAATCGAAGAGCTTGTAGTTTATAAAATAAACAGAAAATAATATGATTTTTATTACTCATCGAGAGAATTTGAGATCATATATTGCTCCATTTGTTTTCTTTGCTGACAATTGAAATACGCATAGAAGGGCTTTGAAACAACTACATAAAACAACCTTTATTTTAATAAGAAGAAGCACTGTAAAAGGAAAATTATTTATTAGGTATAAACGTACATTAGTAAGTATAACTTTTGCTACTGGTGCGGTGGTAGTGCGGTCAACGAGACCGATCCGTAACTTCAACTGACTCTCAGAAGCGAACGGCTACAATTAGATAACCTATCCCAAGCCAGAACATTGTCTAGAAAAAGATTAAAGGGTACTGTAAACCAAAACTTCCTGCGTTGCACCGGTCGAGAGGAGAGTGAGTTTATTTTTCCTCGCTGGTCACTGTGACCGCATGTCACCAGTTAACGGTTAAGGTTGTAAATTGTAGATTTAAGAAATTTAGTATTATATTATGTATCTTAGACCCTCTAAAGTGTTACTGAGCGACGGGTAACAAGAAATTGGTAACAAAGATGCTCAAATACAAATATCCCCAAAGAGCTTCGTCCGAAGAACGAAGTAGAAAGGCGCAGGGAACAGACACCTGCCTTCCATCTAATGTCACACATTTTTTAAACATGCATGACATCGTTTACAGATATTGTTGGCACATACATTGTTCATTTGTTCATATTTGGCGCCGTGGCGGGAGATTGTGTTTTAATAACGATCTTTGGCCCTTAATTGCTAGCTCAGAATTTGCATTTTGAACGTACCGCGTCGGACTTATAAAAAATTCCCCCCAAAACCGCGCGCAAGGCGCTAAAAGAGCGGGTATATAAAATTCCTTTGTTTTCTGTCGAAATTGCAGTCCGCCTAGTCTCTGGTCGTAATAGTTTCATCTGTCTTCGACAGGGGGCAGCACTTGCTGGGGTTCCGTCCCAGGCCCTTAGCAATTTAGCAAGGTTGGCATACCTGTCGCCTTTTAGAACGACTTTCAAAGAGAAGCCATATTTTCGCGAGAACCTGCACATTGCATGAGCAGATTTGTGTAATACAGATTAAAAGAAGGCATTGCTTTTCGTGTGAGACTCAGGTAACGGGTTGAACGATTTATTCCCTGATTGCTTATTTATTGATTATATTATCTTCTAATAAGAAGGGTATACTGTGTCTTTTCAGAGATCGCACGAGCGAACGAATATTTCGTCTCGCCGTAACCAACCAAACTTATGAACGCTCTCCCAAAAATTGAAAAATAACCCAAATCTGGAAAAAGGAGCTATATCGCTGCCTTAACAGATATAAAACAGAAGAACAAATTGCATTGAGAAAGAAATATGTGGTTTAATATCGGAGGTGAAGGACGTGTCGGAAAATAAATATGAATTTTGCGATTCTCAGAATTACATACGTTGTTATCGAAATCTTAATTATACAATTTTCACCAAATTCACGTTTGACTTTTTCGTATAATCATGTATATAAGGAGTAAGTAGTATAGATAAAGTTATGCAATGTGGCGGAAAACCGATTTCGAGATTCCGACGAAAAATCTCGCACTATTTTCGATATGCTTCGCTGGAAAAGAAAAATATTTCTAGGAAGTAAGAAACATTACATAGAACATTATATTCGTAGCATGGTTTATTTGAATTTTTGTGGCTATTTTTGTGGCACCAGTAAAGCTGCAAAAATGTCAACATTGTTACTACCTATCCTTATATTATTTTAAAATATTTCTCATGCCGTTAATATTTACGTAACGGTTTTTGTTTTATACATTAATGTACAGATCGGTTTAAGTGCTTTAAATTATTTGTTATAGATTTTCTTGAAAATCCAAAAGTTTTCTCTGGAATTGTGTTCAAATTGGCCCACATTTATAAACGCTGAAATTGATATTTTTCAAAAACAACTCCAAGTTTTCCAATGAAAATATATTTTATAGGTCTACACTATTTGTAAAGTCATCCTTCTATTCTACTTTAAAAAGACCGAAAAGTTAACATAATATAAAAAAGTAAATTTTAGAAACACCGCACCTATCTTTGAAGACAGTGGGGCAATAGGCAAAAAGCGAGCCGAGATTTACGAGATTAGGAAAATAACTAGAGGAAGAAGGTCTGTGCCATTCTGTATCACCACTATTTATTCCTACCTCCTCTTTTTTTTTATTTAAGGTCGCATCAACTACTAGGTCATTAGCGACCACTATTGGATTTAACGTTATGGTATGAGGATGAAACGATATGGTGGAGATAGGGGGTGAAAGGACGAACACCTACAACCATGCCTGAGGCGGGACTCGCACCCGCGACCCCTCGGTCCGAGATCACTGCGGCACTACTGGCTTAGCTATCACGGCCACGGGGCCGACCCTGCTCGCTCTTGTTCATGTTAGCCTGAGCTTCCGTAGTTTGGTATTTGGTGGGGGGTTGAGAGACTTTAGGGAGTAAATTTCATGTAGGCAGAGCTTAAAACAGAAAATTTTCAAACTTATTTTTTCTACTTTTCTTGTAAAATTACACCAAAAAATGTCCATTGACAATTTTGTATATAGTTGGGATTAAAGTATCTCTCCTCATCAGTGTAATCTCCTTTTCCATTGGGCCCACCTTGTATGTCCCAAATATTACGTCGCTTTATTGTGAAGCAATTCAGCAAACGCATTATCTCCGTTTGAATCATTTTCATTTTGTGCCTCGTGCTTAACCTGGGCGTAAAAGCCACATTAATCGGGCGATGTGTTGCAGAGGCGCTCCGTTGGCGTCCAACGGGGCGCAGAATGTGAGACACGAGTGGAGGCTGCGCGCTCTTGACGCGAGGCGCATTTCCAAGCCGCCGCGCAGCGCAGCGCCGCGCGGAGCTCATAAGAAGCCGACAAAGCTCGTCAGCTGCAACACGAGACGCGGCGGAGAAGGCACAGCACCGCTTCGCTTCTCATGAAAGCAGATTTAATATCCACTTCTCTCTCTCTCTCTCTCTCTCTCTCTCTCTCTCTCTCCCTCCCTCGGGCGAGTGCGCTCTCTCTTTCTCCCTTTCCCTCCCTTTCTCTCCTTCTTTCTCCCTTTCTCGCTCTCTCACTCCCTCTGTCACGAGAGCGACATGTTGAAAGATGAGAACAAAGGGAAATACGTTAGCCGTGGAGAAGAGATTTCCAGCATTTGTCAAACGTGAAAGCTGAATTAAAATGTTGTCAAGTGCTAAATAAGGTTTGATATTGCAGTAATAATAAATTGTGTGACATTCATGAATTATGCCTAAGATTTTCAAACGTAATTTGTTCAAGAATTAAATGCGTATCATGCATGCTTGCGAGAGTACGGAGAAAAGAGATGAGTACAGACGCTTAATAAGAATAATTAATCTGTTAAACTTTAAGTGTCAAACTTGCTGCTTAATTTAGGAAAATTTAGGAGAAACCTAAACCAATTGTAGTGGTGTCAAATTGAACATACGACCTACCCGAGTTGCTTGGTCTTTTGAAAAAATCGTTCTGGTCATTTTTTTAAAGAGAAATAAAAACCTGTTATCCATCGAAAGAAATTTTGGTTTTCTGAAAAAAGTCTTTTGAACAACGTACACCGAACTTTATCACATTTTCAAAATTACTTGAAAGAAAAATAATCAGTTTCACCATTTTGAACAATTGAACAAGAATCAATAAGCGTAATACTTGCGTTTAAAAATGCTCACTTTCTGCGAGCAGATAACTGAAACATCCAGAAGAAATGACATATGTAAAAGAAACTTCCTAAATCTCATCGTCTGAGCACAAAGGTCATTTAGATCAATGTTACACGCTTTTGTATTATAGAGGGGCGTAAATATGACTTTTTGACAATGAAGGTCAGTGGCAAATCGTATGTAACGCAGTGACAATGAGACAGTTGACTGTTAGACTACTGAGAGGTTCTGCTGGCGACGTTCTGGCTCCGTGAAGGAAATGTCTGTTTCCTGCCCAACAACTCGACGTACGGGTTGCCTAGCACCCAGGGGCAATGCCAGTGTAGATAAAGCACATATCTTCCCTTACATTTTCTTCGGCAAAAACTTATCTGCGACGTCTCTACATTACCTATTTGTATGATTTATTCTGAGATACACTATTTCGAGAAAGAAAACAAAAATGTCCGAAAACTTGTGCAGTTCGTATGAGATGTACGGTGTTCAACATTAACTGCTAAACTTCCGTAACAATCGACAAATATAGAATATATATTTATCTATACTACTTATTTGTAACAAGCTCACAAATTAAAAGAAAACCAAGCAGCTCCCTGACAATACAAAAACTGTTAAACAATTCCGATTTTCACTGAAAATAGCAAATGTTTGTGTTATTCCGCATACTTTCATATAGCGGGAACTAACCGAGTTTTCCAATTTAGTGCTCATAGCAGGCTAACATTATGTGATAGAAATGCTCCAAGGACGAAATCACCCGCCATTAAATATGTCCTATTGACGAGTTGGGTTATGTAACATCATCTTCTTGGATATCCTTGGCAAGTAAAGCACTGATGTACTGGCTATCCAAAACTATGTTACAACAGCATTTGTGATCTTTAACACGTTGTAATATTATATGAGAATATCTTTATTTTTGTCCTTGAGTTGTGTTTGTGTCATATTTTAGAAACCCAGTTCGTGTCGTTTTGTTCAGAAGCATTTGCTATAGGCGACTGCTTTGAAACCATTTCTTAACAATTAATATGTTATAACAAAAATACGTGTTAATCGACCGATAACAACCGTCGACAAAAAACAACCACAATAAAAATATTATTAGAACAGAAATTCCACTCACTAAATCTCCGTGAAAATGTAAAATTGTGAATGAAATTAATGTTAGATTCAAGGAATTAAAACAACTTCTGTGCCGCATAATAGAAACTTATGGTTAGATTTCGGGGCGAGGAAAGCCATTACCTCATCTTTCAGAAATGCGCCAGGCATAAAATGATTTCGCGGAGGCATCGCAATTGCCGTAATGATGCCAATTCTGTAGCCATAATCTCCGAGTCCTTTTTGCAACGGACGTGTTGACGTGTCGATGGCGTTTGCTACAGCACAACAGCTCTGCCGTCCCCGCTCGCGGCAAACCCAGGCCTTGTAATGCAAAATTAATCGCACACAAAAAGCTATGTGTCCCGCATGAGGGCGCACAGTGAGCTACATGTACACATGAAACTAGGGAAGTTTCTCCAAGAATTATACTAAATTACATAACATAATGCGATTTTAAAATTATGAAAATATTACAAAATACTCAAAACCGTTTTATATATAATGCAGATTTAATTGTATATTTTTATTTATTATTTTTTATTTATCAGTCGAGTTTTTCTGTTTTTAATTTTTTTATTTCATTTAGTTTTTTCATAGGTTTAATTCCTATTCGTGTAAATACGATTACTTTATAAGAGTAATTAACACACAATTTTAATTACTTTCTATATATAAATTAAGAGCTGTAAATTAATTCGAGCAAGACATTTATTGGGTATTAATTCTGATGTTGACGCACATTTCACACACACTATATCAAAATTACTCCGTCACTCGGGTTGACACAGATTATTTTCTGGTTAATAAAGGAATATTAGCCACGAACAGAAACAATGCTTCTAATCCTCCAACTGTATGTGAGAATGGTGTTGATAAGCTTCTTATCTCTGTAGTTCACTTCTGCACTGTCGCCATACACCCATGTAATATCACTGTGTCTGACAGAATGCAACGTACGAGTTGGAACAACGTTCTTGCATTATTGACAAATTATATTTTTTGTAAAATGAGACAGTTTAATTTTTGAAATGTAATAACCAGTGTTTGCATGTTTCCTTCGTTGCGGACATTACGCAATACACGGAAATTATAGAAGTCGTAGAAGTCTAAACAAATGCGTGAGTTGGAGGCGGTCCAGCAACCGAATACTCCTCCTACAAATGGCGGCGCGAGTGATGAAAATGTAATGAAAGTGTCAAATACGTTTGTAAATATTTATGTTTCGTTCCGTTATTATTCAATTATAATATAATGAATGAGTAAATAACAAAACATAATGAATAAATAAGAAAAGTGTATAAAGGGTTTTAATAATAAAAATGAAAATTTCGTAATGAGTGCGTCTGTCTGTACATCTGCACATGAACGATAGCGCCTATTAGACCATTTTCTTGAAAATTTATATTCCACAGTCGATCTAAACATACTCTAATTTCCCCAATTTTGAAACATATTACTTTACATGAAATCTCAACATTTTCAATCTTCTCTTAAAAATGGCCCCACTTGTTTGATTACACTTTGTCTAAGTGAGGCCTAAAAGAATAGCGCAGGACTAATTGTACATTTCATTGAAATGTCTGAATTTTGGAAATTTTCAAAAGTTAGAAATATGCGAGAAAGTTTGTTGTTTAGCACCACTTTTCCTTCAGTCACTGCGTAACAGGTGTCTCGGCTGTTTTTCTGAGATGCCATGCAAAGAGAGAAGAGGACTGCACACTATAGAAGACTGACTCCACACGTGCAGTTCAGGGCAGCTGGAAATGAAAATTACAGGACCGTTTGAAATCCTCTCATGTCCCGATGGATGTGAGGCTGACTTTACCTTATTTGACCCCTCACTATCATCATTCATCTATTATACCGCCAGGGCTAACCGTGTGAAAAAAGGATCCAGCGTAATGCTAATCCCTCCTAATGAATTGCATGCCCAGCATGCCTGCGTGATCCGAAGTGGCCCGTTCGCAAAACATTGAAAATAAAATTTAAAAAGGCCGACGACGTTACACTTCCTGCCTTATGAAATGAATCTTTATTATTAAATCTCTAACGTCTCAACGGGGCTTGTGGCATGATAAATGTGCTCACGACAGTTCAAGAGATCCATTTCGTAAGGCACGAGGTGGATACTGCGATTTTTCAAAGCTGCCCCAGGCACGTCATCAGCCACGGCGCCGTCCAATCGAGACCCTACACATCACCATGGTGGCGTTCAACCTTCCGATTGGATGACACAGAAACAGCTAATTGACGTGACGTCAGAGGCAGCTTCGAAACCATCGCAGTGTGACATTATTCTACTGTCATCGACCACTAGAAAAATCGAAGTATAATAGTTTGTGGAGGCCGTGGGTCGTTGGTCTGGCGCGAGGAAGCGCTGCCCTTACGGCCGAGCCCAATGATGCCGCTGGCGCCACAAACACCACGCCGTGCCGTGCCCCAGGGCCTCTCATACAACGTGGCGGAGACCACGACAGTGGCGCGCTCTCCTCTATCACCTTCTTACAGGAACTCAAAGACGAGCTGCTGCCAACCATATTTAAAATGTGCGTGACTGCTGTGTAGTTTTGCGAGACCCAAGCAGGCGCGTCATGTTACAAAAGATAGCGTCGATGTTCGCGCTTTCTTCAGCGGTTTTTATGTGTGTATGACGAATAATTCAACACTTAGGCCTTCCCCATGGTCGGCACCACTAACAAATGGGTGTCGTGGCGATGTTGGACCGCAGGGTCGCGGGTTCGAGCCCCGCCGCGGGCATGGGTGTATTTGTGTATGTGTATAAGTGTGTGTGCCGTCCTTTCAATCCTCACAATCTTCATCATTCATCTCCCATACCCCAGGGCTAACAACCCCTGGGGAGCAAAAATCAGATCCAGCGCAATGCTGATCCCCCGGATGAATAGTATGCCTGAGAGGTCCAAAGTGACCTACTCGCAAAACATTGAACATTTAGAAGACGCTTTTCGTATTTCTCACAAATTAGCAAGCAACAATGCGCCGCAGCTGCAGCTGCACCCGGCGCCACTAGCGCCTCCTCCAGTTGCACCCTGGAGCTTCGCCTCCGGTTGTGATGGACAGGTGCCCCGCTCTGGCCCCGCCGCGCCGCGCCGTGCAACGCCGCCGTGCGCCCCGCTCCGCCTGTCGGCCCGGAGGCCAGTCTATTCCGCCGCCCCCTCCTCCTACCTCTTGCCAGCTCTCCTCTCGGAGCCTTGCCTTCCTCCCGCGGATCGAGTTCTGCTGCTGCAGCCGCAGCGCGAGTGACCCGGGGTTGCCACATTGCGGAATTTTCACTCCAAAACGGGGGATTGTTTCGTTGTGAGGAAAAATGAGGAACGTAAAATGGGCGGGGAAGTATTTGAGGAATTTTCGGGGGAAATTATTTTCATGCAGAGTCGAGATATAAGATTTTTTATTACCTGAAGTATTATGAATAAAAAAGAAACAATAGAGGTCATTCTCATTTTCATGTATCAAAAAGAGAAAAATAAACGATAAGCAGAGAAGAAGAAAAATGAGAGGAAAGCGAATAGTATTGAGCGGCTTAGAGGACGATGCCTGGTTGATTTCTATTATCTGAATTTAAAGAGACAGCCAATGGATTCGTTAGGGAC
The DNA here is from genome assembly GCA_031308135.1 of Acheta domesticus. Taxonomy (NCBI): domain Eukaryota; kingdom Metazoa; phylum Arthropoda; class Insecta; order Orthoptera; family Gryllidae; genus Acheta; species Acheta domesticus. The sequence goes on along the minus strand of JAHLJT010003656.1, from coordinate 116,059,493 downwards.
AGCTCGTGTCATCTCGGTCCATGATTTGAAAAATATTTTTCGTTCACCCAAGTTGGGAAACTTATTTTCATTGGAGAGGTTCTTTGGGTAAATTCCGTCGTGGCGGTGGGGAGAGCCCCTGAGTGACGCCCTCGGCGCCACCAGAGCGGGCCACCCACCCCTGCTGCCCTCTGGTGGCAAGCCACAGCTGACAACTCGCCCAACACGTTCAAATCTCCCGTTCGATTTTCCGCCGCTCTGCGTAACACAGTGCGAACATACACTGCGACTATTTCATCAGTGCGCCGCGTTCCAGGGAATTTTTTGAGGAGCGACGGGCCCTCAGTCGCCGGGGAACGGTGCGCTAACTCCCTCGTCAACGCTGCTCAAAACCTCACCCTGCAAAAGCCAGCTCTTCAGTCTTTGTGGATGGTCGGGTTGGGATGGCTGGCTCAACGTTCACTCTCAAACAGAACGTGTTCGTGTAAGTCACATACGTAATGTGTGTCGAACCGTTATGTGCATCGCATACTGGAGCCCTTCTTCCGAATGTTGACAAATGAACAGCGTCATTACGGTCGTTTTCAAGACGACTCCGCAAACACCGAGCGGGCCACTGTTTCTCGAGCTTGTTTCCCGTGTGCGAAACATCTCTAACGATTCGCAATTGTCTTTCCCCTTGGTGACGCCTTTGTTTATTATTTACTCTCTGATTATTATACTCTCTGATTATTTACAAACAATGTTACGACACGACTGGAATTCATTTACTTTTGGGCAAATAAGGAACTTCTCGTTATTTGATATTAATTTGATACAAAACAAAGTAAAAACTGTATAAGACGTGTGGGGGAAGATATTATCTGCGCCCATTTTCTTGAGGTCCAGAATTAGAAAAAGCGCCAGATTAGCAACATTATTTGAAAAAGTAGATATTTTCGTTCCCGAGTTATAGAAAACATACTTGCTACGGTAAACGAATTGTAGATGTGATTTTTCTGCATTGCTAACAAAATAGTAACTCACCCTCAGCTCTACTCCTACCACCAAAAGCAAAGTGTTCAACAAAACTTGCGCATAGTGAAGCTACATTTACATATTTAATTTATATTCCTTTACTTGACGCATTGCGTTTTGTTCAAGGCGCGTTGAAAATAGTATACGCCACACGGGCGCGAGGTGATATCCGCACTCGTCTCTTTGTCTCGTGCTCGCCACGTTCGGACGACAAGCTCGACTCTTGCGTCAATCACCTGCTTCGCGCTCCTGTTACGAAATAGTACATTATAAAACGGTGATGTAATGATGGGTATTAATACACGAGTGTAATATTACGATACAAGCGCGGAACAAGCTAGTATCGTAAACTTGACACGAGTGTATTAATACCCACTACATCGAGCTTCATACGGTACTTTTTCTACGACTATTATAAGTCAAACTTTTACAATGAATAGTTTCATGGCAGTTGATTCAGCCAAGGCCATCTCGTGCATAGCTACCTAAATCTCCCCTCCCATGCTGCCACAGCGGGCTGTGGTTACCTGTCCGCCTGCTAGGGAGTACTGCGGTAGTCAAATAGGATCGAAGTGAAATGACGATCCAATTTATTTTAAATAAAATGCCACGAAAAAATACTAATAAAAGAAATTAAAACTATTGAGCATAATATAATATCAAATACAATTTTAATGTACATAATCGAACAAAACATTTGCTAAAACGATTCTCAATTATTAATTTAGTGCCAATTCTTGGTTTGTAAACTTTTCTGGGATTGGTCAAGAACCTGTATCATAATGAAAACTGTATCGAAATGGCTATCATTATGCAACTGGTTGCAGCCATCAAATGACAGCATTATACAATGGGAGTAGTAAAACTCCTTTTGAACTGCAACCACGCCCCCAGCAGGGGCGAGGAGGAGCAACTTCGCGGAGTTCAGTTGCAATATACATCAATTTTGATGACTGTTGGCACATGAGCGGCCAAAAATGATTCAAATTTGGCGCCGTTCGCGTCAATCATGTATATAACAATCTTTGCCGTTAATTACCAGCACATAACGTACATTTCAAACTTACCGCGGGCTTATTTTAATATTTTTGCCCCAATCCTGCGGGAAAATTCCAATAAAAGAGCAGAGTAACTTCTTTTAACTATGTGCTTTGGGAGACAAGTTCTTTGGCGCCGGATTTTCAACTGTTTGTAAAACGCTTTCAAACACGACCGCAAGATTGCAACACTTACTGCTCACCTGGCAAGCCGCCGTATTACTATCAGAACTCTTTAGAAAAGCTTCGTTTCCGTTTAGACGTGCCCGATCATTGTTGCAAAATTCAAAACTCCACAACAGTGATATCGTAGTCGTCGAATTCTCGGCATATGGAAGCAAGCATGAGTGCGAGTGTACTAACGTGCTGTGGAAATTGGATTTTAACTGGAGAAGGTTGGCAGCGAACAGTAATTTCTAAAAAATTGTAGTTGCTTTCCCGCAAAAAATATTGTGTTAAAAGAGGAGCCTACGTTGTTAACCGAAATAAGTACAAAAACAGCTTTTACCGCGCGCCCAGAGCAGGTAAAACTTAGCAAAATATTCATTGATCACTGATTCTTTCGTATCAATATTCTAACAGTCATTGTTCGTTTCGTTTTTTGCAGAGATCTAGCGAGAGAGTTAGAAACAATTGCTGTATCACATCCGCAGTCAGCGGTTATCCCACTAAATCACCCGAAGCTCTAATTCGCTGCCGTTTCAATGACATACTTATTTTTTTATTAAAAATCTGTTTCTTATAATTAGATTTTGAAATAATTATCAATGAAAATCTCAAAATTTTGAAACTTGCGAATGCAAATGTTCAACTTCATTGTTGTAAAGTGTCTGGAGGTTCGTCTTCATCTGTGCATCTGGTGGTTTCGCGGTTACGAGAGGCGAATGGCACGATCAACGTTAAAACGTGAGTTCGAATCTCAGGATGAAAATGAAGTTGCACGGTTGGAAAAAAACTTTTCAGATTCATGTAGTACAGGAACATGCGTAGCCGTGATGTACGACCAATAGTTTTAATAAGAAACCTTCAGTTCCTGACATAACACTCCGTGATGGATGTACAGGAGGGTTTTTCTTTCAGATGTGTTTGCTACCCAATTTTTTCTGCTTTCCAACCGTATTCTTCTACAGTAGAGTAGTGAAGATTATTTATTAGAAATTTATACTAATGCAATAGATCAATTAGACTTTAAATATATTATAAAATTAGACTAAAATTCTGTGTCAGCATTGCAGTTCATATAAGACTTCCAGTTTAACCAGACAAAACTTATCAAAACAAAAAATAATAAATGTTAAGTCGTGATACAAATAATTTTTGAACGTTGTTACGATCTAATATTTTTTTGGATTTCAAACAGAAGTTGATTTTCACAATATTTTTCTAAGGTAACCAATTATCTTGAAATACTCTCATATTTTTCCTTGGAAAACGTATAGAAATTAGAGCCGTTTAATTTATTGCCTAGCTTTCCATCCTTTGTAAATTCTATCTTCATTGTTATATTTGTTCCATGAGGTGAATAACCAGCAAACTCACGTACCCTATTGATTCCTGCCACGAACAATATTGGCTTTCGTGACCAATATCGACAAAATAAGCTCGCGTCTAATGGGAGCATCACATTTTGTACTGATCGGATTTTCAGCTTCGGCATTCGCTCCGAGGAAAAACACGGGATTCGTTGCGGGCACTAGTGAAGCTTCTCTCTCCGCAAAGGATGAGCGTTACTGCATTGTTACTTTCTCGTTACAGAGTAGAGAGAAAGTTATATAATGTTGCGCGAAAAAACTGCGAATTTTCGGCAGAAAAATCTCTTCAATACACAGCCCTGGTAATGAAAAAGTGGATACATTCAGTTGTTAAAATTATGTTAAAAAATCCTCTAACACGCGGTGAATCCAGAATTTACGATTTCGAGGCTCTTAATGACGAAAAAATCAAAGGACTGCAAACTTATTTTACATGTGTTCCTATCTCTACGCTTAATTCTAACATGTTTACATTATGTACATGACTCTCACTTTCACTATTTGCGAGGTCTTGATAGTCTGCCAGCTGGACTTGCTACTGACTCTTTGCTTGACACTGGTTCTCTACGCTTAATTCTAACATATGTACATTATTTGTACACTACTACACTAGTGTCTGTCCGTCACGCTAGCCGCTAAACCGTTTAGTCTATTTTCTCCAAAATAGATATTCCCCAATCGATCTGGCTGATGTCGCGGACATTTGAATTTGATATATTAAAATATTTTATATTTTGAGGAAGCTGCACACGAAGCTCCTGGGACATTTTCTAAATTCTCAAAAACGTCGCTCCATCGTTTTTAACACATTTTGTGGCAGTCGGCCCCGTGGCCGAGATCGCTAAAGCAGTAGTGCCGTAGTGATCTCGGACCGAGGGGTCGCGGGTGCGAGGTCGCCTCAGGCATGGTTGTAGGTGTTCGCCCTTTCACCCCCTATCACCACCATATCGTTTCATCCTCATACCATAACGTTAAATCCAATAGTGATCGCTAACGACCTAGTAGTTGATGCGACCTTAAATAACAAGAAAACAAAAACTAATTTCGTGGTTGAATAGTCTAAAGGACGTTTAAGAGAATGGTGTAGGTCGCATGTTCATTGAAAGCTTTGATTTCTCGAAAATTTTAAAAGTTCAAAAATTTTTCGGCGTCTTCCTACAACTAAAATATTAAAGATAGAGCTTTTTCTCTTTAAGAAAATCTGTTCCTTAAATGTTGATTTTGAATCAAGGTCAAATACAATTTTTTCGAAAATTTTAGTACTGCGTAATTTTGCGTCAAAATACGGGCAATAAAGTACGTGCTGTTTAGCACCACTAGTTCAATTATATTTTTAATTCTCCTGTGGCTTTATCCGCCTCTGTACAAACCTTTCCCCCGCGTCACGCACAGCGCGCTCAAATATACATCTGACGGTGCGACGTGGTCTGATGGTCAGTCGAATCATAAAAACGGGACAACGTTTCTTTCTGTCCGATCCCAAACGGGGCTTTAATGCAGCGTCCACAAAGGGGATTAACCAGCAATTTTGGAGCGATAGTTGAAATTGGCGCTAGAGCTATGAATGAACCACTAGTTTCTTTTGAGTGCCTCGACCAATTCGGCAACATAAACGAAATTAGAGAATAAAACTAGCGATTAAACAACACGAGGACACAAAACCATTCTTTTATTTAAATCATTTTTATTTTAAGTTGCGTAAACAAAACAGGTCATGAGCGACTGATACATTAATGAAATGCAGTTACAGATCTGTTATAATATCAATATTTTTACAGAATCGAATTACTTGTTCTTGGTATCTTGGGGATGATAAAATTTCTTTGAAATCTTCATTTCCTAAGCACTTTCTTCTCTCTTCTTGATCTTTGAATAACGTATCTGAATAACTTAATGAGCTTGAATTTAGAGTGAAGGTAATTGTTAAATATTAGCTATTTTTTGTGAGGTGGAAGTTATTTCGTTATTATTTTTTTCAATGTAGTTAATGTTACAATTTTTGCGTTCACATTGAATAGCATTAATTGTATTCCATGCTTCTTTAAAATCCACTTTATGAATTAAGGTTAGTAAAAAATTATTCCATGATAGTTTACGATTCTCCTTAAAGATTCTACATAGAGCTTTCGTTATTTTGTATTCAATTTTGTTTTCAATAGTTTTGTGTTTTTTAAAGCATGTTTATAATTTTTATGCGCTTCTTTACACTCTTCATTCCATCATGGTACAGGCATTTTTCTTTTCGGAAAGATAAGAGGTTCCAGTGTTGTGTTTGCTGCGTGAATGACGAGATCTATGAAGTTGGTAACTATATCATCAATATTCTCAGTGACTAGGGTATCATTATTTAACATTTCATTAATTTTTTCTTTATATAGATTCCAGTTTGCCTTTCTATCGTTCCAAATTAATGCAGTTTAATGTTGTAAAACCATTTTATTTTAACATTTATTTTCTTTTTATGTTTTCCCTCCCTATACCACAGTATACTGGAATTATGTTATTCTATAGTATTAGAATCGCCTCAACAATACGATCTCGAAATATACGGTCCTAAAATACGTGGCAAATGTTCCTTTCATTGCACACAAGCCAGGGTTCAATCTATTAGTGCTTCTCGAAGTGCGGTGACGATGGGAAATCAGATGAAGGGGAGATGCATGCAGTGTTGTACTCGAAACCCTCAAGGTATAATCATGAGTAGGGAGCAGATTTTGATGACCTGAAGCATCGCCAAAAAATCAATAAAATGATCTTAATATGTTACAAGAATCATAATCAATAAAATGATCTTAATATGTTATGTGATCAAAACCAGTTCCCACGAAAAAATCAAGCTGTCGGATACGTTACTGATGTAATCCAGACTTCTTCTGAAGTTCAAGTGAACTCAGCATTCAAACTATTGGATTGCACTCTTCTTTACCAGGATATCTGTCCTTAGCTATTCCGAAATCAGCAGATTTGCCAATGGACTTGCCACTAACTCCTGCCAGCTGCCATCTACGCCGTCCAAAGTACTTTTATTTTTTTTATTTTCTTAATTTTTCGGTTTACTAATAGTAGAAAGTAAATATTATTCTAAGAACATTAAAACACAGTAAAACTTCGTCCTAAATAGCAATTTTCTTTGGGTATTCGAAAAACTTCATTGAGAGTCATTTGAAGCTCTTTAACTCACAAATACAACAGTGTTTACAAATTGGTGTAAAAGTGCATATTAACGATGTTAGAGATCTTAAAAAATACATTTGTCTAATTTTTGAAAAACAAAAAAATACCATAAAATGAACTTTACGTCATATCAAAGAGTGCAATTTGCACTATCCGTCTGAAATATTTGAAGAAAACATTAGGAGCCATTTATGAGAAAATGCCGTTTGAGCGTTTCTGAAAATGCGGAAATTTAAGCTAGTTTTCATACAAAAAGGTTGAGTTTTCGAGAAAAATTACTTGGCATTATTTAAAAAGCACATGTACACATAAATGTAATTATGTGAACAAATCGCCGCTAATGTAAATATACAAGCATACAAGTGGGATACAAGTCAAAAAAATCATCTATCGTCTATCACCAGTTCTTTCCCTTTCTGCGTAACACCAGGTTTCACTTCCATCTTTGAAAAAAACTGTTTTGCTACTTCAAAGCTCGAAAAGCAAATGAGTATTGTCATCTCTGGACCTCACGAAGAATCTCCGCCTGGCAAGTGAAGGGAAAGGCACAAGGAAATGCAGAGCGGCGGCCCTCTTAATGCGCCTACCTGTACTTCGTGCCTCCTCAGTCCGTTTCTTACCTGAGATGGTTTGGTCCTCATTTTACATATAGAATTAAGAAATAAGTTCCACGAGATAAGATTAAGGAATTATTTGATCCTCATTTTACATACGCCCGCTTAAAGGTCCCACTTTTAGAATTTGAACGCGTAACCCATTTAAGTTACCACTAGATGTGTTAACAAATGCTGTTATTAACCAATTTTATGCAATAAACACCAAAATTTAAGTATACCTTCAAAATTAATAGACAGAGATTAATAGACATCAATCGTTATTTGTTCATTATTTCATTGAGTGAGTTTTAATCAATCTATTAGAAGCAATCGACATTTCGCTTTGGAGCAAACACGTGGATATGAGGTTATATCTCACAAAGCGAATTGAAGGACTATTTGATGCAGCGAGTGCCATTTGCAAGAGAAATTAAAAAGAAAATAACGTGATTTTTGTAAAATGTATGTGAAAGCCAAACACGACACGAGCGAAAGGATTAGCGGAATCATTCAGAAAACCACTTACACAGGAACAGTTGAATTTCCGTTCCGAGTCGCAAAATGAAAACAGTCAACAATGAACATCTACCTCTGCAAGGACACTGTCTACTTCTCGTTCAGGTCCAACTGATGAAACTGTATCAACTAGATAAAATACGGAGGAAGCGGAATAAGGAGAAATATCAAATAAAACTGGAAAGGAAAGCTGGGGAAGAAAATCGACAATTTGCGGACGCAACGAATCTCAGGCGCCCATGCATTCATTGTCGACCCTTTGTTCAGAAAATGAGCTGACGGTGTATTAAAAGATGGCAACAGTGCATTCATAAGGAAATCGCTCCTCGAAATTATTCGAAATATAGGAGTAAGTATCATAAAAGCTTAAAAATCGAACCACAAGAAAAATGATCACAAGAGTTTTTCCATCGAATATTATTTAGTAAAATATATCTAAGAACAAAACCTTCTGAGTTTCATTTAATGAAACGTTTCTTCTCGCTCAATTTGAATTTGAAAAAAGTAAATGAATTATTCAAACATGAAACATAGCTCATTTTGAAAGTGTTGATTTCTCACGCATGTAGCCAGGTAAGGATTGCGTAATATTAAGCAAAAAACAGGAACATCTTCAATTACGATCTTTGAAATAACTCTAAAAAATATTGGCAAAAGTAGCTGTGAAATTTGCTTACAAGACATTCTACTGGTTGAAGATTATAAGCTTTTATTACGATGATATTGTGGCAATATTTATTTTTTAAATAAAACCAACTATCAAATTTCGGATTGAAAGGGCTTAAAATGACCATCTTAAACACTTGCATAAAGTTATATTTTACCGAATGGTTTGTTTTTCTAAACATTATTTTTGTACCATAGTTTCCCATTGATGTCCCCTTCATCCTTCACTCCTGTGCAAGGGAATCGTGAGACCGACCCTCGGATAAACGAGCTCAGTTGTTTCACAAAATATAACCCAAACTCTAATTAAATATATTTAAAAAGTTTCCAAAAACTAACAAAAAAGGAAAGAAGTGAGCTCAATTCTGCACTGCTTCCCTGCGTTCCCTGCGTTGAAGAGGATCCCAGAGGGGACTCCCTCCTTATTTATAATAATTTAAACATAGCATGTATATATACTATGTGTGAAATGTACTGTAACTATTCTGTATATTGGTTAATCCACTGTACCAGAAAAATATAAATAAAAAATAAATATATAATCCTCTAGCATTGCCCATACCTCGTTGCAGGAAAGACCCGACGCTGTCCTCACCCGCGGACGGTTGGGATCCTCAATCTTTGTAGTGAACAAGACGACAAAGATAAAATATAATGTATCAAGTTAGCAGAGCCAGACACATAGTTTGTCGGTACCGAGACAGAGATCGCTTAGGGAGTAGTGTCGTAGTGATCTTGGACCGTGGGGTCGCGGGTTCAAGTCCCGCCTCGGGCATGGATGTTTTTGTGTTCGTCCTTTCACCCCCTGTCCATGTCGTACTATCTTCACTGTCACCATAACGTTAAATCCAATAGTTGTCGCTGATGTCTTAATAGTTGATGCGACCTTAAATAACAAAAAAACACACACACTGCTGCTGTGGGTGACGAGACTAACGTCTGACGCCTAAAATAACCAGGGGCCGAATACCGAAATTATAGAGGTAAAGGTATTTGTAGCGGTATTGAAATGCCTTAACCTTCATTACACATTTATTTAAAATACTTTTGAAAATACCGGTATACAACGTCAAATACCGGTAGTTTTAGAAGTATTTTATCTTTACCGGAAGTCTATTCCGGTGCACCGGACAGGCGGACAGACGGACGTTTTGCTGGCAATTGGTTTGTCAGTACCAAGGACCAACAAATCAATAATTCTGGCTACACCACGTGTTAAAGGATTTTTTTTTCCTTATTTAGCAACTGGATTTATGCACTTTTGGATTATCAGGGCCCGGCGATGAATTTTTTTCTGCAGAAAATAAGCCGTTTTTTAGCGCAGCATTACGTAACTTTCTCTATACTACGTATATTACTTCGTATATACCTATGTATACAGGAAAGTAAAAAATAAATGAATAAATACATTTCACTTTTGGGTTTTAGAAACAAAATTTACACAATAATGGGGTCTAATAAATGTGCAAAAACATACCGCGAAAGTCAAACACACTATGTTTGTTTATTTTTCGGTTTTCTTGAAAGTAGTATTACTTTACGATGTGTTTAGGTAGTATTGTTAAGAACGCTTGTCACTTTGCCCTTCAAACTCAAAAAGGGAGCAACGGATTCGGCTTTAGCCATCAGTTGTGGAAGGACGCAGGCGCTAGCAATCCGACACCGGTTGATGGACGTGGTGGAAATAACCTTCCCTGCGCTGCCGATGCAACAACGGTCGGCCGCTGCGGGAAGCGCAGAGGCCACGAAAGGTCTCGATGCAAAACGCCTCTAAAACATTATGGCTAATCAGTGGCGTAGCTTGATTCATTGGCTAATCATTGAGTTTTGCTCATTCAGAGGATAAAGCACTCGAAACAGTCAGGCTATCAATTTATTTTCGCAGTGTGGAGCATTGAAATGCGAGCGACGGATGTTTGACCGTTCGCCCCAGATTTACAATTTTCTGTGGAGTGTGCGAGTGTTGTGAGGGCGAGAGAGAGAGAGAGAGAGAGAGAGAGAGAGAGAGAGAGAGAGAGAGAGAGAGAGAGAAAGTGAGAGAGGGAGGGAGGGTGAGAGAGAGGGAGGGAGGGCGAGAGAGAGGAAGGGGGAGAGAGGGGGATGGGGGAGAGAGGGGGATGGGGGGAGAGGAAGAGGAGGAGGGAGGCAGGAAGGGAGAGGGAGAGAGAGAGGGACTGGGTGCGTGTTTGTGCGAGCGTGTACGCGAGTGTGGCAGGTGGGATGATTTTTAAAATTTCGAATTTTGGAAAATAATTATCGAAAGGAAGTTATTTTCTCTGTGTGTATGGGGTGAGCGACATCATTTTGCATTGAAAATACTGTCCTTCACGTATACCCTTTATGGACGTCCATATCGGTAGAGTCGTTCTTTAAAGGTACGGGGAGGTACTCGTATATTACAGATGTAAAAGAATAAAGGTTCATAAAGGTATGAAAAAAATTCCGGTATTTTACTGGTACCTTTACCGGTATTAAATACCTTTTCGGTCCCTGGCAATAACACTAACATATTTATTTGCTGGTTCTATAAAAGTTCTTTCTCTTGTCTTCACGGTTCTCAACAGAGTTTTCAATGATTTTTCGGAGCACGAAATCCACATTCCCTTCTTCCTGCCAGTTGGATACCTGCAGCAGATGGTCCGTCGCCAATTGCTGCTCTCCTTCCTCTTCAAAGCGAACTTCAAGACCCAAAGAAGGAACTCGAGTGCCGGCTGCTCCACCCCCTGCGACCTGCCTTCCGAGAGGAGCGAAGTGAACACCCCGTTGCTTCTTGTTCTGTTTGGGAGTCAAATCTCCATTTTATTCGTTGCCGTCACGGTTTTCTTTTACTTCCCCCTCCTATCTGAAGTTTCTTTAATTATTTCTTCTCTTTCCGGGAGACAAATTAAGGCCTCCTTAATGAATCTTACATTATTCCCAGAAACCACTGTATCTACTTAAAAACAAATAGTAATCTCAATTCGAACTTCTCAACTCTTCCTTCCGCTTCTCATTTGAATTTTAATAATTTTTAATGCACGACGCCCATTCACAATCCCCGAGGTTAAGCGACGTACATGGTCATTTCAACAAGTGAAAAACGACTTACATCTGTCAGATATTTTTGCAATAGAAAGACATCTAAGTGGAATAAAATTGTTCTTTCGTTAAATAAACTTTTCAGTAATCTCTTCGTCTGTTTTTCATTTCCATTATTGGCCATTTAATGAACAAAATTTAAAACAAATGTCGTGTTATAAATGCATTAGAAAGTACGAGAAAGGATAGTACTTGCCGAGGTTGACCGCTTATGAAATGCAAAATGTAATTTCAATGCCCAATTAAAACAAAAACTGATCTGGAAGATAATTCTCAAAAAATCATTTCATCAATAAAGTTTACTTTTTTATAAGATATCCAGAATATTAAGACTCTCCAGTTTCTGAATACAGTTCCGTAACACAAATCATCTCCAAAAGAAGCAGTTATATTTGATTCGAAGAAAAAGAAGAGAAAATATGAAACCAAATGCCCTTCATTTATTCATTATGTTAAAAAATAACTACAATTAAAACTAAATTTATTAAAGGTAAAATAAGCACAAAATGGGTAATATTGACCAATTTTCAAACACTGCGTTACTGATGTGAAAAGTCACTTTGCTGAGCTTGTGAAGATCAAAGACTCGCCTCAAATTATGTCAAAATGACTTTGTATCCCACGATTAACCCCATTTCCTCACATCTTGAGAAGCAGCTCGAGTGAAGAAAATCAGAAGTGAACGAACATCGGATATTTCAATGCATGTTTTAGACTTTCACAGAAGATCAAGTGGCAGAAACGACAGCAGAACATTTTGCAGAAATCTTTTCTACAGACCTTCCGCTGTTCTTTAGATCGTCGTCGATTAAAAGTTTCTACAAATACAAATTTATGATGAATTAATGATATGATGTAGCTTGCCAATACAAGGTTAGTTAAACATTGTTCTAAGATCCCTTCCTGATTTGCTGCTGTTACTGTAACCAGATCTGAAAGAATTTTCTAAATCAAAACAGATCGAAAATCACCTGAATAGTTCTGTGATTCAAGAATGCTAAAGTCCTGTTTTCAAGAGGGTGAAAGAGCCAAAAAATTAGTAAGATTCAGCTGTTCTTATCTTTTCGAGAATATTCAATTACATATTTCTGTAAATATAGTAATTGTATACAATTAAATTGAAATGTGAGACAAAATCCTAATTGCATTAATTTATTTAGGAACTTAAACAAATCGGCGAAGATAAGACTCAATATTTTACACAAAAGAGACAAGTTATTTGCTTTGTTTAATGAACTAATGTATCATTAAAAAATGTGGCTCAATGTATTCACCGTGAACAAATGAATCAAGTTGCACTAATACCGCAAAGCTTCTTACAAAATATCTGGTACTTTAATTGGCAAATAATGCTTTTTGATTCAGGTCGTTTCACTATCCAACTAAATTACAATTCCTAATAAGGTAATTCATTACACCAAACTGATAATATCACGTTGTACAACTCGGGATAATTCTGGATCAACATAATTAAATTGGAATCATTCACGCGTCCTTCGCACGCTCCACATAACCTCACAATTGAAGACCTCGAGGTTAACATAACATGCTATGCCACAATACGTCAGTTTTGAGAAAACGGAAAGTAAAGGTTAGACATTGCTTTCTACACATTGAGATAAAGAATATTCATTTATGAATTACACTGCTATCTTGCGGCGAATCTTAATAATAAAAACCCAAATCTAGATACATCTATGGGGCGTCGGAATACACTAATATCTCCATTTCATCAGAAATATGGCCCAGCATGTTACTGCCCCAAGGTGTTGAATTGAAATGGCAGGATGGTCGTCCCGACTGTGCCGATGTCATCATTCCAGAACTTTCCTTGGGACTTTCTGCAAACGGCAGAAAATGTGAATCGTTCCGTCTAAACCGTGTGGGCCTAGTGCGCGCCCCTTACGGGAAACGAGGTAACGAACTTTTAGAAAGTCCCTTTCCGTCCCAATGCACGATGAGCTCTAGACTTGAAGGTTAATGCACCTGTATTCTAGTGTGGTCGCACGGACCCGACACTTTTGGCACCAACGAACGTCCATAGCTACATTACGCAATTCGAAGTCCAGGACTTTGGCATTCTTGAATCACAGAATTATTCAGGTGATTTTCGATCTGTTTTGATTTAGAAAATTCTTTCAGATCTTGTTACAGTAACAGCAGCAAATCAGGAAGGGATCTTAGAACAATGTTTAACTAACCTTGTATTTGCAAGCTACATCACATCATTAATTTATCATAAATTTGTGTTTGTAGAAACTTTTAATCGACGACATACGTGATCTAATCTCACCGTCAAAGATTTTAGACAAATACAGTGGGACGTCGATTATGCAAAGGTCAATCATCCGAAGCGTCAAATGTCCGAACTCATATTTTCCCAAAATAATTATTTTTCTAATTAGGTCTCGTATACTATACGAATTACACATTTTCTTTTGTAAGACTGAATATTGAGAATGATCCCCGTTATGATTGAGTGATAAAAAATTAACGAGATACTGTACTATAATCAATCATCTGACTTCAATGAACATATCAACAAATCTACAACAAATGCTTAAGAATCCGGAATATTTATTATTGGCAGAAAAACGCTTTTCACGATCTTTAAGTGCAAGAGAACTAACGGTACATTGCCAAACAAGGGATCGTAAATGCTTAACAGCTGTCACTCACTAGGAATGTTCATTGTTGGCAGAAAACTCACCGCCTTTTAGTGCAACGGAAACCTATCTAGACCGAATTATCTAATATCCGAACTGTGCCTGATCCCAATTATTTCGGATAATCGACGTCCCTCCGTAAAAAAAGTTATGGATCATCATGATATTACAACTCTATCCGACGGCTGAAATGACTTCTCTAAGTTGAACTTTCCTTGTATCCAAGTGATGTACCCAAAAGACTCTACTTCAATCAAACCCAAAAGAGACTACTTCTCTACTTCAATCAAACATGTTAAATCCAATGACCATGACAATCAAATCGTTCATTGACATAAACCAGGGGTTTTCAAACTTATTCTTGTCCACGGCTCCCTTCACCTAAACGAAACTTCTCGCGGCCCCCCAAGTAACAATACATTTTAAATGTAAGGGTTTTAGGTCTACTACAAAGTCAACACAAATGAATAAGTGGTATAACCGGCTATTTTATTTCTCCATTCTAAATAGGTAGTAACAGTTTTCATCTTTCATTGTTGAATATTAAATATGAAAAAGGAAAGGACATTTAAGAGAGCGCCTTGTAGTTAGTATCCGTTTAAATGAGCCTTGTGAAGCCAGGGTTAAATTCAGGTTTTGTTGGCGCAATTTATATGCAAAATTTTCCTTCATCTATATGCAATTTATTGTGGGGACCGAAGACGACCTCCTCATTGGTGTTCCCTGGCCACCGGCATGGTACATCTTATGCTGTAATTCTAATTAACATTCATAATTTAATTAGAACATAAAATTTTAAAATCGTATTGTTGAGATTTCAATTGTAAACACATGTACAATAACGACTGTCAATCCAACTACAAGGAAGCCCTCGTAGAATTTATCCTGTATCAGGAGACTAACTGCCCATTTCGGGACATTTAAAAGCTAAAATAAAATAAAATCAACAAAATAATTTCTTATTCAACAGCTTATTAATCCTTTTATGGACCTACAGCATCAATATTTGGAGCACTGTAAGCAGGACAAATCTCTCCACGTTACAGAGATTTTAATCCAAAGCGTTTACGATGATTGCTGCAGCACCATGATGTACGTCAAACTCAGTGCTACACAGACACTTATAATAAACGACAGTATTTGAAAGATTAAAAAAAGCAGCTCAAGCTACCATCAACATCTGAAAAACCACCCAAATTCTTTAACCATTTACCTATTAGATAATAGTTAAGAAATCAAATTTTCTCAGACTTCAACCCTTACAGCAGTATAGATTTTCAAATTATCTGCAATATATACATAGTGGTATTTTATATATATATATATATATATATATATATATATATATATATATATATATATAAATAAATCGCGCAACTTTTCTTGGCCGATGGCTTGGAGAAAATCGGGTAGAGTAGATTTTATGAACAATGTCAATCTCTGGAGAATCAGTAATGCCTTCGCAACTTTCTCAATAATTTTAGTTCTAACTTTCTCAGGAGTTCGAGGTATCTCCTGTGATGAATCTGGACCTGCTTTGGCCATTTCTTTAGATATTTTTTTTTTAGAAAAATTCGACCACAAGTTCTCGGTTTCAACAGTAAATAGATTTTATTACATGTCAATGAAGATGTGTTTCGAATGTTGTCATCAGTGCTCGCTGCGAGCTTTTGCCTTCAACTGTTTATTGTTCAAGGGAAGGGGAACCAAGGTCATCGATCAAAAAAGTTGCGCGGGTAATACCTTTGACTCCTATTAAAAAAAATTAATAAAATCGGTTTTCTTGCAGACGTAAGAATACGGTGAAATGTATCACTGGGATACTTTGAAGCACAAATTGTCATTGTCAACTCCCAATATTAACATCTTTCCTGATTATTTTAATGTGCCTCGTAATGGAAGGTTATAATAATGCCTCGTAATGGAAGAGGGGGGAGGACTCACCTGCGAGGGCGGCAAGCGCGGCGAGCAGCAGCAGTCCCGCCATGGCCCCCTGCGCGCCTCGGCCGCTCAAGGCCACCGCCGCCGCATGCCTCCGCCAATCACGGCGCAGAACGGCACTTGTTTTGCACACGCCACGCACCTCCACTCACTCGCCTTCCAGGGCCCCGCGACGCCCAACCACCCTGCCGGTAGCCAAGCACTGCGTTCCAACGATCACTTCACAACCACTTGTACTTCCCAACTGTCATCAGAGACTACTACTGCGGATATTTGAATATCGACTGGTAAGGGTGTTTCACATAGTCACCGTTGGTAGAACTAATATCACTTCACATAAAATAAATTATTTCACTATTCACTTTTCAGCCCGAATGACTGATCACTTTTATGGAAATGAAACGCTTACGAAGATAAAGTTCGGATATCATAGCTCACTTCCAACATCAATGAGAAACGTGTGATAAACTTTCTAAACTTCTATACATCTAGAAAATTGCTCTCCAAAAGATGAAATGTAAATATACAAAACGTATACTTTGATGGAACTAGTATTTTTTATTAATCTCAACTTTACTGGACTTTACTTTAATAGAGTTCTACTTTGCAACTTTAATAGAGTAAAAGTAGTTAAAAGGTTTATTTATGTACTCGTTCTCCTTTTTGCGGGCGAGGTAAAAATGTGTGGCAACACACGAGATGAACCACAATTTCCAATGTTAGAACATCCAAACATCCACTGAACGCGCAGTTTTCAAAGAGCAAAAACAATTCTTCAAATTAATTAAACACATGGCGTCGATTATGACCACACGAAAGTATCTAGTTGTCACCAAATTCGTTTCACACCACTTCCAAACCAGAAAAGAAAAAAAAAGAAAAGTTTGAGAGCGCAACACTCGGCGACCGCGCGAGGCCGCACGACGACCGCAGGCAGGCAGCTTCGCGTCGGCGCCCGCAGGCGGCGCCCGGAGCGCGGCGGCGGCGGGCAGAGGGTGAACCGGGCGCGCGGACGCCTCCCCGCCAACTGACGACGCACAGCCGCACCTCCCCTCCCCTGCCCCCTCCCCCCCGCTCCCCTCCTCACAGGCTCGATACGCCCTCGGAGGTGGCGCCGCGGCGGCCCCGCCGGGAACTAACAATATTGGTCGAGATAAATCACGGAATTGTCTCACGAATAATACAACAAGCTAATTGTTAAGGAATGATGGATCGCGCCAACCCCGCGAGCGTCATTGTGCGCGGAATCCGTGGCGTCATGTGTCTGCGGGGGAAATTGCGGCGGAAGGGGTTGGCGGCCCTGCTCGGCGAACAATTACGCGCGCGGCGGTGCAATTCTTTGACATTATCTTTCGGTGGATTAATTTTTTATTGTAAAATTATAAATTGGAGGCTCCACAAAGTGAGGAATTGATAAATTGATATGCGAGTACCTTTCTAAACGAATTTCATTTGTCTTTTCATGAATTGATCGAAGAAAGGAGAAATTAATTTGAAACTTGCCATCTTCTTTATTTACAGTAATTGTTTGGATTTTTATGTAATTATTGTTATTGACCTCTGTAATTCACAAACACAAGTCTTAGACTAATAAAAATAAATTACAATAGATGTAATAATTCAAAAACAATTAGATTAGAATTCATGTAGACGTTCGAATTGACCGAAGTTTGTAAATGCCATGAGGTGACCAAACGTGTTTCATAATCAATAATAGTTCAGTTGATTTTCTTCTACGATTTTTTCAAGCACAATGTTAGCAGTACGTGTTTTTTCAGATCATTGTGACCTAATCGCTATCATTTGATGCTATTTTCTGTGTTAAACATTTTATAGTTATTAAAATTGTTATTATTGTGAAATTTAATAGAATTTCATTCAAGAACTCTCTGTTGTTTGTAATTTTAATCATAATTATTACTTTTGCAAAATTAAAGCTTTGTGGGTTTAGAACATAATTCAAGATCTTTAATTTTGTCGGGACGAGATATTCGATAACAATACGCATTCGATAAAAATATTCAAAATGATATGCCTAATTAGACAAATATCAAAATATTATTATAGCCCTAATATGAATATTACCCGTAACCTAAAAGTATGACAGTTTGCCTTCATATTCGGGAAGAAAGTATATCAATTAAATCCATGACATTTTCGTTTTGACAGATGTCTCCTCGTAATCAACAATAAAAAACACAATTTCATTATTGTGAATATAGGTAAATATGTGTTGAAAATTTAACAAAAATAATATCAAGAACTTTTATTGTTATAAAGGTTTCCTAAAGATATATTTCCCAAAGAAACATTTCACCCTCCGTAAATAAATACTTCTCTTCATATTTCTAAATAATTATTTTTCTTACTACTCTAAATTTAAAATAAAAATTACTAAATATTCATTAAATTCCAGATTTATTCCACATATTTTAGAAACAAAATCATAATTACAATACTTATTATACGAATTCTGGCATATCCTAAAAGTTTTGTATAATTTAAACAACGTGAAAAATTGTATAAAATTGAACAGGAAATAAACACATTAAAAAAGAACCTTTATTAATATTTTGTCTTGAATATGTTAATATCATGTCTCATTCTCAAAAATAATGTTAATTTATGCAAATTAAAACAAAACAAATTTAATGTTGTACTTTAATGAAATTTAAATGGGTTATTGTTCAGTCCAGTTCATTTTATAAACTGAAATATTCTTCTAGGTATTATTTTGTTGGAGTTATTTTGTTGATTTGTCATCTATTACCTTCTATTTTTTTTGTACAACCATCGTTTATCCCTCATATATCACACTTCACTTATATGACTATTTACAGGATTATTTCCTTAGTGTGTATTTTCGTTTTCTGAATGTAAATCTAGGCAATCGGGAGTAATTGAATTGTGTTACCTAATGGATTGTCCAAATGAATATATTTTTTGTTTCATTACTCTATTCAGCCTTAGAATAAAACCAATTTAGCTTCATAAATCGAAATATTTGTACTCTTCAATTTTACAACTAATTTTCTCCCAAAAATGGTTGCATTAGCATCGATATTTGAAATACTCATTGCAATACAACACAATATATTTTCATCACAACAACCTAATCTCCAGGCAATCTTTCATAGATTACAGTCAATCATTATTCTCTGTCCTCCCTCCTCGCTCCTTTCATTTCCATTAATCGCCTATCACTATTGCTTCCTCCATTCTGCAAAGGTATTTTCCAATTTTTCTAGTAAACTCAAACAACTCTGTATTCCCGCTTTGGTATCTCCGTGCATCTTTCCAATACAAAATTCCAATCTTCTTTCTCAATCCCATACCTTCCTGCGTAACGTAACCTTTCTCTTTTGTCGATAGCTACTCTCTCATCTCGTTTCGTGCGAGTTTTGTTGTCACTTGCTCTCATCTCGTATCATAGACTAACCTCTCCCCTGTTTAAACCTATGCACTTTATATTTTGTGTGATTTATCTTACTGACCTTCTAATCTTATCTCCTTTCCTCTTTTCAACAATTACAATATCTATCACCTCTTCTCTGATTCTATTAATCTCTGTACTAATTATAAAATTTGTACCATTTCCCCAATTTCACTTCATTCTTAAACTCCGCCCATGCCTCTCTCGCTAAATCATTCTCGCCTGTTTTCCCTACAGTGGTGCAGCTGAAGTTGGAGCGGGTGGACGTCATAATAATGAGCCCCGATCGAGAGGCAACCAATCACGCGTTGGTATTTTGTGGGTCACTTTCTGACTCACTGAAAGTGATTTCGTATAGCGGCCGTTTTCGAGCAATGTATTGAAATTTCTAAGTTAAATATAAGTGCTTATAAGCAACCCTTTCTTAACGGAAAATCGGCAAGTCATTTGTGATGTCAATATCAATATCATTGGCATCATGCCAATACGGAGGGGTCTTAGTACACCTCTTTTTTCTACAGTTCTTTTTAGAGTTATATTCTAGCTTGTATTAAAACACAAAGTTTTCATTCTAAAAAAAGTTTCAGCTTTGTATTCAACTGGCGTCATTTTCGCATTAAATGAATGAAGTAGATCCTAGATGTGACATTAATTCTTGTTATTAACCGATTAGCTATATAGAATAAACACTAAATGTTAATATTTTGAAACTAATAAAACGAACCCTTATCTGAAGTTATTTGTTCATTATTTCATTGTGTCAGTTGTAATCGATCTATTGAGAGTAATTGATATTTATTCTTCAAGCAAACATGTGTGGGTGTGTGTTTACACACAGCGAGGTAAAAATAGTGAGTTCTCTTCTGTCCGAAGAGTGCTTTTAAAACACGCAGACGTTAGAGGGTATTCAGAAAAGCAATGTGCAACAATCGTCAGGGACATGTGTCCTTTCGCAAATAAAAAAAAATCAGTGATTTTATCTATTCGTGACGAATTAAATGCGAAACAAATATGCGAAATAAATACATTTTCAGAAACATGTTCAAATCTGTGTTCACTGTGTATAGCTGTTGTATTGTTACAGAATTTCTAATCCTCACTTATTTCATTACTTTTTGAGAATAAATACTAAGCAACATCGAACAATGTTTTCGGACTTTTTTTTAATTTTTCGTATAGTGAATATCTAGGATGTAACTTTTCTACTGCTCCTTCTTTAGTTCAGTGTAATTGCAAGAGTTCAGATAGCTCAAATGTCTTTCCAGTCGGTCCCACCTCCAATTTTTAAGCCTCAGACGTTTCTTTGCTTGAGGCATTTCTTTGCTCTGTCTACGAAGCAAACAATCTCAACTATGTATTTTTCTTTCATCCATAAATTGCGTAAAATAACCAACTAAATAAGTTGATTAAATTATGAAAAAATGTAAATATGCTTTCCATAGATCTCATTTTTTAGGATGTGTCCAAACTTTCCAATACTTTTTTCAATCGTGTTCGTTTCAATCATTTTTCATTGTGTTGTAGCTTGAAGGTTTCTTGCATAACTTCATACAATCTTAGATATTTAAATTATGTCAGTATTTTTTAATGTATTTGTTGAATAGTAACACTAAGAGATGGAAAAGTTAAGATGTAGTTTTTCTCGAACTTCTCGTAGCGATACCTGCTTTAAAAGTATGGAGAAATTCGTGGCTTCACATTCAACTGCTTAAATAATATCTCAAAAGCGCCTTTCAACTTTTAAAATCCTGTCCCTGTTGTGTTTTTTTTTCAAAGTCCAAGACACTTCTTTTGATCTGAAAAGAATGTAATTCCATTCCGGCGAAGAATTTACGAGACAAAAAGTTTCAGCTCTATACTTCCTTTTTTCCAATTACTGGAAAGAAACGTTATATAAGAATATTATGCAAGAGTATTACATTGAGAAAGGTATTCCTCTTCCGCAAGTTCATGCTAAATGTTGAATCTCCCCACTCATCATTCGACCCGCAGTTCTGCTAGCTTTCATGTTGCGGGATGCCGCCGATTTCTCATGTGGGAGATCACAGCAACAAGGCCTCAACTTCAACAGTTTAGGAAATTAACTTATGGTATTATTAAGTAAATGAGGGAGAATAGAATTTTGATAGCGATGCATAAATGTTCTAATGTGAAGTTAGGTGACGTGCAGTGTATAGTAGAGAAATAAAGAAGGACGTGGTTTAAGTGTCTTAGTGAAGTGATGTGCAATGTGGTATTAATTGTACAAACATTCAGTGCGGAGCTATATTACAGAAGATTTTTTCGTAATGGAATTTAATGTTTAATGAATCAGTCAGTTTTTACATCATTACTATTATTATTATTATTATTATTTTACAATTATTTATATTTTTATTATTATACCATTATTTTTACTATAATAATAATAGTAATTATTATTATTATTCCATTACATCACGACTAAAGATCTTATGAGTCGGCTGAATATAAAATCTACTCCAGGTTGCAACCAGCTACCTAAGGAGCAGATTCGGTGACTATCAGTGCCTCTACAATACTTTACGCAAAATGTGGGCTGTTCCAAATAAAGCAATTTCTTGCACTTCCCAGTCTTTTGAATTACCTGGGAGTTTAGACAAGTTCTTACTCAAATTTTGCGGAACAAATCCCAGAGCTCCGATAACTATCGGGACGACCTGTGCTTTTACGCCCCACATTCGGCTGATCTCGATTTCCAAACTCTTGTATTTAAGACGTTTCTCTGCCTCCTTGGTAACGACGTTTTGATCGCAAGGTACCGCAACATCGATAAGTAAACACGATTTTTTCGCCAAATCCCGGATAACTATATCCGGTTTGTTTGCCGCTATCGTGCGATCAGTTTGAATTTGTTGGTCGTACAATATCGTACACAATCCAACAGACGTCACCGGTTTCGGTGAGTGTTCGTACCACTTGGGGCATGTGTTTGGAACTTCGAGGGCGGTACAGATCTGCCAGTGGAGGTAGCTACACACCCTGTCATGTCTTTTAAGGTATTCGGTCTTTGCTAGGATTGGACAAGCTGAGACAATATGATCAATGGTTTCTGCTTGCTCCAGGCAAATGCGGCATTTGTCATCTTGGGAAATTTTGAGAACCGCTTTATCATAATGTCGTGTTCTCAAGGCCTGATCTTGGGCAGCTATTACAAGTGCTTCCGATTCTGGCTTCATCCTTCCCCTTTTAAGCCACATAAATGATTGATCTTTATTGATCTGCACCTTGTCCATTCTTTTTAGGTATTGACCGTGGAGTGGTTTGTCTCTCCACGATTTCTTTAACATTTTTTGTGTCTCACACTTCATGTTTAGCAGCATCAGAAGTTCAGTGTCTGTGTTATTCGACGTGTCTTGCCTAGTTTTCTTCGCAATGTTTCTTGCTACACTAACAATGCCTCTGTTTCCCATTCTTCGGTCAGATTTCATGACCTGCCTCATTAGAGGGTCGTCTTGATGGCTGACTACATACTTACCCAACCCGACTATTGCGTTGTGCCAGGAGGCCTCAATTTGTCTGAGGCCTCTTCCTCCTTCCTTACGTGACACATAAAGTCTATGTATATCAGCTCGAGGGTGGGAAACATGATGCATTGTCAGCAGTTTTCTGGTTTTTCGATCCATGGTGCGAATTTCTTGCTCAGTCCAGTCCACTAGTCCAAAACTGTATTCGGCTACAGGTACCGCCAAACTACCTATTGCAGATATTTTATTCCTGGAATTCAGAGCGGACTGCAGGACCAGTCTCACTCTTCTATAATACTCCCTACGAATTCTCTCTTTCATTCTGTCATTCGAGATGGTTTCACATTCTTCAATGCCCAGATATTTGTAAGTTTTACCTGGCTCAAGATCTTGAATCACAGTGTGCGTATCAATTTCAATGTTCTCAGACGTTGTGAGTTTCCCTCTTTTTAAATTGATTTTTGCACACTTGTCAAGACCAAACTTCATGCAGATGTCATTGCTAAAGTCATTCACGACAGACAGCATTTGGTAGAGAATCGCTTCATTCTTGGCAAACACTTTCAGATCATCCATGTAAAACAAATGTGATACTGGCCTTTCATCACCATGGAGCTTAAAACCAAAGTCAGCTTGCGACAACTGTCTCGATAGTGGGATCAAACTAATGCAAAACAGCAGAGGGGATAGTGAATCTCCTTGAAAAATACCCCTGTTAATCTGAATACTTCTGGTTTCTACTGCTTCCTTTCCGCTGTGGATTAGTAACCTGGTACTCCACGACTTCATACTAGCCTTGCAAAACTCAACAAGTCTAGGATGAAATCGATAGATCTCCAGGGTCTTCAAAATCCAATCGTGTGGTACACTATCAAAGGCCTTTTGGTAGTCAATCCAAGCCATGCTCAAATTACGTTTGCGTTTCTTTACATCATTTATTATTATTATTATTATTATTACTTTGTTTGTTAGTTACATTACCTTATTTATGTAATCAGCAGCCACAGGGTTATACCCAATTTTAGTTTAAATAAATTTATCTAAATTTCTTTATCTAACTTTGGGGTCCTCCGTAAATTACATGAAGCAAATTTCGAGTATTTTCAAAACCCACACCCACTTCAAACGCCACCCCCTATCACTATGTAACGCAGCGTAACGCTGCCTTAGAACCCACACCTCCCCTTTTGCGACACGTGGCCCATCAGTCTCTCTGTGACTGCTGAGAAATACTCGACGTCGTTACAATACCGATTTTCCGTTTATTAAAAAGTCTTTAATAAATGTAAATTCCTAAGTTAAAATTCATGAAACACATAATTTCAATCAAGACAAAATACAATTAAGTCTACCGACAAAAGTCCATCTCTGTACTTTACAGGCTTCAAGATTTTACTACTTAACACGTTGACCGCCATGTGCATCATATATGATTCACACTCCCAATGCATTAGTGAGCCGTGTGAATCAAAGGCGCTTCACAGCCAATGCCATCGTCCAGGTCGCGTGGCTCGGAGACGCTTCACGCTACAATGTTCTGTTTACGGAGAAACATACTCGAACGTCTTGGGAACAGATTAGTGTTCTTTGCGTATCTGAATATACAAAATATATTCATCAAAGTTCCTTTTAATCCTCCGGCGGGCGCGTCCCGTCATTTCCCACCAGCAGGCGCGTACGGCACTCCGTGCCGCAATTATCATCTTCGATTTTCACTAGTTAATAGTCATTAATTTGGTAATTAAATGCGAAGGAATTTTATTTATGTTTTATACATTTTGTTTCAAAATAACTAACTAAATAGCATACGAAATAACAATGTTAATAAGAATATGATGTATCACTCGCTCCCTCCGTGTCTTGGTACGTGGTACGTAAACAGCAATGCATACGGTGCAACGTGCTTTCTAACGTTTCTTTGGAAACA
Organism: Acheta domesticus; assembly: GCA_031308135.1. Taxonomy (NCBI): domain Eukaryota; kingdom Metazoa; phylum Arthropoda; class Insecta; order Orthoptera; family Gryllidae; genus Acheta; species Acheta domesticus. The sequence goes on along the minus strand of JAHLJT010003656.1, from coordinate 116,034,446 downwards.
ACGCATTTAAATTTGAATCAGAAGTTAGTACTCCAAAATCTGTGAAATAAAGCTCAATAACAAAACAGCAGTAAGAATTATAATGGATAAAATACGCAAATATTGTACTTACATGGCAAAGCGCCTGCGGTACGGAGTGCCGCAACCGTTGCAGAGTTTGAATTACTAATGAATAACGGTCGATACGCAGAGCCTAAAATCGTGATTTGAGTGTCACCCGGTTGAAAATATAATGAATGAACAATAACTGAGCTCAATAGGGCGACACCAATTATTGACACGAAATCAACAAAAATGTAAGAATGTGGCATTGGGTGCCGCTACGCGCCCGCCGGAGGGTTAAAAAACACAGCATCTACCATCAAAGTACAGAGTATATTAAGTATATTTTTAATAATATGGGAAATTACATCAACAAGCATAACAGTGCGAAAACTTTTGCGTGTTGAAGCGTGAACGTTTGCCTCTTGAAGGTCATAAGTTGGCAGACGATATAAATTTAATTTGTCTTTATGTGTTTTTATTAATTTATTGTACTATAGTTGTACCGCTCGCAAAACCAACACCTTTGGTGAAGCCTCAGAGGCTTCCCCCACCCTGCAGCAGCTGAGATTTCCCTCTCGGCGATAAGGGAGCGCGGAGGCGACAAGGAGAGGCGACTGCGAGACGCAGCGATCGCACTGGCCGTCACTCGTCATCTCTGCCCTCATCGTCTGAAGAGGAATTCGCGCTGCCAGGAGTGGCCAAAGAAACGACTACTTCATAGTGTTGGTCCATCACATTATTCTATTACTGAAACCCTTTTTCAAGACACGGCTCGTTTTCTGTCGATAGTTTGGACAACAGCTTCTGCAGAAACACGTAAGCTGCCTTTCGTTTGATCCTTCTCCCTCATCAGTTTGTTATCGCCAAACCCGCAGTGATGAATTACCGCGCGACCCACGAGGGAAAGAGAGAGAGGGAGCTATGCTGAAACAAAGAGGGCAGGCAGGCGGGGTAATATTTGCAGCTTTGGAGGGGGAGGCTGCGTTCGGGCGTGCGCAGTGGAGGTTTTTTTGACTCCCTAGACACCTCTAGTGGTGCCACAGCCATTCTTGTACCAGTTTTCTAATTTCTTTACTTTGGCCTTGTAATCCGGACTTGCCGAATACCATTCCTAGCTGCCACCTATTTTTCTGTGTCAGTTCTCGTTTTTATAATAGCATCTATAGCACACAATATTGCACGAAAACTACTAAAATTTTTGCAAAAATTTAAAAAAGGCCTTAACGAAATCACTTACAACGGAGATAAAATTTCATTTGAGGAAAAAATTCTATAATTAATTTTCATATCAATAATATTTGTAGAAAGACGGAAAAAATTGACTTAGCCGTGAAAATAAGAAAAAGCTACCAGAAGTGTATTGTACTCTATACGAACAAAAAAATTAAAGAAAAGAACACCGACAATGGCTGCATCCTCTCAAGCCAGTCTACCAACTACGATATCCGCTCAATCAAGTCGATTAATTAGGGGATTCACTCAAACAAATCGATCAAGTAGGCGATCTGAAAAAAGTCGATTAAGGGGATCCACTCAAGTAAGTCGACTAAGTAAGACATCCACTAAAGCACGCCGATTAAGTAAGGGATCCTCTCAAGCAAGTCGATCAAGTAGGTGATCCACTCAATCAAGTCGATCAAGTAGATGATCCACTCAAGCAAGTCGATCAAGTAGATGATCCACTCAAGCAAGTCAATCAAGTAGGGGATTTACTCAAGCAAGTAATCAAGTAGGGGATCCACTCAAGCAAGTCAATCAAGTAGGGGGATCCACTCAGCAAGTCGATCAAGTAGGGGGATACACTCAGCAAGTCGATCAAGTAGGGGATCCACTCAGCAAGTCGATCAAGTAGGGGGATACACTCAGCAAGTCGATCAAGTAGGGGGATACACTCAGCAAGTCGATCAAGTAGGGGGATACACTCAGCAAGTCGATCAAGTAGGGGGATACACTCAGCATGTCGATCAAGTAGGGTGATCCACTCAGCATGTCGATCAAGTAGGGGATCCACTCAAGCGTGTCGATCGAGTGAGAGCCACTCAACCATGTCGATCAAGTGAGATCCACTCAAGCAAGTCGATCAAGTAGTGGATCCACTCAAGCAAGTTGATCAAGTAGGTGATCTACTCAACCAAATCGATGAAGTATAGGATCCACTCAAGCAAGTCGAACAAGTGGGGGATCCACTCAAGCAAGTAGATCAAGTAGGGGATCCACTCAAGTCGATCAAGCGGAGGATCCACTCAGCAAGTCGATCAAGCAGAGGATCCTTTCAAGGAAGTCTATCAAGTAGGGGATCCGCTAAAGCAATTCGATCAAGTAGAGTATCCACTCAAGTAAGTCGATTAAGTAGGGGATTCATTCAACCGAGTCAATCAAGTAGATCCACTCAAACACGCCGATTAAGTAGGGGATACGCTCAAACAAGTAGGGGATCCGTACAAGCAAATCCATTAAGTAGGGTATCCTCTCATGCAAGTCGATCAAGAGAGGGATCAGCTCACACAAGTCATGATAGAACGCTGACTTTAACATTTGACCCAACCATCGCTGAAAACCAATATACTGGCACATTCAAAACACACACACCAAACCTAACAAGGCGAAGGTCTCTCTTAACTATACACAATCGTTCGTTCTTTGCCAATATTGTTTCTTTCTCCTTTTCGATCTCGAACATCGATGTCCAGAATAGAACGAGAATGTCCAAAATATCTTATCCTGTAGATTTCAGTATGAGAAACGTTTCTTTGAGAACTTTGACCTCAACGTTATAAGTATTAAAACGGTAGAACGTTTCTTTTAGGCGTTATTTAACTATATAGATTTGAACAATACTGGTGTGTGTTGCGGGTTGCATTTGAAGTGAATATTTAGATGCGTTTTTTTAAACAAATCGTTGATATATTTATAGTCTAAATTCATTCCATGTCTCCGTGAAATTATCTTTCCTTAGAGACCTCATTTATAAAGATTGTTTGCGTGTGAGAGCCGAAACACGAAGTTATACTACTGAAATAATATCCTAGGAGATTATTTCTCTTTTTTCTAAATAGAATGATTCTATATATGTTAAATCTTATAAATAATAGTAATGACATTTATTCGAAAACTATAAAGGAAATAAGAGTATAAAAAGTACGGAAAACTTTGATATGATTGCAATAATCTCTACACCACTTTCAATTGAAAAGCAGCCTCTTCACTAGCATTGTATAGAGGATATAAGTGTGGATCACGTATTCACCACTCGGCTGCAGATGAAGTTATTCACATATCGGGCCGCATGCTGAAACATTGATTCACGTTTCAAAATGGCCGTTACATCTGTAAAAACTTGTTACATTTTCCAAATATATTATATCTCTTATGTAGCGGTTAAGAATAAAAAAACGTGAGTCCTGAGGAGAAAACAAATTTGATAAGATTACGGCGGCCAACATGTTAACGTGTAAATATCACCTACCAAAACAGTTTTTGTTCTGTCGCCAAACTTTAACACTTAAGAGCTTCTGCACCACAAGTTTTATTACTTATTTGTGAAATTACTCTCACAGGCGTATCTCCGTTTACATTGTCTTGCGTAACTTTGCCCGAATAATAACAGTGCCCGAAAAATAACTATTTATGTATTAATTAGATTTATATTCATTAAGCTAATATTTGGTTATTTTAGTTTGCCTTACCTCAATATTAATTAGGTTAATATATTTTGCATCATTGCGAATAATTCTGGTTTAATGTTTGTTGATACGTTTATAAGTGAACGATAAGAGAAGTATCATTACTTCTGTAAAGGCGTTGAAAAAATTTTTTATCAGAACATTGAAAATTTCCTTGAATTCTTTTTGTAGAAATTCATTTTACAAAAAGTATGTATATTTAAATAGAGAATTTTAAGAAAAGACTGACACCCAGCCGAAAGCAGACCATATCTTATATATTATTTCTCAAAGGGATGTTTGGTCTTTTCTATAAATTGGGCGACATACGAAACCGATCTATATAAAGAAGCAATGGATTGAAAAATCGTGTTTCTTTTCAACTGCACATGTGACATTCGTATTGAAAAAGGGCGTTAAAAATACCTAAATATTAAAAAAAGTAGTAATTCGGGATCTGTAATATCTGATTGCCGCGCGATCTATCGGAAGAAAATTACACTCGGACGGTGGCGGGAAATGCAATCTCAAGCATTTTTGTTTGTTTCAATTTAGTGCAGGTTGTGTAAGCACGTAAACGTGATTTTCTACATTGAATAGAAGTCTTGAAATATGATAGGTTAGTGATCTTAGTGAGGTTAGGTCGTTTATAATGTTGGAATACAAAAAAAGAATTTAAGCAGAAAACAGTTTGGTTATTTGACTAACCGTGCGATTTAATCGCACGGGATCTCACTAGTCATAATCTAAAAGTAACGTTCTGTAAAATAAAAAGATATAGAATTTTTTAAATATTGAACGCATTACATTAATAATAATAATCTTCAACTTCGTGGTTTATGTAAAATTGATTTTGTTGTCTTTCACAAGGATTGAATATAAAGAAAACCTGGGGAAATCCCATTATAAATTTATTTATTGACTAGTTTTTCTCACACTGCTATTTCCTTCGTTAACGTTCCTCAGGTTGTCTTGTACTTCGTGCGACAAACAAGTTGCGCCAACATGGCATCTACCACGTGTTTAATCATGTTATTTGTCTACGTACTCTAATTATATAAATTTTAAAGTGTTTATACTTTGTATTTTTCTCTAATTTTTGGTTTATTCATATGCCAATTTGAACGTTCATTTTCATTATTTTAGAGCCAGTGATGATGTGATGAAGTTGTCCCGAAACACCTGCATGACAGAGATGACAGTTTCCTGTTTATTAAAATTCGTATTGTAATAAATAACTTTGTGGTTGAAACCTCCTTTATCCTGAATTAATTACCCAGTATACTTTAAACGAAAGTATCAACAAAATGCATAGCAAAATATACAATCTTCATAACGATACCTAAGTAGTACAAATGTTTAGGTTCGAAACGAAGTAACTCCTTCACTGACATTTAAATAGATCCAACCCCAGAGATTAATCACTGTTTTCAAGTACAATAAATCCAGGTACTCCACGTATGATGACTCTCCCAAATATTGAAGTGCATTCAATTTCTCACAGAACTGCAATTAATTAATGCTCCGCCAATACAACATTTCGTATTTTCCTTAAAATGCTCCACTCAATTACGCAACTCCGCATAAAGCATTGTTTCTTTATTTTTTCAAAACGCTTGGCCCAACTTCCCATCCTCACTCAAGAACGTCGTAATCCTTCTTTGCTGTTGATGTTTGTGCTGCCCTCAGGTGGGCAGTCTCCATGACATCAAACGTGGCCAACATGTGACTTCCTATTCTAATAGGTCGGGTCTATAATTCTGTGATCACGGGGTAAAAGTTCTGAAGTCAAAAATCTTCGTTTGGGGAAAACGAGACATATGATTGAGCCAACGCTTTTTCCTATGCTCGGTGCTATTTTCCAACGCGTTTTTCTTGCTACCAAGTCAACATTTGAATTCGGACACTATTTCCCAACGCATTTTTGTCGTTAAAGAGGCAACATATGAATTCGGTCGTTTTACTAAAATAAAATAAAGATACTAAAACTAGTAGTTTTAGTACTTAATCCAATTTCGCCAATAATTGACTTAAGAACTTTTACCCCGTGACCACAGAATTGTATTTGCTAATACGGTGGCCGAGATCGCCCGCTGATTGGGACCGTGAGTTCCAATCCTGCCTCGGGCATAGTTGTGTGTGTTTCGTGAGTGTGTGTGTGTGTTGAAAAGTGTAATGTGCTAGTGTGTCCCTTGTGGTTGGTGTCAGGAAGGGATTCCGGCCGTAAAACACTCAGCAAATCCGTGTAAAAATGGAGTGGGCGAAAATTAATAAAATGAGGCCACACCCATTAGCGCCGACCCTGTATAACGGGAGAACGCAGAAGAAGGAGAGTATTTCTGTTACGGAATCTATCACGCACGAACTACAAATATCATACAACTACGACTCATCACAGAATTTAATAGCTTTTTTTCAAATTCTTAATTGTCTTCAAATTTGTGCTTAGTTTTTGTTATCTGATAAATCAAATCGATTAAAAAATTGCGCGGGTCATTTCTGTTCATGTATCTAAATTTTAAAAAATTCCAGAAACGCAAATAATGCCAGTATCTATGTGCTCGTGTAACTCTACTAATAGTACACAAATCATGAAGCGCGCATGAAACATCACGAAGTGTTTACGGAAGATCTTTTGCACACGCGATGCCAAAAAATAAACACTAGGTGATCAAAAGTATCCGGACACGCAGGCGATGGTCTTATGGTGAGGTCGTTTTTTTTTCATGGAGGGGGTGCACCCTGGTTGTTTTGCCTGGCTCTATCACGGCACAGGCCTACGTTGATGTTTCAAACACATTCTTGCTTCCCACTGTTGAAGAGCAATTCGGGGATGGCGATTGCATCATTCAACACGATCGAACACCTGTTCATTCTGCACGGCCTGTGGCGGAATGGTTGCGCGACAATAACATTCCGGTAATGGACTGGCCTGCACAGTCCTGACTCGATTCTTATCGAACACCTTTGGAATGTTTTGGTACGCCGACTTCTTGCAAGGTCTGCATCGATGCCACTCCTCAGTGTAGCTCTTCGTAAAAACCGGGCTGCCATTCCCCAAGAAACCCTCCAGCACCTGATTGAAAGTATGCCTGCGAGAGTGGAAGCTGTCATCAAGGCTAAGGGTGGACCAACACCCTACTGAATTCCAACATGACCGATGGAGGGCGCCACGAACTGGTAAGCCATTTTCAGCCATGTGTGCGGATACTTTTGACCGCTTGGTGTAGTACATGCAACGCGAGCGCTCGGTGACTCGTGCGCTAGGGACGTAACTATTGTTTCCTTTTTCTGGACACGTGAGAGATTCGAGAGAATAGGGATTTCGTGTGTATTTGTACTCTGCTAAATTCTACGGAAGAGTTGACGTAAGGGTTTGGAACGGTGTTTATTTTGCTGTTCCTGTTTAGAGCAACTTGCATAATTTCGCACTCCTTTGGACGATGTTCATTCATGTGTTTCGCGTCAACTAACTTGCTGCGAGCAAGGTGGACTCAGAGTACCAACTCATGTCACCGCAGTGTCTGACTGGGAGGCCGCAAAGTTCCACTCCCAAACGTGGCAGGATTTTCGACTGTAGCCACGTAACTAGGCCGAATTCATCTGCTGTCTGGAGGAGAGTTCTAGCGGCCGGCTGCTCTGATCGGTAGTTTTCCGTGGTTTCTGCGATCAACACCAGATGAATGCTCAAGTACCCTAACAAACGGGCCACGGACCGCGCGCGATCTTTCCTTCTTCTTCCTTGTCCTATCCTCTCCTCTTACACACACACTTACACTAACATGCACTACACTACCACACATGCCGGGAGACCGGTCGGGAGCTTACAGCTTGTCCCGGCTGCATATTCGCAACCAGAAGAAACTTACGGCCCGTAGTTGGTTGGTTTCTGTAAATGGGCGAGCGCGGCAGATGCAAATAGAAGGCGAAGCGCAGACTGGTTCTGCCTCGATACTGTACTTGGTGGGGCGGTGGTGGGCGAGGCCTGGTGGGGGAAGGCCACGTGGGTCGGCGCCGCCTCCCCTTAAGGGAGCAATTACGAGCGCAGAGGCCGCGCTCATCAGCGTGTGCGTCCACTGCGCTGGGCCCTCGCTGCGTCAGGAGGCCGGGGCGGGGCGGGGAGGGGCGGGGCGGGGAGGGGCGGGGCGGGGCTGGGCGGGGCCGGGGCCGGGCGGGGCCGGGCGGGGCCGGGCGGGGCGGGGCGGGGCGGGGCTGGGCTGGGCGCGTGTTTGTCGACGGCGCGGGTCACGGGGCGCCAGTCCCCAGCCGGAACACGCGCGCCCTCCGCCCCCAGGCCCCCGGGCGCCGCTGTTTGATTCCTCGCCCGCGCTCGCCCCGCGCCGCCCAACGCTTCTCCTGCGCTGGCGCTCCCCACTCGCCCTTTGCCACATTCTTCCCTAGCAACATTCGTTTCTTAATCCTTTACGCGCCCAACCCAGATCCTTTTACGGTCCAACGCAGGTCGATAGTCTAAAATGAAGGCAGTGGGTAGGCGGGAAGAGGGCCGGGAGCCCCCTAGACTTGTCCGGGCGGTCATCTGACGGGCTTTGGATTCGTCGTGGCAGTGACCCGCTAACCCAACGGGTCATTTGGGTGAGGTTCGCCCCGGTGCAGATCAGGCACTTTAAAGAATTCGCACTGACCTACGGCCAGTAGGGATGTCAGCTGGAGCATCGCGGCTCGACCCAAGCATTGTATGGGTAGGCTACTTGGCTGCGCACCGACGTGATTCGGTCGTATCGCTTGCGGGGGGTTGTGGTTGAAGTGGACCCCACCGCCTGCGGGGCAGGGCCGTGAAGTGAAGTTGTTCGCGACGCGGGGGAGAGGTTAGATCCCTAAAAGACAAGATACCCACCCGGAGCATGCTCCCTCAAACATACAAACTTCGACATAATCCTTTACGCGAGCGTTCGCCTTTAAGCCCGTACACCTGTACATTTCCGTTACTCTCCCTCGCCCTCACATCCTCGTTGTATTTTTCATTTCCGCCCTCACTCCCTTTCGCCTGTGGCTCGCTCCTCTACCGCACACTTTCTCGCATCCTCAGCTCCTCTCCAGAGAGTTACTCCTCTGAGCATGCTCTCCTACACCGCACGGTCTATACGGATAAATATCGTCTCCTAGCGTTTTTCATACCATAATCTACAAGATGAGACATTCTTTGATCCATTCAGTTAACTTTTCGGTTTCACGCTTGAATACTATCAAAGCCACCTCAATATTTCAGCCCTTCCTGCTGGTAGCAATTTTTGTGGCGACACGCTTAGAAGGCTTAGATTCGACAATCTTTATTTACGCTTTCTGTTGACGCCGTAGTTTGTGCAGTCTGACGAGGTTTATTTGCATAATCATTAATTCAAGATTTTTTTCTCCAACAACAACTAGAAGTACTATTATAGTTGCTTGATACCTATACCTATGAAGATTGTTTCTTATGCGCGTAGAGAAACTATTCAATTAACGTTTTTTCATGGTCTATAAGTGCTGTGTACTTAATTGTGGAAGGATGTGGGTGTTCAGTGAAGAGTGAAGACTGTGTTTGTGTTTTACCTGTACCAATATTTTCGTTATCATTCGATGAAATTTTCAAGTCAACGGGTTCAGACACGTAGCTTTCTCAGAAGTAAAAAGTTAATATTTTTGTGACTATCACGAAAAACTAAAATCTAATTGACAAAGAATATTGAATAATTACTTCAAATGTCTTTAAGTAAGTGTTGGGAATTGTTCCAAGCAAATTCTCCATGATATGGAATAAATATTTATTGAAAATTTCTTTTAAACAGCAATTGCATTGTTTTTTATTTGTATTTGTTATTGTGTTAGTACAGTGCAAGTTACCTTTACAGATTTTTAAACAAATAAACACGTTTCGTTAACTACTTTCCCTCTTAGAATGGAAATACAAGGATAGGGATGAGTGTGGGGTTTAATATGCGAGAGTTCTCGCACGGGTACGCGGAGGTAGTGGGGGAAAACTTGTGCTATGGCACAACACAAAGAACAAACTTTTGAAAGTAGCTAAAGTAAAATAGTTTGAAATAAATGAAAAACAAAAATCAAAACGGGCCAGCCTACAATACTACGTGAATTAATTTTAAAAAATTTAAATTTAAAATTATAGAAAGAATAGCACCGGTCACTCGACAACTGCCAACGATCGCAGTCCAAACGCACGATTTAAATGTTGGCGGTATCTGGAAGTATGTACACCAACGCCCAGCTGCAAACTCATATTGTAAATAATACACCGTTTGATATTAAACTCAAAGTGTCGATTCGTTAAGATATTAAAAATGCAAACAATAGTTTGAGCAACATTCCCATGTACCGAAGTGGGCTAACCATTGCCTTCTAAATTGTTTCTAATCCTAACAAATGGTATTTAGTACTCAAAGGTGAAAATATTAGTTTGACTATTTTTTTGGCTCGGAATTGCTTTTCTTGAGGTACGTAAGGACGCAGAAAATAATTCAATACTTTTTAGTATACAAATAATTTTTCAATTTTCTCACCCCAGCAAGCTGGCACCCTGACTCTCCAAAACCCACTCGGTTCTTCATAACAAATCAAGGAAAGTTAAATAATATTGCAATGAGTAGGTCTGTTCTTGCCCGATCCGGTATTTTTGCACTACTTTACTTGGCTTTCTCAAGAGTAAAAACCTTTTCTATTATTTGACCATCAAGGAAAGCGAAAAGCTAACTCTCAAGAAAGATTGAAAAATTTCTTCAAATGTAGTTTTTAAAGAAAAATGAATTGTTCCAAGAACATCTCTCTATAATGTGGAATAAACTTTAATTGAAAATTTGTTTCAAACATCAATTGCATTGTTATTTTGTTTGATATCCTGTAAGTATATTAGTAGTTCCTCTCCTTTATGGAACGGATAGACAAATGGATAGGGAAAGGGTGGGATTTAACATGCGAGAGTTCTCGCACGGGTACGCTAGTTATTACCTAATGATAGTGTGTTAAGAGATGATGAGGCAAAACAAGATCTGTTTAAATGCAACTGAGATCAACTTCATGGCAGTTACTTGCAACATGAATATCAGTATATTTTTAATAATAATAATAATAATAATAATAATAATAATAATAATAATAATTTTTTTAATAATAATAATAATAATAATAATAATAATAATAATAATAATAATAACTCCACCTAGGGAGTACACGACCTTGGAGTTGGTGGTGGAGCTTGAGTACCCCCATGAGCCTTAAAGCTATGTCAGTGGTAGCCTAGCTACCGGTAGGGCCTCCCTTGCTGAATAGGTTGAAGGTGAGGGGTCAGACGAAGAAGTACTCCATCTTGAGGAGAGTGGGAAGTAAGTAGAGAGGGAAGGGTCATGAACCTTTGGACTTCCTGTTGTCGGCCCATAGAGGGTACAGGAGAGAAACTGGTTTGGCACACCAGGCCACTGATTAGAGTGGAGGCCCGAACCTTGCATTAGCCAGCGAAGGAGGCTGCCTTCAGCAGTCAGTGAAAATCCCGTAGGGTTTAGTAATGCCGACTGGCGATCGGAGGGACCCCTTGCTGGGCCCTGCGGGGGGATGCCCCGAGGCCACTGTGGGTCGCAGTAACGGATGGCAGGAAACAACCCGAGGGTTAAGTGTGATCTGTGAACTTGAACTTGCGTCCTGCGAATCTTCAATTCAAACCAATGAGCAAAATGGATAGAACAAGCAATGTAATGAATCTTAACGTGCCTTGTTCTACCAATGTCCCATACCTGCTCAGAAACCGAGCTAATGTCACCTTGTCGACGTCTGGCCATCCCACGGATGCTAGTCCCAGGGACCCAGAGCCGGCAGTAGCTCGAAGCCATCGTCAGAGATGGACCCGGGATGAATTAAAGGAGGTGATGTGGTGCTTTTACTACGCAAAAGCGAAAAATGGGGGCTCTGAAATAGAAGTTTTCAAGGTATGGAGAGAGCGGAACCCAGATATGAGACCTACCCTAGACTCAAAGAAGCTTGCCAGTCAACGACGATACATACTCAGCAGTGGAAAATTCACAGCAGATCAACTTGCTGACATTGAGAGAAATGCGGAATATGTACTTCGCTCGAACAATCCACATGACGAACATGTAGAACTTGAAAATGATGATCCCGTGGAAGGTTCATCGCTCTCCAGTGAAACACACGTCAGTGGTGAAAACTCATCTGGCAATGAATTACACGATAAGGACATGATGCGAAATCTCCTTCGGCGCGAAATAGAAAGAGTTAGTCAACTTCAGTTTGAATCTCGCGAACCGTTGAGGAGAATATACGAAAATGCCAAAGCTAAAAGAGTGATAGAAACAGTTAATTCTGTCTTAAATGAGGTGGTGGAGACCCCAGGCAGAGATCTAGATATTACTGAAATCAATCACATCATATATGCAACTGGATATCTAGTATCTCGGATAATTTTGGGGCCAGCCAAGAACACCGACGGCCGACAGCAAAACAGAGTAAACAGCTCTGTACCCCCATGGATGAACAGAATTATGAAACGGATAGCCGACACCCGGCGTGAAATATCATTCTTAGCTGAGGCATCTTCTAAATCAACGCACACCTCTAAAGTTCAACGAAAAATATTCAATGTTGAACAAAAATACCAAATTGAAAATGACACCAGCAGGCTAATGGTAGTTGAGAAGCTAAAAGAGAAAATTCAAGCATGGGCTCAACGAATAAGAAGGTACAAACGTAGAATAGATTTCCGTGTACAGAACCGGTTGTTTGAAACAGACGCGAAGAGATTCTATCGCAATCTGACTCAAAAACCGAATGGCAAAGCTGTTACTCCTTCAAAAGATGACGTCGAAGCATTTTGGGCAGGAATCTGGGAAGAGAGCAGATCCTACAACAAAGACGCATCTTGGCTTCAATCTGAAGTTGATGCTGCCGATGAACTTGTAGAAACAGTGGAAGATGTTCACCAATTCTCGGAAGAGGACCTCTTCCAAGCAATTAAGAACATGGGAAACTGGAAGTCCCCCGGGATTGATAAGATCCAGATTTATTGGATTAAGAAATTAACAGCAATACATTCTCATCTAGCAAAGGCTGTTAATAAAATTTTTGAAAACCCAAAGGAAATCCCGGAATGGCTCACACGCGGCATCACGTATTTGCTACCCAAAGCGGGAGACAGCTCTTTGGCGAAGAACTACAGGCCAATTACTTGTCTGCCAGTACTGTACAAAGTTATAACTTCAGCTATAGCTGACAAAATGTATAGACATCTAGATAAGAATCATCTAATGCCAGCTGAACAAAAAGGATGTCGTAAAGGCTCTTATGGGTGTAAGGAAATCTTGCTACTGAATAAAGTCATCTTGAATGATGTAAAGAAACGCAAACGTAATTTGAGCATGGCTTGGATTGACTACCAAAAGGCCTTTGATAGTGTACCACACGATTGGATTTTGAAGACCCTGGAGATCTATCGATTTCATCCTAGACTTGTTGAGTTTTGCAAGGCTAGTATGAAGTCGTGGAGTACCAGGTTACTAATCCACAGCGGAAAGGAAGCAGTAGAAACCAGAAGTATTCAGATTAACAGGGGTATTTTTCAAGGAGATTCACTATCCCCTCTGCTGTTTTGCATTAGTTTGATCCCACTATCGAGACAGTTGTCGCAAGCTGACTTTGGTTTTAAGCTCCATGGTGATGAAAGGCCAGTATCACATTTGTTTTACATGGATGATCTGAAAGTGTTTGCCAAGAATGAAGCGATTCTCTCCCAAATGCTGTCTGTCGTGAATGACTTTAGCAATGACATCTGCATGAAGTTTGGTCTTGACAAGTGTGCAAAAATCAATTTAAAAAGAGGGAAACTCACAACGTCTGAGAACATTGAAATTGATACGCACACTGTGATTCAAGATCTTGAGCCAGGTAAAACTTACAAATATCTGGGCATTGAAGAATGTGAAACCATCTCGAATGACAGAATGAAAGAGAGAATTCGTAGGGAGTATTATAGAAGAGTGAGACTGGTCCTGCAGTCCGCTCTGAATTCCAGGAATAAAATATCTGCAATAGGTAGTTTGGCGGTACCTGTAGCCGAATACAGTTTTGGACTAGTGGACTGGACTGAGCAAGAAATTCGCACCATGGATCGAAAAACCAGAAAACTGCTGACAATGCATCATGTTTCCCACCCTCGAGCTGATATACATAGACTTTATGTGGCACGTAAGGAAGGAGGAAGAGGCCTCAGACAAATTGAGGCCTCCTGGCACAACGCAATAGTCGGGTTGGGTAAGTATGTAGTCAGCCATCAAGACGACCCTCTAATGAGGCAGGTCATGAAATCTGACCGAAGAATGGGAAACAGAGGCATTGTTAGTGTAGCAAGAAACATTGCGAAGAAAACTAGGCAAGACACGTCGAATAACACAGACACTGAACTTCTGATGTTGCTAAACATGAAGTGTGAGACACAAAAAATGTTAAAGAAATTGTGGAGAGACAAACCACTCCACGGTCAATACCTAAAAAGAATGGACAAGGTGCAGATCAATAAAGATCAATCATTTATGTGGCTTAAAAGGGGAAGGATGAAGCCAGAATCGGAAGCACTTGTAATAGCTGCCCAAGATCAGGCCTTGAGAACACGACATTATGATAAAGCGGTTCTCAAAATTTCCCAAGATGACAAATGCCGCATTTGCCTGGAGCAAGTAGAAACCATTGATCATATTGTCTCAGCTTGTCCAATCCTAGCAAAGACCGAATACCTTAAAAGACATGACAGGGTGTGTAGCTACCTCCACTGGCAGATCTGTACCGCCCTCGAAGTTCCAAACACATGCCCCAAGTGGTACGAACACTCACCGAAACCGGTGACGTCTGTTGGATTGTGTACGATATTGTACGACCAACAAATTCAAACTGATCGCACGATAGCGGCAAACAAACCGGATATAGTTATCCGGGATTTGGCCAAAAAATCGTGTTTACTTATCGATGTTGCTGTACCTTGCGATCAAAACGTCGTTACCAAGGAGGCAGAGAAACGTCTTAAATACAAGAGTTTGGAAATCGAGATCAGCCGAATGTGGGGCGTAAAAGCACAGGTCGTCCCGATAGTTATCGGAGCTCTGGGATTTGTTCCGCAAAATTTGAGTAAGAACTTGTCTAAACTCCCAGGTAATTCAAAAGACTGGGAAGTGCAAGAAATTGCTTTATTTGGAACAGCCCACATTTTGCGTAAAGTATTGTAGAGGCACTGATAGTCACCGAATCTGCTCCTTAGGTAGCTGGTTTCAACCTGGAGTAGATTTTATATTCAGCCGACTCATAAGATCTTTAGTCGTGATGTAATGGAATAATAATAATAATAATAAAATCGCTTTACTTGGAACAGCCCACATTTTGCGCAAAGTGTTGTAGAGGCACCGACAGTCCCTAGATCTGCTCCTTAGGTAACTGGTTGCAACCTGGAGTAGATTTTATACTCAGCCGACTCATAACATCTGTAGTCGTGATATAGAGAAATAATAATAAATATTATTAAGATAAGCCAGCCTCGTGACGCAGATGATTGCGGCAGCTGTCCTCTGCGCCGAAAAGGTTGCAAGTTCCATTCCCGCGCAGTCATGGCCGTACCTGTGATTGTCCGTTCACCCTCCATTGTCACCCTATAACCTCACTGCACGCAACTGGACGACATAAGTTAATTAAGGTTTTACTTGCTATGAGTAAGATTCTAATGTTAACATATTGATAGAAAACTTCATTCTAACCTATTTCTAAGACTAGGAAAATCACGACGAATACTTTTCAACATTTCTTTTTGTGCACATTACAAACTGCATGATGTATTATTAATACCTATTACTTCGAGTTTCATACAGTTCTTTTTCTACTACTTAATGATTTTATTTTAAGTTAAACATTGTGCGGTTACATGGCAGTCAGCAGCATTTAGCCAACACCACCTATCGAGCAGTCTGCTAAATGTTCCAAGTGACATTGGGAATGCAAATATAATCAGAATTGAATTTAGCAATACACGTAGTTAGAATTCAATTTATGAAAGAAATGCACTCAAAATGTAGCATGTGTTCTTATTTCTTGTCGTTGTCATAATTGTGATAATATCAGGGGACTTCAATGTTCTGATTTTCTTCTGAATTTTCGAAACAGGAGTGAACATATGCAATTTCTTTTCATCTTCCAATGCGGAAAAGAACTTCCTGTAGCAGTTATCGTGATAAATTGGATCATATGGTACCAAATTGCTGACAATAACGATACGATTTCATACTTCTTCGTCTCAATTTTCGCCTGCCCAGCAATATGATCCAAAACTTTTTTCATTTCTTCGCTGCGCACTTCATATACTTTCTCACATAGTTCGACTTCTTTCTTCTTGTGTTTTTGTGAAGTTCGCCGTCAACCTTTTCACAGCAAATAAATTCCATTGAGAGAGGAAACCAAATCGAACTGCAGCGGGGCGCGGAGAGAAGGAACCTTAAGATGTTGATGGGTAGCACTCGACACAGATTTTCTAAAATTAGCAGCGGTAGAGCCTGTGTAAGTGCAGTGTTTTCGACAAGAGGTTTAAACAATAGAAGAAAGAAGTATAAACAGATGTCTTTTCGCTCACGAGGTTCTGTTTTCTAACTTTGAAATGAGCACCTGCAATATCAAATCAACCTCTGTTCAACCTCAGTCATTATCAGGTGATGGTGGAATACTCAGCACAAATTTCACAAACAGTAAAATTGACACGACACACGAGAGCTATGGCGTTCTTACGAATCGTTTGGAATGCTACGGAATCACAGAATCAGTGCTCACAAGTATGTTCGCTATTGATTCCTCGCGGTTTTTAAAGCAACGTTTACTGCAACTTTAAGATATTTGTTACTGTAGAGAACTTGCAAGCCCCGATTAACGGAAGGAGTCATAAAAAACTCAAATTAATTATTTGCAAAACCATCGATATCCATGGCTGTAATCAGTCTTTTCTTCATCTGTCGCCGAGTGTGTCAATTAGCATTGGTTGGAGCAACGCTGTAAGCGACATATTCTAAATTTTACAGGAGAGGACAAAATCGAATACCCCTTACTCTTTTACTGCTATCGGTGCTGTGCGCTCTTCTGACACTTATAGGAGTTTAAATGTTTTAGAAAGAAAATTCTCTACAAAGAATTCTATGACATACAAATGAATGTAATTTCATTCAATGGAACAATGTTACTTATTCAGAACACATACAACGTTGTAATTTTAATATAGTTCTTCTGGAAATTATAAATCGAGAACAAATGTTGAAAATGCTTGAGAACTTATTGATTTCCCTTTCTGAGTACATGATTGTGATAACACTTAAGCATTCTAATAAAATGTAAATGGGAGAAGAGATTCTTGTAAAACATTGGTGCTGGGCGGTCGGACTGTGCGGACGTGATTTCCGGGAGCTCTGGTGAAAGGCGGCGATGGGGTGCTCTTTGGAATGTTACCGGGCGCGCGTGGGCTCTTTTGCCGCGCTCCTTACCTGGAGCGCCGCGCCCGGCGCTGCTCCACACAGCGATTCTTGGCGGCTGGCAGCGGTGTTGAGTTCTGCGGTTCTTGCAATGCTGCTGGTAATAGGCGGGGTGGAACTAAATCCTGGCCCTAGCAGCGACGCAGTTTTGCAGCCGCACGCAATAACGTGTGCTGGTTGTGAACGGAACTTGCGTTCTGGAGCGCAGTGCGATAAGTGTTACCGCTGGTATCACTACAGCTGTGGTAACGTGAAGAGCCGGTTTAGAAGCAATGAAGAATGGACCTGCGGCGCCTGCCGTGTTAGTCGGGAGCAGAGGGCCGATGAGCGAATATGGGAGCTGGAGCAAGAACTGAAGACAACGAAGAGATTACTCGAAGACTGCTTGAAAAGGAACAAGGAGCTGGAAGAACAGTCACAGGCGAGTACTAGCAGTGTTTCTGAGTCTACAACAAATGCTGATAAGGGTACTGAAAAAAATGTGCTTGTTCTAGGGGACAGCATCGTTCGGCATACTGGGACAGGAAACGAGGCTCTGGACGTGCGGTGTTTTCCCGGCATTCGAACGGCACAACTACGCCGAGTTATCGAGAGCCAGGACATGGGCCGACCGGATGCTGTTATTTTACACGTGGGAACCAACGACACGAAAAGGAACGTAGATTATGTTATAGGTGATATTTACGAACTTGTAACAGCAGCTAGAAAAAAGTTTCCTACTGCAAAATTAATCTTGAGTGGTTTATTGCGCAGAAGGGACACTCGCTGGACCCGCATAGGCCTAATCAATGACGGCATGGATTGGGTGGCGCGCAGTTTAGGTGTCCAGATGGTGGATGCCAACGCCTGGATTGCAGACGGCGACCTGGGCCGCGATGGCCTACACCTCAACAGGAGGGGTGCTTCAAAGCTGGGGCGCCTATTTACGAAGGTCAGCGCGCACGCCGCCACAGCAGATCCCGGGAGCAGCTGAGAAGAAAAAGCGGTGGACATAGATGAGGGCAAGTCTCTGGTATTGCTGCAGAACGCGGCGGCGGCGGCGGAGACGACAGCGGCGGCGGAGGAGACGACGGCGGCGGCGGCGGACACGGCGGCGGAGACGGCGGCGGAGGCGACGACAGCGACAGCGGCAGCGACTTCGAGGGACGCGCTCCTTCGAGAACGCATTCAGGTGAGGAAAGGGTTCCTTCGGTTGTTGCAGGTGAACTGTCGTAGTATAATCAATAAAGAAATAAAGTTTTGGAATCTCGTTGATGCCTGCGATCCCGACATAGTGATAGGGACTGAGTCGTGGCTAACTGAGGAAATCGGGTCCTCTGAAATTTTTCATTCCCATTACAAGATACATAGGAGGGATAGAAATAGTAGAGGGGGCGGAGTCTTTATTTGCGTCAAAGAGGACATAGATATTAGATTAGAATGGGTCAGTAGAGAGTTTGAAATGATGGGAATAGAAATTATTACGTCAGGAACTGTATTCGAAATTATTGCATGCTATAGGCCTCCGAGCGACGGATATGACATTTTAGATGACATCATTCAGAGAACGGGAAAAGAAAATGGCCATCCTATTGTTATTGGAGGAGACTTAAATTTTCCGAGCGCACACTGGGAGGGGGCCGTGAGCGAAGGGAAAGTCCAAATTCTCGTCAATGAACTGGTTTGGGAATGCGGTTTTACCCAGGTAGTTCGGACCGGGACGCGACAGGATGCGATTTTGGATGTCTACCTAATTAGGCCGAAAGAACTTTTCATATCTTGTGAAGTTGTTGAGGGCATTAGTGACCACAAAGCGGTTCTTCTTGACTTAGACGGAAATATTTCAAGAAAAGGGATTACAATAGGAACGAAAGTACGGCAATACAAGAAAGCAAATATAGGCGGGCTTCAAGGTTTTCTTAGGGAACAATATGACCGCTTTCTAAGAACAGACGGAGGTATGGAAGAAATATGGGGCGTGTTCAAAGATATTATATTCGAAGCTTTGCAAAAGTTTGTTCCGTGCAAAATTCTAAAAAATAATCCGGATCCAGAATACTACAGTGCAAAAATTAGGAGAATGAAGAGGATAACAAGAAAGGCATTTAAGAACAGAAAACGCAGTAGCGAACATATGAATATTTTTCGAAATCGTTCAAAGAATTGGAGCGCGAAAAGAAAATTGCTCAGGAGGCATATTTAAAAAGTATCCTAGATGGAAAGGGAAATAACTGGACAGGTTTTTATAAATATGTTCGTAGAAGGAAAGGAAATAAAGAGGACATCCCAGTTATTCGCGAAAATGGAAACACGCTAATTACTGACAATCGGACAAAAGCGGATGCATTTAATAAGTATTTCAGTTCAGTTTTCAAAAATAGTACGGACCATCCATTTATTCAAGTGTCTTCGGTTGCGAATCAGTTTAATATTGAAGTAAACGCTCTATGGAATAAAGTAAAGTCTATGAAAAATGGTAAGTCAAAGGGTCCAGACGACATTTCTACGGATTTAATTAAACTAGGAGGAAAGGCAATATTACCGTACCTAATTAGAATTTTTCACGTGTCTTTGAATAATTCAAAAGTACCTGAAGATTGGAAATTAGCTTTTGTCGTACCAATTTTTAAAAGTGGTGACAAAACCAAATTATGCAATTATAGGCCGGTAAGTCTTACGTCAGTGGTCTGCAAGCTTATGGAGCATCTAGTTGGAAGTTACATTAAGAAAGAATGGGAAATTAAAAAATGGCTCTACGATGGGCAACACGGGTTCAGGAGTGGTTACTCATGCGAAAGTCAGGTAGTCACGCTATTTCAGGATCTAGCGGATGAAATTGACGCGGGCGGGAGAGTAGACGCAGTAGTTATAGATTTTGCCAAAGCGTTTGATGTCGTTCCACACGATCGGCTTGTACAGAAATTAAGGAATTCAGGCATAGATTCCAGGGTGGTGGCGTGGATTAGCGAATTTCTGCGAGATAGAAAACAGAAAGTCCGAATTGGGCAAGAGTTATCTTCCGGGGCAAGCGTTACATCAGGAATACCGCAGGGGAGTGTCATTGGACCCCTTCTATTTCTAGCCTTCGTCAATGATCTGCCGGCGCAATTAACCTCAAATGTTCGGCTATTTGCAGACGATTGCATAATATATCGTAGTATTAATTCGGAAAGAGATGAAGAAATTCTGCAATGTGATCTTGAGGCGT
Organism: Acheta domesticus; assembly: GCA_031308135.1. NCBI lineage: Eukaryota > Metazoa > Arthropoda > Insecta > Orthoptera > Gryllidae > Acheta > Acheta domesticus. Next base: position 116,014,047 of record JAHLJT010003656.1, on the reverse strand, counting down.
TATATTACTGGGCGGAAAATAATGGAATGTCCATAAATAGCTCTAAAAGTAAATCCATCACTTTTGGCAGAGGTCGTAATTACAGTGAAACAAATTATCGTTTAAATAATGACATTATTCCGAGAGTTTCCTCGTGCAAGTACCTAGGAATTCATTTCGATAGTAAATTAAGTTGGAAAAAACACGTAGATTTTGTTGTAGGAAAAGCCTGGAGATCTCTTCACTTTGTAATGCGCATCCTAAAAAAGAGTACCGCAAACGCGAGGGAAATTGCTTATTTATCACTTGTTCGTCCGATAATGGAATATGGAACAATTTGTTGGGATCCGCACAAAATTATGCAGTGTAAACACTTGGAAAGGATTCAGCATAGGGCAGCTAAATTTACTTTCAGGGACAAGAAAACGGCAGGGTGGGATTCACTCAAAAACAGGCGATCAGTAGCAAGACTCTGCGCCTTGTATAAAGCTTATAATGGTCATCCAGCTTGGAAAGAAATTAATCGGCGGCTATGTATTCCTACATACATCAGTAGAGTGGATCACAGGCACAAAATAAATTTAAGACAGCAGAGAACGAATGTCGGGAAATTTTCTTTTACAAATCGAACGATTACGGAATGGAATAGATTGCGTGCAAAAACCTTTGAACCCTTTCCTCAAAGTGTTCAACAGTTTAGGAAATTAATTTAGGGTATTATTAAGTAAATGAGGGAGAATAGTGAGTTATATAGCGATGCATAAGTGTTCTATTGTGAAGTGAGGTGTCGTGCAGTGTATAGCAGAGAAATGAAGAAGCAAATGTTTTCAGGTCTTAGTGAAGTGAAGTGCAGTGAATTGCAGTGTGATCCGGATTGTATAAACATTCAGTGCGGAGTTAGAGTATAGAAGTTTGTTTGTTTGTTTTTTTTCTTCTCTCTCTTTCTTTTTTTTTCTTTCTTTTTATTTTCTCTCTTAATGTAATTTATTATTCAATGACTGTGTATTTTTATGTTTTTGTAATTAGCTGCCACCGGGTTATACCCATTTGCAGTTTAAATAAATCTATCTATCTATCTATCTATTGCTCCACAGAAAACAGCAAATTTAAAAATGTGTCGCTTGACGCATGGAATGCAAGCCACGATGACCATTAGCTATCCGCGAGGCCTCGGAGTTTTCGTTTACCTTCCTTTACTTGGCAAACTTGATTTCATATTTTATGTTTGAATGTTGTAATTATTTAATTAATAAAATTGTATAGCATCATGTAAACAGAACATACATAATATAATTTAATAACAAATACGTTTATTAAACAAAAGTCTACGATGTAGAAAAAATGGTTGTCTGGATCCACCCCTGATGAGGATTCCCACAGCACATTTATTCCCCTGTAATTGATGCGGTTCGCCCACTCGCTGGCAGCACCTGTCTCCCCGACTGACCCCTTCGCTGAAAGGCACGTTGGTCGCTCCCCTGCCCCCTCGCCCACCCTTCCGCCCTTCACAGTTCAAGAGCTCGCACGGCCTTATGATCGCTAATCTGGAGGCAGCCCGGATACTCGCCCCTCCCCTCGGACAACCTCAGCCCCTCGCTAACCTTCCCCCCCCCCCCGGCGACTCACCTGCACGTCCGACTACTCGCTCTCACTGCCTGCGCCCGCCCTCTCGCCACTCGCCTTCGCCTTCCTCACCGCACATCCCTCTCGCGCCGCGATCGAACATCCTCACGCCCTCACCACAAAGCACGTTCCTCCCGCCCTCGCCCTGCCCCTCCCTGACTTCGCCCCGCCCTGCCCCGCCCTCCCCCGCTGCGAGCGGCCTGTTCATTAGAGCGCCCTCGCGAAGCCAAACAACGGAGCAGCGCTCGGCAGTGCATCAGGCGCCGGAGACCACGCGCCCGCCCCCTCGCCCTCGCCCGCCCCCTCGCCCTCGCACGCCCCCTCGCCCTCGCACGCCCCCTCGCCCTCGCACGCCCCCTCGCCCTCGCACGCCCACGCCCCCTCGCACGCCCACGCCCCCTCGGCCTCGCACGCCCCCTCGCCCTCGCACGCCCCCTCGCCCTCGCACGCCCCCTCGCCCTCGCACGCCCCCTCGCCCTCGCACGCCCCCTCGCCCTCGCACGCCCCCTCGCCCTCGCACGCCCCCTCGCCCTCGCACGCCCCCTCGCCCTCGCACGCCCCCTCGCCCTCGCACGCCCCCTCGCCCTCGCACGCCCCCTCGCCCTCGCACGCCCCCTCGCCCTCGCACGCCCCCTCGCCCTCGCACGCCCCCTCGCCCTCGCCCGCCCCCTCGCCCGCGCCCGCCCCCTCGCCCGCGCCCTCGCCCGCCCCCTCGCCCTCGCCCGCCCCCTCGCCCTCGCCCGCCCCCTCGCCCTCGCCCGCACAACCACACGGCACAAGCGAGTAACACAAAATGACATGTGTTCAGACCTTAACGTCACTCAAATGTTCTCTATAATAACTACCACTACGATAGTCAAATACGGTCAAAGTAAAATTCCGATCCAATTTATTTTAAACAATATTTTACGTAAAAATTACTACTAATAAAAGAAATTAATCCTGTGAGGCAAAATATAATATTAAATGTAATTTCAATAACACACTGGCACGAAACATTTACTGCAACGATTCTCATTGATTAATGAAGTTTCAATACTTTAGTTGTAAGTTTCTCTGTGACTGGTCAAGAACCTGTATCATAATGAAAACTGTATCAAAATGAATTTAATTATGCAACTGGTTGCAGCCATTCAGTGACAGCGTTATACAATGGGAGTAGAAAAAATGTGTAATGTTTTTGGGTCTAAGAACAACTCCCAAAAAAACAACAAAACAAAAATTATTTTACGATGACTTTTTGCGATTTTAAACTAATGGTGCTACAGAATGGTACAGACTTTCCTGTATTAGTTTTGTAGTTCCTTGGGGCTGAACTAGCTATTCCCAATTGCCATATACTCGTGCCAGCTACTCTCTATTGCCGCCAAAAGTTCATTTTTTGGACATTTTCTTAATTTTTCGGTTTTCTAATGGTAGAATGGAAATATTAATTTTATAATATTAAAGAACATAACATCTCGTCCTAAATGCCTGCAACACGAGCAGCTTGAAGCCTGCGAAATGAACTACTATTTTGCGGCGGCGCAATGAAAAACTGCTGAGAAATGGTTAATGACATGTAAAATGGCCTTCCTGATACGAAAGATGTTTCTAGAGGCTACGGCTGATTAGACATCTCTGGCTAGGTGAGGAAAGCAGCTACTGTATATTATTCTACTCATTGCGTACTTTTCACGCATTATTACTCTATTAGTAGCAATTTTACGATAAAAATGCGACTGAGGGTCTAATTACATATTATATTGTCGCATGTATTCAATGTGAGAACACGAGGGGAACAAATATGTATCAACTGTGTACTACGAAATGATTGAATATTGTTATTTAAGAGAGGTTCGATGCGTGCACGTTGAAGAGGGTTGGTGGGAGAACGGCACTTTGCAGCAAACTCCAGGAGGGAAGAGATATGACGACAAAAAGAATTGCTTTAACTTTGTAGCCTCTCCTCATAAAAAAGTTTCTTATTATCTTTAAGAGTCTTTAGGGTAAATCCCTTTTCATTAGTTTGTTTATGAAGCCAGTATGCCCTACTGAGCCAAGAGCTTGGCCAGATCTAGAAGCACGGTTACTACATGCTCATTATTAAGTAGGGCAATATCTACCTGAAACCCGTTGTATCTCAATTGTATGTGTTGAGTTGTAGGTTATGGTTTAAGGCTAGTTTTTTTTATTTTTTGTATGATCACAAAAACTTCGATTGTAAATTTTAAAAAAATATTAAAAAAACACGCCACATAAAAAATACTACGAAGAAGTAGATAATAAATTATAAATCCAGTATTGCTAATCATCACAACTGGTTATCGACTGTTAGTAATTACAAGAAACTACAATTACAATATCGAAACAAGATATGTTTGGAGGCGGGTTAACAGGGCTTGGTAAGTGTTGAGCAAAATTAATTTACATCGTTGTTTGCCAACGTTTCGGAAATTGTATTTCCTTCATCAGGGCTATATTCAACACGAAAGAGAAGGCAACGTAACATAAAACTACCAAAAACAAATTAATTAATTGATTATATATGCAAGTAACCAACAGGTGTCAAGAGGTAACCGATGCGTACTAAGAAAACGCGAGGTGAGAGCGTGACAATATTAAACTTGATTTTAATTAATTTACACGAATTGCTTACATTTTATGGTATTAGTGTTCTGAATTTTTGAAATTACATTTCCGTCATTCAATGGAATTGGAATCTGCAGTTTGTTCGGGTATCAGCCACCACTGGTGGGAACAGGGATAGAAGGCAAAAGTCTTATTAATCCAACAATAAATGCCAAATATGTACTTACTTATACCAAGTTTACATTACTTTAGAAAATAATTTGGAATATTAAAAAGCTAAATTGGATACAACTGTATTCGAAAATGAGTAATTCACATGCAATTTAGTAGATAGTAATACACAGACAGTACTCCTCGATATGTTACTTATGAGTGACAAATTACATTCGTTTAATATTTATTGGACAACGTAATTTACATGTTTTAATTGAATTTCAATTACTATTCATTCGCTGTGGATGAATACGTCCTTTGATGGATGTAATAATATTTATAGAACTCGGATCCAATGTGAATTAGTGGTGTCGTAGAATAGCACAGACCTTCTCGAACTAGTTTGTTTCCTATCTCTTTAGTATGCGCAAGCTCTTCGGTCTTGTCAGACACTTTTCCATTCCTACAACAGCGTCCAATATATTTTTTCCGATTTTTCGGTCCTACCAGTAGAATTAAAAAGTGAAATTAAAAATACTACACAGGAGATAACCTTATTCTTTAAACTAATTTTAATTTAAATATCTGGAACCGTTTTTGAAATGCGTCAATTGAGCGCATCTCAAAATGCTCAACATTTAGTTGATTTTCTCCAGACAACTCTCTCGAGTCTTTGAGAAACATGAAAAGAAATCAAATGACGAACATGTACTCACAAAATCGACGTTATATAAAAACGCCTCTAATGGAAAAAACAAGGATGTGGGAGATATTTAACCCTCAACTGGCAACGTGCGGTCTCTGACACCGCTGAGGAAAATTAAACGCCTATCCCTCCTTTCTGGTACGTCAAAATAAGTTTTTCATAAGTAATATTGCAGCACTTCGAGTGATATTTAGTGTGACTATTTCACGAATAAACACATATGATTTGAAAAGATAATTTAAATCACAGGAATTACAAAACAGAAATATTACTCAAAATTACAAATGAAAAATGAAAAGCTTTCATTCTGCTCCGACTTATCACTGCCTCCTGGAATAACTTATAATCAAGTCACACTTGAATAACAGTTTAATGCACAAAATGTTTTCAAATATGCTTTAATTTTATGGTAATAAAAGTTTCAAAAAACAATTATAACAAGGCTACTTACAAGAACATTAATTAAAAACACAATTATTAAAGTTGTAAGAAGTTGCTTTCCAAGTCTTGGTCTTCCGTGAAGTATTTGAAATGCAGGATGTACCAAGATTAATTAGCAGCGGGATTCGTCTATTTCGAATGGATTAAACACACGTGTGTACTCATTAAAATACTTTCCTGAATAAGTTTGGTTATAACGTTCCACACAGTTTTGATAGCATAATCTTTGTACTCTTCACCATCTAATGTTCGTATATTAATTGCCTAAAATGTGTAATTTCTTCATTTCTAATTTGTGCTGTCCATTTGTATTTCTTTCTTCACAAAATTTTTGAAATTGCTGCCACACGGTTTCTCTGTTCCTTTTGCTGCTTTTCGGCACTGAATCTTTAATAATAGATTATATTACGGAGTTTTCAACATTACCAAAACGACACATTTTAATATTATATTGATGCGCACAAGCTATTTTGGACCTTGAAACAATTGCTATCGTTATCTCGAAACGGTAAACGAAGTTTTTACAGCGGTAAAAAAGGTAAACAAAGTGATGGCGATAAACATCTGGGATTGGTTTAATCTGAATATATCCTTGCTTAACATTGGCTACTTACACGGACAGACATGAGTGACATAGTCTTTACAATACCTTCCTATCTCATTCTAAACTATACTCACACGCGGGGCAGTGGATCCAGTGACAGACGTTCGCCTTTTAGGGTCAGTGGAAATTTCGGAGCGGTCTCGCAGACCTCACATCACCAGTAGGGGGACTTTTCTTCCCACAGTGAATGTGCATTGCAAATATTTTATTAACGGATAATTTTCGTGTAACAATGCATTAGCGTATTTAAATGAAGGTTTTTTAATGTAGTGAATAATATTTCTAACCATTCTACGATTTGAGATAATTAATAGTGAAGAAACAGTATGTAACAAATTATAGCCAGAAATTTACTCGGCGAGTAATAAATAACTGTATAATTTTCATTTTACAAATCAACAACAAATCCTTTTATTTTCTTGTTTATTGTAGCATTGTTAACGTGAAAATAAATTGTCAAGTCAACACGAAATGGAACACCGAAAGTAATCAGCCTAAAACGTTTGGGGTCTCGCAGACCGCACGGCACCGGTAAGAGACGTTTGAAGGCACGTCACCAGTTAAGGAATTACATTTGTGTAATGTGACAGCCTGTTTTTGAAAGGCAGGTGGCACATTAAACGACCGTCGGTGGTTTCAAAATCGCGCTAATCCAACTAACTGTCAGACACAGCCCTCTGGGAGGCAACGCTCAGTGATGCGCACAGAAGTTGCAGGGGCCGAAACGGCCACATCGATGGAGGAGCAAATATTTTGGTCGTACTCGGTCAGGCTTTTACAAACGGACAGAAGTCGTTTGTAAGATGTGATTGGGGCGGAAACTACTGAAAGCTTCCTGGACTGAAAAAATTCCAAATAATGTAATTTTTTAAAAAGTGAAGGAGAAGAGATCCCTACTAAAAACCATTTGGAACAGGAAAGCAACATTTTTTGGACACATTTTTAGAAATAACCTTTTCTTAAACACAATTTCGGCCTGTAAAATAGTTGGAAAACGAGGACGAGGGACACCGACAACGAAAATTCTAGAACTTTCAAACCGAATTACAATTCAAAAACTATAGAGATGAAAAGGACAGCGAAGAAGGATGTTATGGCGGCAGCGACGAGGCACTTCTTGGCCTTTAGGATGATGATGATGATGATGATGACTCGGGAAGGGGAAATACAAAAAGATTGCGACCTGTAAAGGTTGCACGGAGCCAATTTGGGAGGAGTGTGTCTTTCGAACCATGACAAAAGGGATGAAATTTTTAAATCAAGAAAAAAGTCATGTTAAATATACCCCCAAACTAGAGATTTGGGTGATTTGCTAGAAGTGTTGCTGTGTACGTGTGAATGTATTTGTATATTTTTATTGTGTTTCTACGGGTTTTTCTTTTGTTTGAAATTGTATTCAAATACCAACAAGTTGAATACAGTTCTTTATGTGATTTGAAAAATTTCTAAATCGTTTTATTTCCAATATCAGTAACTCCACTTCGTTGTCACTTTGTAAATCTTAAAAGAACCTCCTGGGAATTCAGAATATATATGACTTTTATCTTAAACTATATCCTCTCAAATATTTCAGATTAACAATTGTTAGTAAAGATTATTAGTAATTAATGTCAGTGCTTTGCCATTGATAAATCTGTTGGTGATTCGACATGAGAGCAGTTGCAGTAAATGTTTTAATATTCAAAAGAATACATCAAAATGAGGTTTACTTCATGATAATTAGTAAGCTGCGGCTTATTGCCGATTTTTATCCTTCAATTAAAAATGCATTATTTTAGGTTACTTGTTCTTTTTGAGGCATTAGTAGTATTATCTTTTAATACACGCAATGCTTCAAAACAAATACGTAACCTGAAATACTTCGTTTTTAATTGAAGGACAAAAGTAGGCAAATAGGTAAAAAATTCGCAGCTTAAAATAATGAGTGTTAATAAATAATGAGATTTGTATCGAGTGACAGAACTTCGGCCAATGAAAATCGGTCGCCGTCAAGAGCATAATGCGAAAATAAAGTTGAAGGAGCGAATCAACTACCGTTGTAGGCGGTCCTTCAGTTCAACTGGCTCCCCCTCGAGAGCAGTGGGGGATGGCTTGGCCATGCCTGGTGATGTAAACTCCGATTTGTCTAAATTGTCGAGCTATAGAAGCGCCAGTGCCACCCCTGAGTGTCCGACCCCTCTCATTCCGATGAGCGGCCACACTCCACTCTTCCGCCGCTTCTCCTTGGGACTGATTGATTGATTGTGATTCAGTCATTCGTCAACTACTGAGACCATTAGTCTCGTAAGTGCGGTGCATGTTTTCTCATCAGGAGGTGGCGGGGATCTCCTGTTGGACGGCGCGATCCGGCGCCGACCTGCCTTCGACTACTGGGGCACGATTTAACCCTCACCATTTGTGGCGCCGCGGCGGTGGTATAGCGGTTAGCGTATCGGACTGTTATACCCCAACCCGATCGAAGCCGTGGATTTTTAAGGGCGAAAAAATCCTTCGTACGCCTTCCTTCGGAGGGGAAGTAAAGCCGGCTGTCCCATGTTAGTAGATTTACTGCATGTAAAAGATCCTCAAGCCTAATGTCGCCTCTGAGCTAAATTCAAAATCACCTCATTTCGTCGCCCGAGGAATACCTTGTTTCTGCGCTAGTTGGTGAAAGGAGCGTAGAAATTTGCGTGGACGAAAGAGCAGGCCTCATGGCCTCATGAGTCTCGCCACGTAAAATAAGGCATTAATTCAATTCAATTCACCAAGTATCTCCCGCGATGGGAGGTTCCTGCAGCCGGGACAAGCTCTAAGCTCCCGACCGTTCTCCCGACATGTGTGGTATTGTAGTGCACGTAAGTGTGTGTGTGTGTGTGTAAGGGAGTGAGGATATGAGAAGGAAGATGAAGGAAAGGTCGTGCGCGGTCCGTTGCCCGTTTGTTAGGACACTGCTACTTGTTAGGATTCGCCAGATGTTGATGGGAGAAACCACGGAAAACAACCGATCAGAGCAGCCGGCCTCTAGAATTCTCCTCCAGACAGCAACTGCATTCAATCTAGCTGACAAGCTAGTGTCGAGAATTCTGCCGCCGTGGAACCTACGATCAGAGGGGCTGCGGTGACATCAACCGATGCCCTGAGCCACCTCTCGCCGCCGCTAAACGGAGCGCGCGCTGCCTTCGGGAGGGAAATGAAGAGGGGCTTCCGGCGGCGCCAAGGAGCTAATACCCCTCCCCTCCTCCCTCTCCCCTCCCCCTTCCCTCCCCCTCCCACCCGCCCTCGCAAGACATCAAAGAAGCCGCGCTCCGGCCACAGCAGAATTGCACGTCGGGGAACAACTTTCAGCCACAGAGAGAAAGAAAGAAAGAAAGGAAGGAAGGAAAACTCGGGCGGAGTTGCCTCTCGTCCGCGGGCGAACACGCCCCTTGCGACGCGCGCGCGCTCTGTCGGAATCCCTCGCACACGACGAGCGCTCGGATCAAAGCGCCACGCTCGATAATACACAGGCGCCAGCTTCTGCTCGCTGTGGCTTAAGAGTCATGCGCATTAAAAAAAGAACACTACAGGAACTATAACAGCACGTACTTTCTCGCTTTATTAGTCATGCTTATGGGCTATTCTTTTACGAAGTACACCTGGTCTGCATAATCGAGGAACCTGAAGCTTCAAGGCGCTTGAGGTTGAGGATTCTCAAGTAAGATCTTAAATTAGTATTAACATGTATTTTAAGTAAATAAAAACAAATAAATTAAATTGAAGCCTTATTTTACGTGGCAAGACTCAGGCCATGAGGCCTGCTCTTCCGTCTGACCACGCAAATTCCGCTACGCTCCTTTCACCAACTGACGGAGAAAGAAGGTATTACTGAGGCGACGAAACAGGCGATTTGAATTTAGCTCAGAGGCGTCATTTAGGCTTGAGGATCTTTTACATGCAGTAAATCTACTGACATGGGACAGCCGGCTTTACTTCCCCTTCGAAGAAAGGCGTACGAAGGATTTTTTTCGCCCTTAAAAATCCACGGCTTCGATCGGGTTTGAACCCGGGAACTTGGGTACAGCAGTCCGTTACGCTAACCACTACATCATAAACCGCAAAGATGTCCTTGCCAAAATCATGGTTATTTGTTATCTTCTTATAAGCCCACACTTGTCACATCTGTTTCAACGTATAAATTATTTTTTTCTCTCAAATAAAAAGCAAACAAACTTGTCTTGATGTCCTCGAATCCCCTTGATGTTCGAATTCCCTTAACCCGAGTTTCTCCATAACACGAAACAAAACTTGGATCCTTGAAAGGGATTACTGTAAAAGGGTCATTTATAATAATCGGATAACACGAATTTTTAAAACACGAACTCCGATTATTTCTCCCCCTTGCAATTTGTGTTAATGAGGATTTACTGTATAATATTGAAATTTCTGCGTGATTACCACTTTACCCGTCACTTGAAAATGTCCAAATGTATTAAATCGATGTGCCTGAGGTGCGAATGTACAGTTACTCGACAACCAGGAAAAGTAGCCTTTCGTTCCTCCTGGTGAAATGCAGCACAGCTGAAAGGGCCACGCGCGCCACAGGGTACTATCCGGGCACGTTTTCTTGATCCCTCGCTTCGCCAGTGGCGACAGGAGTGGGGAGAAGGGTTATTTTGACAAAAGATATTTTATACCAAAATTGAAGTTCGATTTTCAATGCAAAATAGTTTCTATTACACGGGAGGCAACATTTATGTTTATCAGATGTTGTGTACAACGCTTGGTGTTATCATTTAATCTGAATTCAACTGCTGTTAGCAAAAGAGTGGAGGTAGATACTCCGGGGCTCAAGAAAACATGCGCGTAAAACAGCAGGCCCCCGGAAGCAGCCGCTGGAAGGCTGGGGCGAGGCGCGGTGTGACGTTGCTTGGGGCACACGAGGGGCTGCAGAGACACAGACAGGGAGGTTCAGGGAGCAACATCTGTTGTGCGTTGATCATCCAGTTACGACTGATTAACCTACTGGCAGCGCATAAGAGACTGACAGTTCAATGCACTGTTGCCACACATTATTACGCGTATGGCACCATCGACATCACGGATAAATTAAAACTCAAAACATTAACACTTACTGAAACACTATGGCACGTCTTGATATCACGTTCATAAGTTCTCCAAGGTCAAACCTTATCGCCTCCGCGACTTCATGCGAGGCAGATGCGCGGCAACGCTGAATCCTCGCTGTGAGAAAGTGAACAAATCTTCGCAAGCTGATTGCTTCAGAGCAGGTCACATGACCTACCACAGCATGTGGCGAGAGAACTGGTTATACGCTCCCGGTACTGTAGAATTGTGAAGTTCAGTGGCTTCGCTGGTATAACGGTTTGCGTAGATGACTGCTATATTTAAGTTTGTGGTTTGAAACCCAATTGAAGCCGTGGATTTTTATCCCTCGGATGCAATCGCGAATTTACCTACTCCATTACAAAGGTGGGGATCCCAAGTATAGATCCAAGCTTATAAATTAGAGTTATGGGTTTCGTTTTCAGAATCTTATTCTGGAACTTAATCATTACTGGTTTTCACAGTAGGAAATCATCCTTAATTACATTTTTGGACGTTTACAAGTACTTTGTTCATAAATTAAAAAAGAAAGTGTCCCTAGTTAAACAAACACTATTATCAGTACGGTGTTGATTCTGTAGTGAATTAATCAGCAAATTTAATATAAATTTCTTGTATTAGCATTAAACATACAACACATTTATTCTATTATAAATGTGAAAATTTAAGTAGTTTTGCAAATTATTTAAAAACATTTGTTTGGGATAGTCATAATGCCACAAGTTCCATTCGACTTATGCAAGATATTGTGTCCGCACGTCTGACAAGGAGGAGGAGGAGGAGGGAGGGACTACGATCACTCTTATCTATTAGTTCTGATGCTATGTGATTCATTTCTTCATCAGAATCAGTTTTCTCTTCCTTTGTTTCCTCACTAGAACACCCAGGGGATTTGGAAGAACTTGCGCTATCACGAGGGTCATAGAGATTATCTCTGCCTGATACTTCACTTTCATTTTCAATAGAGGCGTATTCAACACGACTTCTTCTATTTCCTGTTCGCAAAGAGTTTTCCACACTATTGTTGACGCTGTGATAGAGTAACACAAATCCAACCAAACAATACGATGTGAAAGAATCAAACTCAAACGCGACTAAGCCTAAGCGTACATATTGAAGCAATACTGGACTCATACTAAACAAAAATTATATACATAGTTTTGCAGTGATACCACATTCCGTCCGAAAAAAGGGAAGAAATACCAACTATAAAAATAATTACATATCGGTAAAGGGATAAATAGACGGATACGGTAAGAGTCCCACGATTGTAACCGCCTTCTTTCTGTAAAAAGGCTTCAAATCAGCATTCAAAAATTGTGAAAGTTAAAAAATATTGTTTTTTATAATAAATAAGACTAATAAAAGATGTCACGAAGGCTCACATCTCTGAGAAAAAATTTTAGAAGACACAACCAGAAAAACACATGCTGGGGTCAGATTGACCACACGTTTGCATCCGCGGGTTAAGAGCGTGAAAATCCTTCGTACATCTCCCTTGACAGCAGTGATACCGGCTGTCCCATGATGTAGATTTACTGCATGTAAAAGGTCCTCCAGGATAAAAGAAGTCTCTGAGCTAAGTTCAAATCGCCTGTTTCGTCGCCCGAGTGGTACCTTCTTTCTCGGCTAGACGGTGAATGGAGCGTAGAGAAATTCGAGTGGTCAGTCGAACGAGCGGGTCTGATGGCCTGAGTCTTGCTATGTAAAATAAGGCATAACTGATTTATTTTTAGTGATTTGAACCGGATGAGGCAACTTCCATGCGAACTTGCATTCGTTTCGACGAAGGGAGCTTCCTCTTTCTCTTTTCTCCCAACGGATTAGAGAAAGAGCTATGCGATGGTGCGCGAAAACACGTTTCGGCTGAAAAACTCTTATTACACCCTGGTAACGGAAAAGTGTTACATTCGTTATACTTTTAAAAAAATATCTGCAAAGTTCATTAACAATGAAACCGCTTTAATTCTGACTGAAAAATGAAACTATTTGATCAGGTTAGTCCGCAAATTTTCTTATTTTATGTGGCAACCACATTTTTTAAGACTTACACTTCGGTTCTTATTTCTTGGCGCACGGGGGGGGTGCCAATAAAAGGGAATATCCCACGATATTTCGCATCTTTCTAGGTTGTGCCGCTAGAAGTCGCATGATCGCGATTGTATCGAGCAGGGCTGACGATCATGTGACTCCTGGCGGCACAACGGAGAGTGACGCGAAATATCGTGGGATATTTCATTTTATTGACACACTCCCGTGCGCCAAGAAAGAAAAACCGAAGTATAGCACATCACTGCTACTACAGTGACGTCATGCGACAAGGAAGAAGGATGCTGAGTGTTTTGCGCGTCTTGAAACAGCTAATTTTTGCTGCTTCAGGGCTCCGTCTTCCTCGCTCCTGACAGCTCATTTTGCTGCAGGCCACTCATGGGAGTAGTAGTGAACTGTTTTCGAAATAAAGGCAGAAACTATAAGTTCTGAAAGTAATCGCTAATGTACTAATGGTGCCGCATGATTAATTTGCTGCACTTTTGGAAGAAATCGACTCCCGGCGGACATCTGGGCCTCGTGGCAAGAGGCCGGGAGCTCTCCAAACAAGGCGCAACAACCAAAGTTCTCGCTTTTTTTAAAATACTTCTGTGCATGAGCTGGTGAAGCTGTGTCCACTTTCTTTCCAAATTAAACCATTATACAAATAGAAGAAATATTGTAAACCACCAAAATGATGCATCTGCAAAACAAGATAATTTTAAGTAACAAATAAAACGAAACTGTCGTGCGAGAGTCACGATTGAAAAGTATATCCAGTCAAAAGACTCATTTCGGATATTATTTTTGTTCCGACTCGTAAATGACCGCACCAAACGGTGGAAACGCGACCGAAATTTCTGCACGACTTCCTTCTCCGCGCAGACACTCAAGCGCCTCCATTTCGACGCGACATCGCGATGTTTTTTATAGAAAACAGGAGCCTTTATTCGCGATTGGCTCGTGAATCCAGCAGCGCGTGAGAGTCTCTTGAAGCGTTAAACGCGAATGTTATCCAAGCTACGACCTCGGAAGAAAAATTGTCACTGCAGCCCTGCACAAAAGCACAAGCGAGAGTCGATGATGCGGCACTCAAGATTGCTCCAATAGAAAACAAGAGAATAAAAACAATTGAAATCTGGAGAACAGGTGGGCATTTGAAGGACGATGAATGAACTAATACAACAATGAAGTGCTTTAAACAAATACGAATATTCCAAATAAAATAATAATACACGAAATGTATAAGTATGTTGTTCTCTATTAAGTCACAGCTCATTTCAGGTAGACGATTTAGGATAAAAAAAGAGCAATTTCCAGTATCTTTCAGATTTAATCAATTATTCAAACAACAATGTCGTTGAAACATGGATGTTAAATTACTAAATTTAACATTACACATTTTTCAGCAGTTACTACGTCAATTTAAAGTACTAATAGCAAGAAGACAACAAAAACGTAGGAAAAATGAACATGTTGTAACTAGCGGTGCGAGAACAGTACACTCTCACATTATTAAGAACGGTTATATAATTATAATATAGCAACTTCAGTCTTACTGACTCTCTAAATATCACTTGAAAATGTTGAAACAAATTCAAACAAAGAGCCTGCGGTGCATACCTGTAATGATTTTTATGAAGCCATTTCTTCCTTCTAAAAAAGAAAAAAAAACAGTCTCAATAGTGCAGCATGCCGGCGCTGGATCCCGTCGCGCAGCGGGGAAGGGCGCCGCCACCCCGTGACACAAACGTACTACGCTTACGGGCCAAACGCCCTCGGCCGCCAACGCGTCCGTCCGCACGGAATGATCAGCCCACGTGCACGCGCTCTGGGCGGAGGCTTCAATGCACATTAGATCTATTGGCTGCCTCTCATGAACCTTGGTACTTTACTAATCGTAGAATTACTATATGGAATTATAGACAGTCAACAAATTAAATTACAGCTGTAATCATTCTACGAATCTAGCAAATACCACTGATTTATTCTTGATTTAAATGTAGAAAGACTGCTGTTGTAATTTAATTTGTTGACTGTCTATAATTCCATGGAACCAATTAGTAAAGTATCCATTGTTTGAATTGTTTTGTACTTCATTGCGAAGCAGCGGATGTTTTTCGTTCTCTGTGATCCACTGCACTCTGACGGGCATCGGCTGCTTCAGATCTTGAATCAGGATAATGATTTCTGGGTAATCGGGAATAATTTGTTTCGTTGCAGTTGCACATCGGCGCCACAGTTCCAAAAGGCAACATCCCAAAATGTGAATTTGTTATTTGTTCATATTCCGCAAAAATGTCAGTTTACATCATTGAATTGGAAATGTATTATTAATATTGTATGTTATACTATACAATTCATTAAAATATTTGTTAGATCTATCACAACTTTTACGGTGTCAAACCAACGAGGGAGCCAAACTCTGAAAACATTCACGTACGTGAATATTAAAAGGATTAAAATAGAGATGAAAATATTCTGCCTTAAAAAGAAACAACGTCCAACATGGAAAATGGAAAATATTAATTAAATAGGATTTGCATTGTAAAATAATAATATAGGTGGGCACCATAAATAAATTTAAATTTAAATTGTTCATTACAAACATGTACATATTATTCAATATTTGTCGTAACGTAAATTGAAATTCCGTTTATATATATTTTGATTATATGGTACTGTCGTTATTTCTCTTTGCCCATAAACTTTTAACACTTTGAATTTCCTTCCTTTCCCGCTACACCTGAACGTGGCTTTCGTTTAACCGCTATAACCTCAATTCCCCTTGCTCTAACTGCGGGACTGAAATTCATTTTGCAAGGTCTATCAACCCGATGATGATCACGATCATGATATCGAAACATTTATATGAAAGAAAGCACTGGGAATCAATAATTTGCGAAACAAAATGCTATTGAAGCGGTAAATATTTAGGAATCACTGAAACTTGGGTTCGCCTTTTAAAGAGCAATCTGTACTTATTGTTATTCCGTGTGAGGGTCAACCACCTGTAATTGGAAGAGAAAAGTTTAAAATAACAACGAATGTGACAATGTCTTGAAACCAGGCAATTTATAGCAATGTTATGGATAAAAACATCTGTTAATTATAGGCAGTTCATTCCAAACGAATTTACTGTCCGTAATATAAATAATAACGCACTAAGATCACAGCGCTTGTTTCTTAATTTTTAAGATTTATCTCAAAATAAACTCAGTTCGAGTTCCAAGGATAATGAGATATCAACCACAATAAAGGATAAATTTTATTAATATTTAAAAAATGACGAAATTTTCTAAATATTAAAAAATTTTATTCTTTGTTGTGGTTGATATCTCATTATCCTTGGAACTTTATCATGGATTACCACAAAATCTCTGCTGCCACCACAGAATTTAAACTCAGGTCGGTTTGCGTTTTCTTCCTCTTTGGCAAATGCGGTTTGTAGGCGACTGTATAGAGCCTAAACAATAAAGACAGCTGTTTTGTATGTTTATGTGAATAATGTGAGCGAAACATTTAATAAGAAAAAGTTGTCGGTCACATTCATGTGAAAATCGGTATTTGCACGCTTAACAACGTAAATTTGAGAGATCTAATAAGAAGGAGCATTACTCAGTTCTGGTTTTCTTCACATTCACTTGACGTTCTTCAAATTTAATACGTTTCAAGGTACTACTGTAAGTAAGTTTTTCAAATTTATTACAGAAAATACGTATCAGACACTTCACTTCTTATGAACAACTCCAAAGCAGTATCACAGATTGACAGTTCTGCCGCGTGATTCACTTGTTGCACGTACATGTAGCAATAATCAGTGTTTCCATTCTCGCGAGAGAAAATTGTGGTCTCGTGGAGGGAAAATTACGTCGGAGCCCTGAGGTTTGACGCCACCTATATACAGGTTAAAATTGTCTTAAGAGGTTATTTTCGAAGTTTCGACGTTTCCTCCCCGGAGAACCTGTATATATATCCATGTCGGTGGTGTGGGTTTAATTTCCGGTCTACCCATTAAGACCACACCACCAAAACACGATTTTGAAAATTTCTTAGGATCATCTGGCCGGATCCGAAAACAAATGATCAGTTCCCTATCAGGAGACCGAGACGCTAATGCCTCGATTGGCGGACGGGAAGAGGTCTAACCGTGAGTGACGTACGCACGGATGGCCACTCGCTGTTACTCAAGTACTACAAAGGGAGGTGGGAGGAGAAAGCCAAAGGCACAAAGAGGGAAGTGGATTTTCTCACCAACTTGTAGTAGGCGGAAGGAAAAGAATAAGTCGAGGGACTTGGGGCGAGGTCGAGGGAGTAAGCCAGCGGAACCTAAAAGCCGTCACGTGCTAAGCCAGAAGAAGGCGGTGACAACGGCGAGACTTGTGGTGCACGGCCGCCATTAAATAAAAGGAACTTCACCTCTCACCCCAGGCCTGGGTTGGCTCTCACACACACGTTGCTTCGTGGCCTTTGACAAAGAGTGGAGGAGATCGATCTGTTGGGTCGAGAGCACATAAAAGCAAAAGAAAGATCGAAGCTTTTTTTTGTTATTTAAGGTGGCATCAACTACTAGGTCATTAGCGATCACTATTGGATTTAACGTTATGGTAACTGTGAAGATGACGTATGGTGATGCTAGGGGGTGAAGGAACGAACACATACAACCATGCCCGAGGTAGGACTCAAACCCGCGATCCTTGGGTCCGAAATCGCTACGGCACTACTGCTTTAGCGATCTCGGCCATCGGAGATCGGCATAGAAGCTTGATCTGTTGCATTTTGAGGATATTAAAATTTTCAGAGGCTTACAATAAAGAGTTAAAGGTAGCAGAGAAAAGAAAATGCTTGTAGTGCTTTCAAGGTTTTCAAAGAAAATGCATCAAGTAGGTAGAGTAAAGGATCTTCTTGTAGTGATTTCGTTTTTGTAACTTAATTTATGCTTTGCGTTTGGCATTTTGTGTCTGGAAGCACATCAAAATTAAAATACAGCAAAAAGTAGCAATAACCATAAGGAAATGATCAGAGGAAATAATCAAAATGTATAAATATCTTCTGAGAGCTGTAGGTTTTACAAGTGAAAGGCAGGGTATGCAGGTATGAAATTGTCTCATTTTTACTACCCCGTATACGTACGTATATACGAAGTAATATACGTAGTATAGGGAAAGTTATGTAATGCTGCGCGAAAAAACTGCGGATTTTCAGCAGATAAAAAATTACTGACGGGCCCTGATAACAAAAAAGTGGATAAATCCAGTTGCTAAATTAAGAAAAAATCTAACACGTGGTGGAGCCAGAATAGCTGTTTTGTGGGTCCTTGATAACGAAAAACCAATTGAAAGCAAAACTCCGTCTGTCCGTCCGTCTGTGAACAGCACTAGCGCCTAAACTACTCTTAGGGTTTTTTTCCAAATTGAAGAAGCCCCTGACGATCAGGCTCTAGTAGAAGCTCTGAGGTTTTGAAGAACTTTCTTCAAAATTCGGAAGAACATTACATGAAGGCCCCCGGACATTTTCAAAATTTTCTCGAAAACTGCTCCATATTTTTCTTGTCCCGTCCTCCCACCCTTCGCTCACCCGTCCTCCCGCCCTTGGCCCTTCCCCCTCCCCCTCCTCCACCCTCTGGCACCCAAACGCAGCTTTCGGAGCCGGCGCGCGCCGCCGCCTTCATTTCCTCCCTGGCTGCGGAGGAGCGCCGCGCGGTCAGGAATAACGCTAACGAATTCCGCTGAGCCCTTTCCGCGCCTCCTGCTGCGGCGCCCGCGGAAGGGAATTTACTTCCTGCAAAGGAAAAAGGGGCGAAGCGGGCGGCGCGAAATAAAGGAGACGGCGAGAGAAGGCGCTGATGACATTTTATTTACTCCTTGGCGAGGCCTCTCCCTCCCAACAGATGCACGTGCTCCTCTGTATTCGACGCAAGCGACGAGCCGTTGGCGGCTCAAGCAATTTTTCTACTGATCCTTTCTCCATCCAAATGCGAATGTACAATAATATTAGGTTATTACGCCAATAAATCGTTTCTTGTTTGAAAGAAACAGACATCGTTATTGGTTCGCGAAGTTTTGTTTGAAGTCATTCTACCGTTAAATGGCATTTTTTACGATTTTGTTTCTAAAGAAACTGCACAGCAGATGATGTAGTTATGATTGACTTTCCTGATTCATTTTTTACTGTTTTTTTCGTTGAGAAAAGTTGATGCGTCTCAAATCCAATTTTCTATTTTTCCAGTATTTACAAATTGCTTTCGATCAATACACATGACAATCCGTTTTCAATTAACATTTCAGCTTTGGAGACGATAATGAAACAAATTTGATGATTCAGGTCCAATCTTAAAAAATGCCTTATTTCTTTAGTTCAAGTTCTTCAAAATGTTTGTTTTAATTATAACAGCGAAACAAATTCATGTTCCAAAAAAATAAATGATGAAGAGATTGCTTTGTGTCTTGGGTGGCGCAGCTAAGATGCCACCTTCAAATATCATCCCAACAGTTCAGACTGAGCGAAAAGCGACGAGTTCAGAAAAAGGAGAACTCCCTTATGTTACATCGTCGTCTATATTATTTCAGTAGTATACCTGCCGTTTGTAGCTCTCACACGCAACCAATCTTTATAAGGTCTCTAAAGAAAAAAATCACCGAGGCGAAAAGAATTGCGCTTTGACTTCAAAAATATGAAGGTTTGCTTAAAAAAACACAGCTAAATGTTTCCGTAAAATCCAACCCGAAACGCACATCAGGATTTTTGCATATATCGTTAAATAACTCCCTTATGAAGCGTTCTAGGGCCTTAGAAACAAAAAGTTTGAGGCCTCACACCGTAATGTACAGGATGAGATGATCTTGACCGTTCGATTACGTTTTTGCTGGTTTAAAGCTTCTCCATTCTACTCCACCTGCTCAGAGCCTGTAGAATCTGCAACTATGTGAAATTACTAATTAGTTAATATTCTATGCGACTGAATTATACGGGTGCACCTCTTTGCTCGATAATAAAGTAAATAAGAATAGTTTGTATTGACAAGGGTGTATTATATCGTTATATATTACAAAGTAACATAGAACATTTGACGGAGGATAAGAGGGTCTTGAAGAAAAATATATATAACAGGGTTCATATGGAAATGGAAGAATAAGGAAGAGGGTGGGGTATATCACGCAAGACTTCTCACATGGGAGCGCTAGTGCTAATTGACCGTGGTTCTTGCGAAGGCCTTTTATCGCGTATTTGATGCTTTGATAGAATGTTTTATTCCGAGTCATTCGCCTCGTGTCAAGATTTATTACGAGAACCAGTGCTTGAAAGCGCCTCCAAGCCTTCACGAACGCCAGGTCATGGCAGCAGCGCGGTTTCCTCCACCTGCGTCTTCATCAACGTGGTTTCTGCGAGTCGCGGTCAAGGCTTTTTCTGCGCCCCCGCGCCGAATTTTGGCAAACGGCCCACAGGTTTGAACTGCCTGCGGCGATTCGAATCCTCGAAGCTTCAAACGCACTCTCGCTTGATGGGCGAGCAGCGCCCACCCTGTTCACAACCCGACATTCGCTTGTCTCCGTGCGTGAGCGCAGCATGTTTTACAGCCCGGATCCGGCAATGCAGCGGAACGGCGTTTGACACGTGAGTGGTGGCGCCCCTTGAATGGACCTGGCTGGCGAGCGGCCAAGCGCGTGTCCCCTGCCTTCTGGAGGTTCAGCGTCGCTGCTCAGCGTCGCTCCACAGGTCGCCCTGCGGAGGAGCCTCCCGCTGCGGCTCTGTTGGGAACAGGGGCGGTGGCTCAGGGCATCAGCTGATGCCACTGCAGTCCCTCTGATCGGGAGGTCCTCTCCCGACGGCGGCGGCAGGATTTTCGACGTTCGTTTCTCAGCTGCATCCAATTCAGTCGTTGTTTGCAGAAAAACTAATTCCCAGCTGATTTGATCTCTTATTTTCAGTTGTTTCTCCGATCAACACCAAGCGAATGCCGGAGAAATACCCTAGCAAACGGGTCACGGTCCGCGTGAGATCTTTCCTTCCTCTTCCTTATCCTGTCTAAGCAAAAGGCCTTTGGTTTCTAAACAAAAGTAAAATGTATTTTTTTATTTGCTTATTTATTTGTCCCATATCGAGATAACATTTTTAGGGACTCATCTTTATAATAATTGTATTTGGATTATTGACATATGTCTTCGATTTTCACATCTTTCCGAACCTGCCATGTAAACATATTTGTAACACTGTTTAAGGCAACTGATGGCATTAGCACCCTGACCACATTAGCACCCTGACCACAAGCGTGCAAACGTGGTCAGGGTGCTAATGTGGTCAGAGTCCTAATGTGGTCAGGGTGCTAAACAGCAGCGGTGTGCGGTGATTGCCGCGCTTCAACAGGCAGCAGGTCATGAAAGGCCTGAGTTTTAACTGTCGCAAAACCACTACTTGCAATGCTCCGTAGCACATAAAGATAAATATGTATGGATTTGGAAAGGTGCTGAATACGCTGGCAAACTTTCATGTCAATCTGAATGTCCAGTGTTGGGCGTAAGCGCTTTTGAGAAGTGGCAACGCTGTGCTCGAGAAGCGCTCTACTGAAATCGCATCCTGGGACGCACTTAAGGAGTAGTGGAGCTGCAGAGATTTGCGTCGACAGTTTCTTATAAGCGGTGCAGAACCGTCATCTTTCCTAAGAGTCTTGGATAACAAAAGGGCAAGTGCTCTCTCTGCCACTTAGCCCAGAGTTGCCGTCGCGACGCACACTCTGCAAGGCGCGCACTTGCACCGAGTAAATTTGCCAGAGCGCGCTCAGGTGAGTGGGTGGAAGTTCACAGAACCTCGACTCCGCAGCGCACCGCATTGCAGCAAGGGCAGTGGCGTAGCTAGGTGGGGCGGTCCGCCCCGGATGACACCAATTAGAAAATTTTATAATTGGAATTATATACTTTTAATGATTTACTTAAAAATTATATTTTTATAAAAACATGCACTTATTTGTTAGTTATACTTCGTTTTAGATTGATGACTTAAAAATTAAATTTCAATTATTCTGAATTAAATGCAGTTTTTTAATATATTGTAAATAAATGTCATGTGCAAATTTACTTGTATTTTTATTAAATAATATATGAACTATTCTGAAAGAGATATTTTTATATTTAATTTCGGGGTGATACCATTAGTTTCGCCCCGGGTGACACCAACGGAAGCTCCACCACAGAGCAAGGGCCTTCTTGCGGTAATATGTGCGCAGAAAGCGTCCTCCGGCACTCGCGTCTGAGACACGCCATCTATTGTAATTCCAGGTAAAACACAGTGAAGTTTCAGGAAATTGCTGCTTGACCGACTTACGCAATGGGAGAGATAGCTTGATGCAGTCGCGATACTTTCTGCTGTTGTCCGAAAAATATTTCTGTCTACTTGTCAGCTGCGTTGGGGGTCGGGCCACGTTGCCACTTGCTCGGGCGGAAGACGCGAGTTATGTAGCAATCCCAATAATGATATTATCGCTCCATAAACAATGTTCCCAAAAATAGTTCCTGATCAAGAGCGTAGGAAACTGCCAGGTTAACTGAATACTTCATTTCGGTGACATTGTGGGTCAACGGAATATTTGTTTACGACAACACAGTTTTAGTGAGACGTCTTGTGACCGTGGGAAATGACCCGATCAACAGAAAGTTTGATTCCAATGACTTTGTACTTTTCTCAAAGGGGCATTTCTTTCCAGTTATGATTGACGTCAAAAATGCGACAAGCAAGTAGGTTATAAGCGTGCGGTATCGCCTGCCAAAGACAGCATTCGGCCACGAGACATTAATAACTTCTATATCAAACTTATATTAATTTTCACCCATATCAACCTGAAACTTTGTAACTTGTATTCTAAATAAACTTGCTCTGTGAAATTCAACATCTTCAAAGTTTCACTCCTACGAACTGCATCTACCCACGGGAATTGAACCTGTGACACTTCACATATTCTCAGCATCTGGGTCTGAGAGGGGTAAAGAACATTACTTACGTGATCGTGTGATCGTTCTTGCATCAGATCACAACAGTAGCATGAAACAAATCACAAAAAGAGCGCACAACAGCAGACGATTCAGAACAGCACACACAATGCATAACCAAAGGAGTACAGGCGCTCTGCAACTTTCAGCTGCTTCGCGGTTAAGATTTCAGTTTTTCCTTAATAAATATGGACAAAGCTGTAGTGACATTAGCATAGTTTCAAGTCTTTGACTGGATAACGCAACCCGCTCTCCCAGTGAGCCGCTAACTATTAGGAGGATTATCGGAGCTCTCGATGGATGGTTTGGCGCCCACCGAACGGTTGCGGTGGGGCAGGGAAGGGGGCGATGCTGCTCGCCGAAAGCTTCGAACCACAAATGCAGCCCAGTGACACGTCGCTGGATTTTCGGTTTAGGTTGTTTAACACTTTTTCTTCAAACGTATTAATATAGTACTGTTTCATTATAAGAAAAATCTCTAGACGACACCAAACATTTAAAATAGAAATTAAAGAATATAATTAAAAAGATTAGAAATAACTTTGATGTAACCGTCAACATAAAATATTAATTTTCACCATCATATTCAAGAAAGTTTTAGTGTTGTAGAATGTCTTGGGAAAGGAAGAGATTAAAATAAGTTAGGTGGTTTAGGAAAATGAGGTGTATTAGGTTCACTAAACAACCCAATCCCATCTGTCGGTAAATAGACTCTCTCTTGACAGAACCTTCTGTGATAGGACAGCTCAAGCGGGTCATTTGAACTTATCAAGTGTTCATCCCTTATAGATAGTTTATGGACCATAGTTAAGAATATTCATTAACAAAGCGATGTGGGCAGCACGTAGGAGTAGATGACTATCGTGAGATTTCATGAGTTGAGGGACGTTATTAATTTATCAGTTAGGAAACTCAGCGTTAATTTAACGTTCAATTTTGTTTCTTTCAAATTAAAGCTACAAACGTCTACGAGGAACTAGTGCTGTTTATAAGATCGAGCAGAACCATTTAATCCTATACGGTTTGGCAGTTTCACTAAAATATCTTCTAATGCAATAAAACTTCTTTCTCGCATTCATTCACAAATGTGCTTCCACTTCCAAAGTGCTTGCAGTATTGAATCTGGTTTACAACATACTGATGATCTTTGAAAACATTTTCCTACACATTTAGCTGCTGGCACACTCTTTCGAAAATTGCAAAAAGTTAATATTTCCAAACTGGAAAATTGAAGATAGAGATCTTTGCCTCAGACAGTGTCTGTTATAAAATATTAGCTCTTTAGAAAAATACATGTAAATGTTTCGAAAAGAAGTTCATTAATTTGGTTTTACATTCAATGCAATTTACATTACAAAATTCTCAAAAACAGCTTCAAATTTTTGCTTTAATTATTTTTACACGTATAGAAGGGACGCTCAAAAGAATGGTGTGGATATCATTTTCGTTAAATTCTCGGAACAAAATTGAGAAATTTGGAAATAATGCAAGGAACTATGTGCTGTTGTAACACCACTAGTTTCTTGATTGCTTAGTGACTGTATATCAAGACCATCTTGCAATATTAGGCCTGGTATTCTTTGCTATGAGCTCAAATTCAACAGGAATGAATGTAACTGTTTACAAAATGCAAAAAATGTCCTCTCCTTATCTGTCGTACGCAGCATTGGCAGTGGGACATTGAAATGCGAAAGCGCCCATTCGCGTTGCCAACGGCCAACGGCTGCAGGGCAGGTCGCCCAATTTTTCGCCGCTCCACCGCCGCGGCACTCGGGCGCTGCAATCGGCGGGGCGGGACAGAAATATCCCATAGCGCCTTTTCAAAACGGCAGCCACGGCACCCTTCCCACGCGCCCCGCCCCCGCGCCCCGCGCCCCGCCCCCGCGCCCCGCCCCCGCGCCCCGCCCCCGCGCCCCGCCCCCGCGCCCCGCCCCCGCGCCCCGCCCCCGCGCCCCGCCCCCGCCCCCGCCCCCGCGCCCCGCCCCCGCGCCTCGCCCCCGCGCCGCGCCGCCCCCGCGCCTCGCCTCCGCGCCGCGCCCCCCCGCACCCAGCCCCCGCGCCCCGCCCCCGCGCCCCGCCCCCGCCCCCGCGCCCCGCCCCCGCGCCTCGCCTCCGCGCCGCGCCGCCCCCGCGCCTCGCCTCCGCGCCGCGCCCCCCCGCGCCCCGCCCCCGTGCTCCGCCCCCGCGCCCCCACGCCCCCGCGCCCCGCCCCCGCGCCCCGCCCCCGCGCCCCGCCCCCGCGCCCCGCCCCCGCGCCCCCGCGCCGCCGATGGTTATCGGGGCGGATATCTCGAGCGCAAACATTTATCGAGACGCCGTCGTTAGCGGCGGACACACGCGCAGCGACGCGCAGATTACAGCGAAAGCGATATCGGCGCGGATCGCGACGCTTCGTCGCGCGCGCAAAAATCGAGGGCGCGTGGCGCGAGCACAGGCAGCGCCCGGCCACCGCACGCAGGCGCCTGCGCCGGCCAACACCACTGTCTGCTTGTCAATGACTCCGGGCGCATCAACGACTTAGCTCACTAGTCCCGTAAGTGTAGTGCACGATACAATTGCCCACCTCATCTTATTTTTATTTAGTGATGTATTAATTTTTATTTCTTATGTACATTAATCATTAAGTATGTTGAATAAAAGTCGTATCTAACGTATATTTGTTTCAGTATAATCCCAGTGGTTAGGGTAAAAACCATCTTAAACGGCTTCACTAGAATTTGCTATGTAGCCCATAAGCTCTCCGAAGTTGGACAGCCCTGCCTTAGGTCCTTTGTGGCTGTCGCATTCACGTCCTTAAGCCTATGAACCTTTTTACGAGGTGGGAGTCCGCCCTTCGAGAGAGGAAAAATTCATCCGCTTCTGGTCGCTCTCGAACCTTCTCTGCCAATACCCTCAACACAAAAATTCTCTCTCTCCAGGACAAGGAACCACAGGATATGGGCAAGTTACGCTCAAATCCATCAGCCGATTTTCGTTGTCTCCTGTCGAATGCATCATTCGCATCACGAACCACCAGAACTAGGTCACCACACGGGTGTGGCAGGTATGCCAGTTGCGTCGGAACTCACAATGGGTCTTAAGGGTTTTAATTCATCATCAAACGTTTTCATGAACATTTTCGACATGATTCAGAAATTTCTTCCTACACGTTTCTAAAAACAATCCGTGACCTAAAAAATAAACATTCTTTCATTTTAGAAGAATTTCAAGATTGTTTGTTAAAGACTTTTGCGTCTACCATTTTTCTCCATCTCACTTATTAAATGGATTCTTACGCAACACATCCAGATATTTTCAAAACAGCTAAGATTAAGACGCTCTTCAAAAAAGGTACACAAAAAATCGGTACAAACTTTGCCGGTGAATCTCTCTTTTGCCAATTGTTAAAAAAATTAGATAGACATTTTATGTACGAATCGAAATCTTTTTCAGAAATTACAAAGCGTTTTTACATTGCCGACATTTAGAAAATCAAAATCAACTGACACACACATTTTATTTTCATGAAGATCAACATTTCCGTGGATCAACATGAAGCATTGACTGGAATATTTTTCGATATTTTAAGCAATTGACATTGACCATAAATAAGTTTTAAAATTACCTTCGTATGGAATTTGGGGGATGTTATAGATTGATTATGTTCGTACCTTAAACAACAATCTAAGACTACAAATACCGTACTGGAGCGATGGGATATTATTTACTTACCTTACCAATTCATATCGGATCAATTTCACACGAGGTCCCGTACGGTTCGATTTTAGTCTCTATAATCTTCCTACTCTACGTGAACGACATGCCATCGACGATTCGAAACAGATATACAGTTCCATTAGCGGATGATACGAATATACTTTGCAATAAATAAATAGTAAATAGAACAAAATCAGATTTTCAAATTGGTTTCGTAATTACAAATTAATACAAACAAAAGGAAAACTCAATGCAGTTTACTATTTAAAATAAATAATTGTATACTCCATTGAAAATGAATAAAGCGCATTTGACTGATGACATTTTTGGAACACACAAACCTCAAATTCACCGTTCTTTCAAATGCATTGAACACAAGATTAAGTCCATGAAGCTACGCCTCAGAATTCTTACAAATCCACCCAGCCTTAACACTGCTCGTTTGTACACTTTGGGAATATTCATGCTAGCCTTGCATGAGGCATTGTTTTCTAGAGAAACATACCTTACAACTCCTAGAAAGAACAGAAAAGAACGAATATCAAATAAATCCACGTGACTCCCGTATGACGAAGAGTCCTTTTTAAGCTAAAAGTTCCACCTTTGCTTTGCCGTTTCACTTTTTTAAGTCAGAGTTTGTGCATTACTTTACAGCAAGTTTCCTGAGGACATTAAACGATTAAAATCGATATAGTACAACTGAAGTTCTAAGTAAATTCTTTTCCGCTTTTTAACTGTTCTTGTATAATTATATACTATACTGAGCATCAAAAATGAAAGTAATATTGGTTTTAAGAATAATATTTATTGTATTAGATACTATTTTGGCTGTGTAACTATGAAATTCTAAATAAGCCTGTAAACTATAATGCACCTCAACCTCTTAGTCAATGACCTCCATTTCGATCAGATTTCGTCAAATTTCTCTGATTCTTTAAAATAATGCTGATAAGTCTTATTTTGCTAGTGAACAAAAAAAGGTAACTTCACGGCCCGTTCATTTACTAGAGTTCAGGAAAGAATATAGTTAATTATCGTTCTCCAGTCCTCGCGACCAAGACGATCCCCCCCATGACGCAAGCTGAGGAATAATATCCCACATCTACAGCTGAGTTGGCTTTCATATAGTATTTATTACACGAGACCCAATACGTTCTTATCAATTCGTCTCAAAATCTCTCGTTTCCACATGGATTTGTAATTCAGCTTCAATATTGGAGCAGGGATTCCAGAATTTAAGAAAAACCTGCATAGGATACACTTTTCCTCAGAGTATGTTACAAAGTTTTAACTGTTTTTGACGTTATATAAATAAATAAAAATCTATTGAGATGAATGTAAACTTGTTCAATATTTCCACCACAGATTCACAAACGTAAAACTTATATTTAATATAAGGTAAGCTTCCATTATTTAATGTTTTCTGCTTACATGATATTTAAAAAGATTCATTTCATCTAATCATATTTATGTAATAAATTTGATTTTAGCCAAAATGTACCTGATGATGGGGACAAATGATCTCTGAAACGTTATAAAGTTCCAACCTGTAAAACTCCAACTTTGTTTTACTTCAACCTTGTATGAAATATATTTTATTATCACCTGATCTAATTGTCTATAAATAATGGAACCTTTCTTTATTCAATGAAGAATACACAATCAATAAAAACTTATTATTGTAATTATTGTTAAGCAACTGCCCCCGGGTCATCCCCAATTGCAGTTCGAATAAATGTATGTATGTATATTTTTCAGTTGCGTTTGGTGCCCTCAACGGCGTAGGCCTTTCTAAAC
The DNA here is from genome assembly GCA_031308135.1 of Acheta domesticus. NCBI lineage: Eukaryota > Metazoa > Arthropoda > Insecta > Orthoptera > Gryllidae > Acheta > Acheta domesticus. The sequence goes on along the minus strand of JAHLJT010003656.1, from coordinate 115,985,387 downwards.
ACAGGTCTCTGTTCGCGCTGGAGATGAGACCTCGATGTCGATGTTTTCAAAACATTTCCATCAAAAATACTTTCTATAAAAATATCGATATTTTTAAACACGGATGTACTGAAGTTGATGTTTTTTTAACATCCGTGCTTCATACCCTATGTTTACAATATTTTGTAAGTGGATGAAAACTTCCCATAATCAATTTTGTTAAAGTTAAAATATTAAATAATAACTGATAGTACAATTTCATTTATCAATTTTTATTTATTTCTATTTGCTTTCTTTATGTTCATTTTTCATTATTTTCCTTCTCCATGTTATAGACCCACTGAAGATGTGAAAAGTGTTTCCCGAAAGTTAACATTGGGTGTATTATAATAAATATTATAACTGTAAATGTTGAGGAAGATTATCCCTCTCTCTCATTATGGATTACACGAGATTTCTGTTACCATTACTGAATTGCTGGGACATCGACTCAAACCATCGATGTTGCCTAGCATCTATGTTCAAAATTAAAATATCGATCTTAAAAATACATCTACCAAAAAATATCGACGTTTTTGAACATGGCTGGCTGAATTTGTAAGAATTCAGAAGGCGTAGCTTAATGGATTTAATCTTGTGTTTAATTCATTTAAAAGGACGATGAATTTGAGGATTGAGTGTTCTAAAAATGTCAACAATCAAATGCACTTTGTTCATATTCAATGGAGTATACAGTTATTTATTTGATATGGTAAACTTCATTGAAAGAATTTTCTTTTGGTTTATAATTAATTTGTTATAACGAATAAAAATGAAAATCGAAATGTAAAAGAAAAATAGAAAGGTTAGCAAATAATATTTCATCAATCATGTAATGTTCTAATAAATATAATAACTGTGATTGTTTTCATTTTATTTTTATTGGTAATATAAGTTACATAGATCAGTACCTAGTACTTTTACACATGTATTATTGGCGACTTAAATTAACCTAATACTAACTTAAATCTAAAACTAAGTTCACAAGGTAAGGGAGCTCATGAAGCGCCTTACTTATTTTCCGACTCGGACTGAATGTTTAAAAAGGCTTGAATAGGGAACCTGTTTTTAATTCTAGCTGTGACTGTTGAGGATGATTATCCCTGCCTCTCGCATCGCTAGCCCACACCGCTGCGCTGGGTCGGGCTGTAGCGGAAGAGGCTGCGAGTAGAAGCGAATGATAGGCCGTGCGAGGCAGCAAGGGCTCCGTCCCATTAACAGGACGGCCGGCGCGCAGCATCACTCGTTAACGACCGGAATTCGGAGCCTCGTTCGGGCGCCGACGAAACTCCCGCTTCCTTTTCCCACACGCCGAAACAGTTTGCGGAAAGAGATAAAAGGTTAAAACACATGGAAGGACACGTGCATTTATTGCAGCGCTCTTTCGGAAACATAACATGTTCGACGGAAATCGCAGGAAGTAACACATTGAATAATTATTGTGGCGGAAAAAGGAACTTTAGGCAATGTGAAATATTATTTTTTCACTGAAAACATGCATTGTAACTGTGAGGATATCACATGAAATGTATTTTTTATATTTTCGTTACATATAAATATTTTTTTAGTTAAGTGCGAGGGTATGTTTGTACAATTATGGTAATGATTCCACGATAAAATATTCTGAAAAATTAACTTGCACGGCGGGATCCGAAGAATGCCAAATATGTTTGCGAAAAGTATACGTACATGCATTAAGAGAAAAATGAAATGCAATTTTTCCTTATTGCATTTCAGAAAAATTGAGATGGTGTGAAAAAATAAAAAATTAGTGACCTGTGATTTTGTTGCAATTCTCTGTATCATCCATCAGGAAATATTGGCAACTAGAATTTTGAAAATGAACCATATTTTGAAGTATGTAATTTTGAAAATAGCAAATTTAAAAGAATCAATGTTCTAAAACACAGACTGTTAGACATTTTCTACAATTGTTGGATGAAAAGTTCTCCGATCTGCCCTGTTTTCTGGAAGATTACTAAATAAGCCGAGGACCTGCATAAAGATTTTTTGAGGTGCATGGCCCTATTTTAGCGTTTTGTCATACTAATTAGCATACCTCGTAACTCCAGATTGAACAGTTTTGCAAAGAAGACCAACATAACCGGGAAGCAGAATTTTAGTTTTCTTGCTGATTGAACTTATCAATACTGGGGAACTCAATTATTTAAGACACTATTTGTTATTTACTTGTATTTATTACTCTTCTTTCTTAATTATAATTTATCATGAAGTAAACAGAAAATAGAGGAGGGAATATGGAGTTACGAGGTTTGCTAATTAGCATCTCGGTTTATGTCAGAAATACGCCAACCAATTGATCATAACGATGTCAGATACCTTCAGTGCGTATTATTATTAGATATGATTAAACACATGAACGATCTGAGTTCCAAGTTGCTACTGACCTTGCAGTCCATTAAACAAAAAATAAAGCTTATTTAAAACAGAAGTTGCAGGAAAACTATTTAATTGTCACTCATGTGAAATCATGTGGCAGAGCTAACCGAAAAAAACCCTGAAAGGGTATCATTAATTTTTGCTGAAACTGGTTAAGGAATTTAGCAGACTTTTAAAAGGTTTTTGTGAAACGATGATGGAATTTCCACTTTTCAACAATTTGTTTTTTTAGTAAAACAGGCACCAAGTGGAATCGATAGATCTCCAGTGTGACAGAATTTTAAATTAATGATATTAATATTACACCTTTACAAAATACTTCAAGAATTGGGACAAGTATTCTAATGTGAAGGAGCATGCAGTGAAAATTTTGTATGTTTGGTAGTAGCGAACAGATGTTTTCCTTTTTGGAAATTAATACAAATTTTTCTCAAGGCTTAACGATGAAAGTCTCTAGAATATTCTCGAAATAACAAGGACGAATATGACGTACGACATTACTGAGATTAACTTAAATAAAAGAGGCCAGTGCTTCATAACCTCACGATATTTCAAAATAAATTATTTGATTACAATCTTATGATTTAGACGAAATCAATACTTCAGTTTCTAAATATAGATTCCTATTATACTTTCCTTTTGAGTGTGGCCCGCTAATATACTCTTCATTTTGTAAATGTCCCTTTGTACGAGTAAAATGGAGTTTGGCACCCCTGACCTAAGCCATTTCTAGTTCCCGAATGTTCAATAAGGGACGGGATATGTCGCTTGTTAACCTTCCCTTTGATACGAGCCACTGGATTTCCCTGCTATGCCGATGAGAGAATCCATTATCGATATTGGGTGTAATCAATAATGCATGGACCGTTAACAGGCACTGAAATTCCTCTGTTTAACGGGCATTTGAACGAATTAGAATTTCGTCAGAACACATGTACTTTCCAAATCATAAGTACTCTTGACAGCAACATAATTCGCAAGAAGAACGTAACAAACCGAAATACGAAGATAAATATTTGAAATAACGCAGTAAAACAAATATCCTCAATTACCCAAACAAACGGCATTTGGGAAATTCAAGTTGTCTAATTTTGAAGAAGAGCTCCACGTGCAAATTTCATATTTTGATGCCGAGTCCTCACGGAACTTTCGGGAAGTTATGTATTCATTGGTGGAATAGTTTTTTAAATACAGCGTCTTGTATGACTCCAAGCAGCGTCGTAGTACAGTTTGATTATAACATTCAAAAATTCCTCAATAAATAGAGCACTTTCACAAAAGAGTTCTAAATACAACACGATTCTGGGAATACCCCCCCCGTCGCAAATTCACGCAACTCAGCTGGGCTCGAACCCACACTCTGGGAGTTGAGGGGTCACTGAGCCATCTCCCACCTACTGAGGACAAAGGAACATCGCACAGCTTTTCATCGTTGTTATATAACTACCCTTGTAAATAAATTTGGTTCCAAAATCATTTTACTTCGCCACTACTCCCCTTCTATGAAGCCCAATGTCATTTCGGAGTATGATCATAAACTTCAACATTTCAACTCGCGTTATAATCATTACAGCTCAGTACTCGCGGATGTTTCTGTTGTTACTTTTCCGAAAAAGAATACATCGAGACTAGTGTGCGTATTTTTTGATAAAGTGTGAGAAAATATATATTTCGTAAGAGATATACGTAAAAGAACAAAGGAGAGTAAAGGTTTAGACATTGCATTCTATACATTGGGGTAAAGATCATTATTAATTACACTGCCGTCTTGTGGCGAATCTTTCAAATAAAAACCCAACATCTAGATACATCTATCGGACGTTGAAATACACTAATCTCCCAATTTCATCAGAAATGTGGCGTGGCATGCTATTGCTCCATGGTCTTGAATTCAATGCAAGAAAGACTGTTCAATAATAGTTTAGATTCCTTGAATACCCCGTGCGAGAATTTTGGTAATGTGTTACTTGTTATGGCTGCAAAACATCGGTCACCGTGCTCACTCCCTACACAATGAGTGGCCTTTCTAACAGAACTAAATTTATGTGCAATTATTTGAATCAATTGTACTCACAAAGGCGATGATGTATAAAAAAAATTCCCGTTATGTAAATTTAATGGCTTGAGAAATATTTAAAAAATACATTTATGTAATTGTAAATAAAACAAAAGAATATATCAAAGTGGCATTTTTTATGTTATTTAGTGAGTGTTAATTGTTTAGCCAAAAAATTCCAAGATAAGGTTGTGCCAAACATTTACATACAAAATTGGACAACCCTGGTGCATCTCAAGCGACTAAGTTACTAGACAGAAACGCTCGTTCGGACCCAGCGTGTCGTGATCGCAAAACTAGTTCGAACACTCGATGGTGCTAGAACTCTGAAATGAAAGGCAAACCTGTAGGTTTGTAGGAGCAGATGTAAAGGTTTGATTACATTTAGAGAATTTACATAGAAATAAGTGTAAAAAACGAAAAAGTCAATCGTGACTGAAAAGTTAATTTTAATTTTAAGGACACTTGAAATTCCAAGATGTATGTCATCTGGGAAGTTCATTCTTGTGCGTTATTTCCTGCAAGAAGGACGATAACACAGCTGAGTTAGGTCGAGTTCAGTCGCTGTCTGGAGGCGAATCCTAGCGGCCGGCTGCTCTGATTGGTAGTTTTCCGTGGTTTCTCCTATCAACACCAAGCGAATACCGGAGCAGTACCCTATCAAACGGGCCACGAACCGATCGAGATCTTTCCTTCCCGTTCTTTGTCTTATCTTCATCCCTCACACACAGTTACACTAACATGCACTACACTACCACACATGCCAGAAGACCGGTCGGGGAGTTAGAGCTTGTCCCGGCTGGGGCGGTGCCCCGCTGGGGGGAGATATCAGATTGGGGGGAAACCACACTAGTCGACGGTAGGACGGCGCCGATCTCGCCATCCAGCGGGGAAAAGATCATCGCCACCTCCCGAGAAAAAACACACACTACACGTACGGGAGTAATTGCCTCAGCTGTTGACGCGCCTGGAAGCACGAAGAATCAATCAATCATAGCAGAAATACGCGAAGGAGAAGTGTTATTTGGAACTGGCTCAGCTGCACAACTGAGAGAGCGGTAAGGAGCTCAATACGTGTCTCTCCACAGAACCAGCAGAGCGGCGAGAAATTGGCTTATTTAGAGACACTCGATCCGATTGGAAGCGTAACAGGGAATGAGAGAGCGCGTCTGCTTAATTAACTGGCTGGATTTCGCTGTTCTCACTGCAGGCCTTCGCCAAGTGAAACACGTTCATCGTTGTGACTCAAAATACATTGCCTACGCATTTTTCTCACGGTGGATGATTTAATATCTCTTGCCTTACGAATGTTATTACTTTACAATAATACTTTTCTTTGTGTATAATGCTTTCGTAATAGAGATATTTTTCAAGTGTTGAAAACTTTGTTTTATTAATTACAAAACATTTATGTAGAATTATGTGTGTAGAAATACCAATTCGTCACATCTAAAGATGTTCTCAATATTTTTGAAATATAATCACATGATACAATAAAATGTTCTGCATTGCACTTCGTTTGGAAGTAAAACTAATGGCAGACGATTCTTTTTTGGGGGGCCGTTGTGGGTTGAAAATTTGCCATTGTTGAACGTATGCTTTCTTCGTTGGCGTGCAATAACTCCCTTAACTTTTTCCAACTGTTGGAGTTACATAACTAATTACCATAGGGAAAATCAATTGAATGGGAAGCTTCTTAGAGAGTTCTCACCTAGAACGGCGAAATTATTAAAAGTTTTTAACCTTTTTCCCATTGTTCTCATTATTTTCTTTCTCACATATTAAGTATGTAGTATAATCTTATGCAATGTTGCGGCTCAAAACTGAATTTTTCGGCAGAAATATTTGTGTTGTATATCACTGACACGTAAATGTGGATATTTCTGTTCCTATAAGTACGAGTGGAACAACTTCCTCTAACACGTTTACTCAGAATCCACATTTTGAGGGTCCTTGATACAGAAAATTGCTTGACGGGATAACGTCAGTCTGAAAGACGTGAGTTGCTAAAGCGTCGACAGAATTTTCACCCCAAATCAATATTCCTCAAACGATCTGGCTGATGTCGCTGCCCCTTGATATTGAGACCCATGTTTTAATTTTGGGGGTACCTCACATGAAGCATCTAGGACCTTTTCAGTATTATCTGAAAAATGGCTTCACTTTTTTTTGTTTAAATTTGTTCTCGAATAGTGTAAAGGACGCTTACAAAACTGGTTTCTCACTTTTGTTAAAGTATCAGATTTCAACGAAAACTGCAAACGTTCAATTCTTTTTCGGTAACTTCTTACAACTTCAGGTTTAAAAGTAGATATTTTCCCTTTGAAAAAAATCTGTTCTTGAAAATTTTATCTTTGAATGAGGGCATGAAAAGAAACCAAGACGTTAGAACAGAATTGAAATCACAAAATATCTTAGAAGTCATTAAACAGTGTCAAGAAAACTAGGAAAATTGCCGCCAGTCGCCAAGATGTAGCAACTGGAAAGAGGGTGGGGCAATACCGAAATGTTAGTCTAGACAAAAAAGAGAATAAAACTAAAACGAGAAAGATTGAACGATTCTGTAGCCCCACTAGTTCCTAATTTATTAAAATTTCATTGTTGAGTCTAATGTCTAGAAATGGAAACTTGTCTTCTGTCATATTTCCAACATCGTACATGTTGTTAGCAAATTTTCTAATTTGTCACCAACAAGGACTCTCTGCACTACCAACAGTTTTTTTCCTTATTCCTAGCTTACTTAAACTAATGTTTCAACACTAAATGCTGCAATAATATAATATTCGAAATGGATACTTTTCATATTGGATCGAAATTATGCACAAGAAAGTGCACATTTTAATTTTTCATGCAAGGAAAAAACATAACACATAAGTGCATTATTTTATTATTTATAAATTCCGTTTCTACGCAAATAATTAGCGGTGCAGATCCCTTTAATGAAAAGGAGCATTTAGAAGCCAGTGGTGATTCGGTGGTTCCTTTCTTCAGAATTTTAAAATTCTCTCCGCAGACCATCTTCTCCCACCAAACGCACACGACATTAATCACAGAGAAAGTACAGATAAAAAAGCTTGAGTGGAGAGTGCTTTAGCCATTGAACGCTCGTTTACCGCCAAGATGTTAGGAATGGGTCCTAAAAGAAATGTAATGTCACGAACTTAATGAGAGCGAGAAAGTGGCGATAATTTACTTTTAATTGTCTCAACAGAATATTTATGTCCATCTTACGCAGTCACCGTCGGAGATGATTTGAAGGATCTTCATTTACAGCTCGAATGTGGCTAGCCACATTCCTCAAAATAAACATCTGTTGAGAAGGGGATTCTCATTTAGTTAATACTTTTCCTTGTGAATGAATCGTCACGCCAGCTCTCGTGGCTCAGGCTATTGGGAAATTTCTGATTGCGGTTATCATTTTCCTCACCCAAGCAAGGTATGTTTCGTACGTATTTTAATTTAATTTTTTTAATTGTTCAACTTTGGATTTGTATTTATACAGAATGTCCGGGGAGGAAACGTCGAAACTTCGAACATAAGCTCTTAAGACAATTCTTAGCGTATTTTGTCGAATAAACTTCGTGGATATTCCGAATGGTTAAGCCGCTATTAGCACTCAAACGTTGGTTCGAAAAAATGATTGTTAGGCAAAAAAGGAATTATGAAAGCACAGAAAACCTTCAGAAACATGTAGATTGTTTATTATTTACATAAGAAATAAATATATTTGCTCAGACAGAAAAATTACGCGAGAAATAAAAAAACTAGCCGAATTGTGTAAATTGGGTGCTTTTTTATTTCTCGCTTAATTTTTCTTTCTGAACAAATATGTTCATTTCTTTTGTAAATAATACACAATGTACATATTTCTGGGTCGTTTTTATGCTTCTATAATACACATTTTTGCCTAGAAATCAATTTTTCAAACCAACTTTTCAGTGCTTATTGCGGCTCAACCATTCGGAATATCCACGTAGTTTATTAGACAAAATATGGTTAGAATTGTCTTAAGAGCTTATTTTCCAAGTTTTGACGTTTCCTTTCCGGACATACACCAAATAATTTGTGATTGGTAATGTGTGCTTCCAGCATACTTGCATTTAATTAGTGTTTATACAACTAACTTTTCATCCCTGAGGACGGAAAAATAAAACTCCGAAACGTGGCAAACTGACATAACCTTTTCATTTATGGACCAATACCCATGAACTACTGGATGGATGTGAATACTATTATTATTCCTCAAACTCACGACTGAAGATGTTATGAGCCACACGAATATAAAATCGACTGCGAGTTGCATCCAACTTCCTAAGGAGCAGATACAGAAACTGTCGATGCCTCCCCAATATTTTGCGCAAAATGTGGACTGTTTGCAGCAAAGCAGTGTCTTAACTTCCCAGTCTTTTGAATGACCTCAACTAATTCTCTTTCAGAATCAAGGAACATACTCTTGCATGGAGATTACAACAAGAGCACTCTACTTTTGCTTATCCCCCTGATAACAAACACACTTTTAACCACAATACGAATTTAAAAATATTGTATTTAGAGAACAAAGCCTCTAAATTAAAGATTTTAGAAAATTTTTAAATTTTAAAACTCGTAAAAAATCCAAAAAATCCAAAAAATCCACGGCCTTAACGATCAAACTAATTTGAAATGAAGCCCCCCTATTAAGAATCCTAGTAGGCAGCTTCCCTTCCCATCTCCCAGAGAACAGTGCACAAAATGGCACCATGTAAGGAGCACCACGATTCATGTTGGCCTTGCGACTTGGGTAAATAATAATTTGTTGTATAGTTTCCTAATAGTTTTTGTTGTTTTTAATAGTGTTACAAATGTTTTAAATATTGTCTATTTCAAGTTTTTCTTTAATGTTCTGTAGATGTCCTGAAGATAACGTAAAATACCTCGAAACGTATCTGCCGCTGTAACTCTCAAAGTTTATAAATTTGTTTGTGGAAGATTATTTCTTTTTCGTTATATTACAATAATGGACTTCCAAAATATTTCTGCGGAGGCCATCAAGTTTAGGTAAGATGTTTTCACACATTAAAATATAGAATATATGGTAAAAATGATATATTGTTCGCAAAAAAGAAAAGGGTATTAGAATGAGAATAACGGTGGGTAACAGATGTTATGGCAACCACTACAAAAGTTTTAAGACAAGAATGATCTCAAAGGCCGCTAATTTAAAATTGTATAATACTGTCATTAAACCGGTAGTATTGTATGGTTCTAAAGCTTGAACCCTCGCGAAGCAAATGGAAAATAACCTGGCAGTATGGGAAAGGAAAATTTGAACCGGTTAAAGAAAATTAAATCTGAGGAAGCAGAACAAATTCAGAGTTTGACGAACTATATAAAACACCTAATATAGTTACCTGCATCAAGATAACAAGGTTGGAATGGATTGGACATGTAATAATAATGGAGGAAGAGAGGGCAGTAATGAAGATATATGTAGGGAGCATGGCCGGTAGGAGGAGTAGAGGCAGGCCGAGGTTAAGATGGAACGATGAGGTGGAAAATCTGAGGACCCTCAGAGTGAAAGGATGGAGAAGAAAAGTAGAAGACCGAAGAAATTGGGCTGCCGTAATAAAAGAAGCCATGGCAAAACTACAAGGGCCGGAGAGCTGACAGAAGAAGAAGTTCACAAAAAATTCAAAATATTTAATTTTTCCTTTCACATTGGGAAGTATCATCTCGCTCTTAACGTCAGATGTAATCCATTAACATCGCTGGGTCCCAATGACCTTGAAACCGTTGTAGCCTTTCTACGTCTCGGTGGAACCATTCTTCTTGTTCGTCAGTCCCAGCTTCAAGATTTGAAGGGACAAAAGAAATGGTAGTTAACAAAATAAATTTTTAATGAAAACCTGCAACATCTTTTTATATGCATTAAACAAATTTCCAAAAATACGACTTTTCGGCTCTGTGATAACCTAAAAAAAATTATTACATCACTAAACGATGCCTATGCTCACAGTTCTTTGTCATTTAGTTTCCGGTGGATACTCATATTTTGTTTTTTCATTAAAAGGCGTATTTGTAACCCGATAAATTCCCTTTTTAATTTCCTGGCACTAATTGAAAAACTACTTTAAACATGAAAATACTTCACCATTTTTATTAATTGTCTTCATAAAATCCTTCATTAGGCTCAGTTTTATATGTAGGGAGGTAAAATAATGTCAATTTGACTTATTTTGACGCAAAAGAGGGGGCTTGTCTACGCTATGAGATTATGGTTTCATTATAGAATCCGCAATAGAGTACGTGGTATTATGCTTGATATTCTTCGAAAATCCTCTTACATCAAGTCATGCAAAAGTAGCAATCTTAGTGATCACTAGGTGTCGCTATTGCAAATGGCGTAGATGTTTTGTTTCCATTCAGCCAAGACAGGAGAGGAGTGTAACATGATACACAAAATAATTCCTCGGCACCAAATCCTGGGCTTTTCTCGATACAAATACGTCCAAATTATTAAAAATATGCATTACGTACTAAAGAGTAGTCTACATAAAAGCTATCGATGTGTACCTCAAGACGTGATGGAACCAAAGGCATCTACTGCCAACATACTGTAACTAACCGAAAACTAAAATAGCAACAGTGGCGTAGCGTGAGTCGCGTGTTTGGGGATGCTCAACAATAACGCCAAATGAACACATCATGGTCTTTAATGTTCTCTAGAATCTATGCTATCAAAACAAATGTTACAATACTTAAACAGATGTATGTCAGGAGACTTCTTGAAAGTAAATTATGCAATGGCTCAGCTTTAATTCTAATGCGCGATTGGCAATGAGATCACTCGTGAATTTATACATTTCAGATCAAAATAATATTTAATATAATTAAGGAAGAATTCATCTTCTTAGATATTAATTAAGAATCAGTAGGCAAGCACTATTTTTTTCTGTTTATGCCCACGACCAAGCAGTGAACCCCAAGTGAGAAAGGAAATATTTCACTGACGTCAAGTGTGCTGTGCTCTCGTGCACAAACGAGCAACTCTCATACGCCACTTTGCTCAGTCGTACGCTAGCGTACGAAACACGCGAATCTCTTGGGGAGGAGTGAGGAGGGGTGGGGGAAGAAGGGGGGAACCTCGCCATCTGCGCATGCGTCATTGCCCGTCGCAATCTTGTGGCTGACGCTAGAAGCATTTTAGCATCCAAGCAATCGAAGGCCAGCTTGTAATAACGCGCCGAATTCAACCTTTGGAAATCACATAAAATTAATACAAAATGTGTTTCGATAAATTGACCACTTGTAAGTTTATCGATACAATATTTAGGGTTTTTGATTAATATTTTCCGGGGGGATGCTCAGCATCTTTGCGTCCCCTGACGTTACGCCACTGAATAGCAATCAGTTTTTCTGGTACCAATATCGTTTCACGTATTGTTATTATTATTGTAGTTACAACTTATTTTATAATAATGATATTTATTTTATGATAATTTATAATGAAAGTTTTAAGTTTTAAGGTGTATCATCACTTCTACATTAAAGTTATTACTTTTGTAAATCAATTTGATACATTTTATGAAGAAATCTGTCGTAGATTCTGTGGTTATTGCTTCTCAAATTCCAGATGAATGCTGTGAACCTGAATGTAGTGTCACCTCTCGGGTTGTTAGTTACTCAAGAAAATTCCTGGTCTCGATGGCCCAAGCAAAATGATTACCTACGTGTGGCATCCAAGCAATTACGGGATGTAACGTAATCCACAGTCTAAAGTATACTTAACACGGGAGAGCCCGCAATAGATCTGTGAAATCCAAGCCACGGCAATTTTATGTTCCTGAATGATTGCGATGCATTAGGCGTCTGATATTTCATCTATTCCTTCATTGTACTTTTCTAAAAACGCCTGGCCTTCTATTTTCATCCTTTCGCTGAATTATTTCCCGTGAGTGTGTTGAAACTTGATCGCTGCGTTGCGCCATGTGCCAAATACGTTATACGTGAAATGGCGCCAGTGCATTTAGCGGTGCGAATCATGGCATTTTCAGCCGTGTCTATGACAAGTGCCTATTCAGAAAATGTAATCAATTGTATTATCTAGTATCCAGTGTCACAAATTCTTCCCAAAGAGAAAGAAGATGTGCAGGAGATGTCTGTAGGTAAATGGAAAAAAAATGAACTTTGGAAAATGGAAAAGACAAAGACTATCTAAATATTTTTGTGAAAAATGTAAAATATATGTTTGTCTAGAACATGCCAAAATCATTTATGCAAACTGTATTTAATATCATTTAATAAGATAAGATGTTGAATGATTTTTGCGAGGCGAGTACTTTGTCAGCTTTTGCCTTTCTCTCCATAAATGTTCAGACAAGGATTCTGCAGTGTAGGATTCATTAATTGCATTGAGTGACACGCACAAACTAAATAAAATAAGCAATTTAGTAAAAGAAGCTGCAGATCATTTGTTACCGTACTGTTAAAAAGCGACTTAAAACAAAGCAAATAAAAAAAAGATTTCCAAATGTAAAAGCTCATTAACCTTTTTCTACTCCCATTGTTTAATGCTGTCATTTGATGGCTGCAACCAGCTGCATAATGATAGCCATTTCGGTGCAGTTTTCATTATGATACATGTTCTTGACTAATCACAGAGATGCTTACAAACCAAGTATTGTCACTTCATTAATCATTGAGAATCGTTTTAGCAAATGTTTCGTTCGATTGTCTACATTAAAATTGTATTTGATATTATATTATGCTCAATAGTTTTAATTTCTTTTATTATTAGCATATTTCGTGGTTTATTATTTAAAATAAAGCGGATCGTAATTTCACTTCGATCCTATTTGACTAGCGCAGTACTCCCTAGCAGGCGGACAGGTAACCACAGCCCCCTGCGGCAGCACGAGAGGGTAGATTTATGTAGCTGTCCGCTAGGTGGCCTTGGCTGAATCAACTGCCACGAAACTATTCACTGTAAAAGTTTAACTTACAAACGTCGAAGAAAAAGTACCGTATGAAACTCTATGTAATGGGTATTAATACGCTTATTATACTCGCTCGTTCCTCGCTTGTATCGTAGTATCACACTCTTGTATCAATACTCATCATAACATCACCGTTTCATAATGTACTATTAAATTACTCGCGCTGGCGTACTGAGTGCGCCAGTCGCATTCTTTTGATTCCTGACGACAAATCGTGCATCATATTGCGTTATATCTTCCGGTAACCTTTCTTCTGAGTTTCTTTAACAGTTTGAATTTGTGTTTCGACTTCTCCGTTGCAAGTTGTGGGAGTAAGCAAGCTGAATTCTGTCTAAAACGTTTTCGGAGCACTGTATGCGCCGCGAAAGTAATAACGTAAATACGTACAGAATGGTTTCTTTTCAATGTAGACGTTGTAGAATTCAATTATTACGAATGATGGCGTGAAATATTGATGTGTAAAATATTTATATATTTTTTTATTAATACTTGTTCATATTTACGATAATATAAGTAAAATATCATCTAAAAATTACTGTGTAAAATGGACCTGGATTATGAACTGCAGATTCTAGATAACAAATATTCAATGTTTTAAATGAAGCCTATTTATATTATAAATATATGACTGTTTCTACTAATAATTAATTTGGGGTGCGTTGTGGAACCTAAAACTTTGCAATAAGCCTTATGCAACTGTATGCCTTTAAATTAGAGTCATACATTATATTTCATATTGTAAATTTCATATATACCATATAATTAAAGCTAAATATTATTTTATGCAATAAGTTATAATTTTCTTCAAAAAATAACTAACTTATTGCAGTTATCGTTTTTGTTATTGTGTAAACAATCGTTTCTCTATTGGCCCACTATCTGTCAGGAAGGAACGCCAGTAATTAATTTAAACACAAAAATATGAATATGAACAGAAATTTGAACCCTTATTTATATATGTATACTCTCTAAATAATTTGGTTGAATTGACATTTGTTGAATCACTAGATTGAAGTAAATAGTTATTTTTTGAACTAATTTCTTTCAATATTTATTTGGATCTTTTAACTATAACAAAATAATTTTATATGTAGTGAAACAAATTTAACTATCTATTCGGCGATGAATGAACAAAGAAATAATAGTGTTAACTGTTCAGAAGAATTATTACATTTCTTGAATATCAATTTTAGGAGTACAGTTATTTTTGCAGGTTTTCGTAGCACCTGCTTCAGCTAACGGCGCCCTTGAAATGCTGCAATGACCTTGAGCGCGCTCTGCTACACACTTTCCAAAATAAAACTGCTCTGAGTTACAACTTTTACGTCTTCTGTCTGCGCGAAATACAGCAAGCGAAAGAATCAGACAAATCCGGAGACTTGTAAGCTGTGCAATTACTCACCACACTGTGCCTGGGCGACCGTCGTACCTTGGCTGCATGCCATTGGCTTGTCGGCTGAGGTGAAGGAATCTGTCTCCGCTGCTAGCGACCGATGGGGCATACGCCTTCGCTCTCCAGGTGAATGCCGCCTTCCTCCGTAGTGGTCCAATCTGAAACAATGTTCCCTCGGTCAGAGCATCTCTCGTCGGGACGCACAACGCATTGGAATGGGAGCGAGCGAAACAAAAATTCCTGATCAAATCAATTTAAGGGATACGAAAAATGAAAAACTGTAAAGAAACGCTGTAAAAAAATCTGTATTATATTCTAAACGCAATCTGTCTTTATATCTATTAGACGTTATGCTCGTCGTATAACTGTTAGCTAATTCAGCGTACTTTGTGTAGTTGAACTTCAAATTCCAATCTTCTTTTATAAAAATTGTGATTATTGTAAGAGTTATTAAGCTTAGGAAGCCCCAGTTACCTCTTTTGCAGTTTCTTGTAATTGCTTCAAGCACGTTGTACACTTTCCACTTCTCGCTGTTCCTTTTCTCTAGACGTCCGGTGACAAAATGGTGGAATCTTTCTCTAGTTTGAGCGCAATTCGTTAGACGGGCTAGGAAATTTGTGATTGGCTGTCTCGGCTGAGGTGCGTCGATTGCTATTGGGCAGTGCCCTCTTTCCGCCTTGCGCTGAATTAAAGCGGTGAGTCGGGAAGCGAATTTGACAATTCCAGCAACGGCGTGTTATCTCTTTGGCCAGCGGTTAGGAGTAGACACATTTCTGTACTTTCTGTTCGAATATAAATTGGAGGATTTTGACATGGAAGTTTCACATCATTTCCAATTTCATGTTATAATTTTTAATGAATTTATCTTTCATAATAATTATACTAAAACATTTTCTTTCCTATTTTCAATCGATATTGTTTGCAGATGCCTGCTAAATTCTGTGCGCCTGTGTATCGGAGTAATTATATTTACTGAGTCTGAATTTGTGCCCTTGTTCAAGATTCTGATGTCAGGCGTCAGTGGCCCGGAAATATACCCAAAGACAATTGGGAGCCATCGAAATACCCTGTGTTATGAATAAAATATTTCTATCAAAATGATATTCCCAAAGAGCATAGGTGTGAAGACGTAGATGGAATCTTGAAAGAACATACGAAATACAAATTTGAACTTTTGACCGGTACTGTCCCTTCTCACCTCCCAAATTGTTCCACATATTTGTTTAAGGCAAATATAAGTAAACGAAGAATTCCTAAAGAGAGAAGTGTGGAGTCAGGTTAACAGGGCTTAGTCAGTGGAGAAGAATTTATTTACACATCGTAGTTTGCCAACGTTTCCGAAAATGTATTTCCTTCATCAGGAGTATATACAACACGAGAGAGAAGATAATATTACATTAAACTACCAAAACAAATCAATTAATATACCCTACCCCGATACAGTGAACTTGCATTTAAATGTACATGTACATTTTTTGTAAATGTTTAAATTGTAAAAAATGTAAAATATAATTTTTTTAAAATGTAAATGTAAATTTTTTTGAGAACATTTCGAAAATGTCCGAGAGGTTTCATGTAAAGTGCCCACAAATTTTGAAGAAGGTTTTGCAAAATCGCGGCGCCTCGAGTGGACGCAGATCAACCGGGGAATGTCCATTTTGGGAGAAATCGCACGTATGGTTTACGCGCGTGTTTCACAGACAGTTCACAGACAGACGGATCTTTTGACAGAAACCATTTTTCGGTATCACGGGACCCCAAAACGTGTATTTCCGTTGAAATCTCGAAATCTATTTTCCGCAGCATTAACGTCTATTACTCCTTATATACGCACGTATACGGGAAAGTGAAAACGCGATGTCCTTTCACTAGGGTGGGGACCAGTGGACGGCCTGCACAGCAACCGCTTGACGCCAGCTCGCGACTGCAGGAGCGTGTCCTCTAGTGCGATTTTCCTGTTTGCCTCTCGAGGCCCATCTTGACGGTGGAATATGTCACGGGATTTCGTGTCTCTCTCAGTCGTGCCGATAGATATCGCCTGATGGCGACCGTCTGAAGCAGTGCTTGCGATCATGCGACTTGCAGCGTCGACTAGGAAGTGGCGGAGGGGCAGGGTTATGAAAAGCGCGCTGCAGCCCCCGCGCTCGCCCTCGCAGAAGGCCAAGTGCGCGGCGCGGGCGTGTTTTATGGGCGGCGCTGTTGCTGTCGCCGCGTTCCACTTGTCACACGGCGGGGGGGGCGGGCTGGGCGAGGTGGGGCTGGGCGGGGCGGAGGCTGGCGGAGCCGGGCGGGGCGGTGTGGGGTGGGATGGGGTGGGGCGTGTGCGGTGCGGGGCGGAGTGGGGTAGGGTGGTGCGGCGCGGGGTGGGGAGACACGGAGCGGCGCGGTTGGGGCGGGGCGGGCGGAGTGAGGTGGGACGAAGAGGGGCGAAAGGGATGAGGCGGGGCGGGGAGGAGCGGACCGGGGGTGCGGGGGAGGGGCGACGCCCATATTGCATTCCTGGCGAGCGCTTCCGCCATATGCACGAGGGGGCGCCACTCGCGAGGCGACGTGCAGGAGGCGCACGGAACCTTACATGTGCACTTTAGAAGCAATATTTTCTTTTAATTTTACTTTCGCTTCAAGGACATCCAAGGTTATTAACGACTGCCAGTGTACGCTAATGCCTTTTAATGCGTTTCACAAATATATTTTCGTGGCAAAAGAAAAAACTTGAACTCTTCCTCCCCTAAATAATTTGGATTTCTCCGTGGTATTAGTGAAGCAAAAAATTACAGTACGCTGAAAAACTTTCATGAAGGAATGAAATAGGGTTGAGGTGTTTCGTTTGATTGATTGATTGATTCGTGTTTCCGGGCGCGTCAACTACTTAGGTCATTAGTCCCGTAAGTGTAGTGTGTGTTTTTCCTCGGGAGGTGGCGATGATCTTTTCCCCGCTGGATGGCGAGATCTGGCGCCGACCTACCGTCGACTAGCGGGGTTTCCCCTCAACCAGGTATCTCCCACCAGCGGGGCACCGCCCCAGTCTGGACAAGCTCTCAGCTCCCGACTGGTCTCCCGGCATGTGTGGTAGTGTAGTACATGTCAGTGTGTGTGAGTAAGAGGAGAGGATAGGACAAGGAAGAGGGAGGAAAGGATCCGTGTCCCGTTTGGTAGGGTACTGCTCAGGCATTCGCCTGGTGTTGATCGCAGAAACCACGGAAAACTACCGATCACAACAGCTGGAGCTAGAATTCTCCTCCAGACAGCGACTGAGTTCGACCTAGCTGACAAGCTAGTGTCGAAAATCCTGCCGCCGTCGGGAGAGGACCTCCCGGTCAGAGGGACTGTAGTAACATCAGGTTGATGCACTGAACCCTCTCTCCAGGTATGTTTCGTTTGAGTCAAAGCATCGGGTGTTATTTGTAATTCCTGGCTTAGCAATTCAGTGTGGAGATTTCAGAGAAATTTAAACGGTGCACCCGAGACGAATGACTCCTTGTAAATGTTCCAACGAAGTCGGGGCTTCGGCGTTTCCCATTGGCGGAGGTTCTAACGCTCGAGTCAAATGTCTGTCTTTTACCAGATTGCCTATTCTTAGATCGCCTACAGGTACACTTATTTTTCTGGCGGGTATTCTCCTATTGTACTGCAGATACGTGACTAGACATAGACCACAATACAATGCAAAATATAGTAAAAAACCAATTATCATTAATTTTTTGAAAATATCAATAGTTTACTTTGTAAAGGTGTTAAAGAATGAACATAATTATATGATGTGTATACTAATGAAACTAGAATCTTCAATATCTTTAATAATTTCCATAATCCACTTTTTACCACAAACCATTTCCGTTTTTTTGGGAAGTGCTTGTATGTTTTTCTTGAAGTAGTTTCTCAAACTGAAATGTCATGGAATTGCCATTCTCCTATTGCGACCTGACCAGACGATCCTGTGAATGTCTCTCTTTTGTGACTTTCGAATATTTGCAATTTTGGAAAGTTCAATGACAATCGGACTTACAGTACGTTTGTAAGCGTGCAAGTACTGTTGTCAACTCAGCTAGCGTTTATAATCCCAAGAAATCTACTAATTGGTCCATTTTCAAAAAATCTACAACAGCACATTTTGTAGTTTAATTTGTAACGGACACTAATATTGGTATTATAGTATTGCAAATTGCATCCCACTCCTCTGCTATGTCATAAACACCCTCTTCAGCAAAACAAGCGTGGGAAATTCGTATTTGCAATTTTCGGAAGTTTACGGATTTAGGTGATAATCGGACTTACATCATATTTGTATGCGAACTTTGCTTTACTCGAGGAAAACGTATTCGAAAAAATGTTCCTTTGTAATGCCAGCAATCGAACTGCGCTTTGCTCACATTGCCAATTGAGAAAATGCTCCTGAAAATAACGAAAACTAGATATATTCTGAAAAAACTAACAATACTGACAAAACTAACAATTCTGAAAATACAACAATACATTTTTCAATTCGTAGCCAACCTTCTTTTTCAGAATTATAAACCCTACTAGCAACAAAATAGAATCTAAGCTCGTGCATTTTAGTTTCTCCTCTCCCGAAATAGATGTAATTTTCTCCAAAACCGCGCGTATTACTCACAAAAGTCAGTTGGAAATACGTTTCAGATGAAACGTTGCTTTGTCATTCCGCTCTTAGGGCGAAGCACTCGGCCAGCGAACGTCGAACAGTGGTGACATTGCGCGCAATCAAATGGCAAGACACGAGCGGCAGTGAGTTGCATGAGAACGGCGGTGTCTGTTTCAAGACCGTTTATGTAACAAGAACTGAAACTAGTTGTTGAATGTGATCGAAACAGACGGCCTTTTCGATCTGTGACGAGAGTTTTGCCTCTCATCAGCACTCAAATTATTCGCGAGTTGTCGAAGGTAATGCGAGAAGCATCGAAGCATTCTCCGGGCTAGCTGCAAACAGGGGCATGGCTCTGGAAGATTTTACTTTCGCTTTTATTCTATCTAATTCTAATAATTTCCTGTCGTTTAAAAAATTGTTAGATTAACATTAACCATCGGAATTCATAAAACATAACTTTGTTCTATTATATCACCGTTCTTCGTGTATTTGTGATAAATATTGTCTTTTGCACTGCGATATTTAAAAACTTTAACAACAGTAGTTCTATAATAGATACATACATTTGCATAGAAATAATATTTTATCATTAAGCTAAAAGTACACAATTGACAGACAGTGATAAATCATCAATTTATATATTATCATAAACTACAGGTGCAACAAGACTATACACTTTCTCGCATCATTTCTAAATTTGCAATTTTCGAAAACTCACTGTACCACAAATATGAAACCTGCACTATTATTTTTGAGCAATCCCGTTCTACTCTAAAAAGAAAATAAAAGGAAAAATTTTGAGCGGTTTTTGAGAACAATTTTTTAATTGTGTAGCACAAGCATTATGCAAAAACTACTTGTTTCTTTAAAAAATTGTACATGTCCTTTTTAAGATCTGATTTTTTGAACTGATCTGATTCAAAACAATAGTGTTTCTCTTCAATATTGTACATTTGCAGTGTTAATGTTTTGCAATTTTGAGAGTACTGAGTGTTTGCTGAAAATGGTTCTAACACAATGTTTATACCGTCCCTTGATACGTACGAGGAGAATGCTAGTCTATTGTGATTGTTTATTATCATAATGTGATTAATTAAAGGACACGTGAATAAATTCCGTGGGAGGGGTAAAATACACTTGTATTTTAAGTTGCCCAATCAGAAAATTGGACAGTGCGCGATTAATCGAATGAGAGAGGCGGCGGAAGCAAAAGGAACGTATTTGGGTACAGTTCGCGCATGAAGCTGAGACAGATGAAGCGAGAGAAAGAAAAACAAAGGGGGAGATGGTGATGGATTGGGAGTGCTGGTGATAGGACGGAAAATGTTGATCTCGTGGTGGTGCTGAAAAAGATTCGAAACCTTAACGGGAATTGTTAATGTTAGGGATCAAAACGCGAATGGAAGTGTCGTAGAAGAGTAACAACTGCTTAGAGAACTCTCCGGGAATTTTGGAAGTATCGATGGGAAATACAGAAGTGCGTATCTAAACACGGAGATTTTTTCGTGTGGACTAACTGGAAAATGGAGGTGGAACGAATTCACGTCTTGGAGTAACGTCGGTCAAGTGTGCTCTTCAACTACTACAGGGAAGTAAACGTTGGGGAATTGTCCAAAATTAATAAATTTAGGAAGATCAAGTTGTGTTTAAATTTTAAGAATTAATTTAATATTTGAAGGAAGTAAAATTAGCCATGCATGCATTCAGATAGGGAATGAACAAAACATAATTTGTAAAGCAATAATGAGACAGTGAGGATAATATTTTGTCATTGTTTTTTCAAATATCCAATTTTGTTATAAATTGGATATTTGTATGTTTATGTGTGGATTTACAATATATAAATAGCAAATGTTGCGGAAGTAAGTATTGCTGTTATTATTAGTCGTAATAGGAGAAGTCCCTATCCCGACATAAACAAATACGTACGTAAATATTACATGCCGAGAGTCTGTATAGACGGCCTATCAAACCCGCTCAAATATTTTTTTTCTATTGACCGTTTTCCCCTTAAATATTGTTATTATTTCAATATAATAAATAATGAAAAATGGTGGAGTAAGAGTAAAAGAGAGGAAAGAAATCCAGCGGTCATACTATGGAAAATGAAAAGTAAAAAGAGGAACGAGAGTACTGCAGTTGGATTGAATCCTCTCTCAAACTGGACTAGCAGGTTAATTCACGTGTTATTGATGTAAACACGTCACCATAAAATTATACCAAGTAAGAAATTATGGAGATTACAATATGAATTTTAATACATCTTGAAGTTACGACTGTTTTCCATTATTTTTAAGTCCAAATCGTCAAAGATGTAAAAATACACACTACTAACCTAAATCTTGGCATGCTCTGTTCAAAGAACACGCAAATGGGGCAGAAAGCTCTTTGTTCACGAATCATCTTTTCGGATGAACAACGTCCCTAAAAGAGCTTCCCGCACAACAGCGTTCCTGTGGGAAAGTGTTGCCCAAATTACAAAGAGCGGTTTAAATTGGCTGGACTTGTCCCTGTTAGCGGCCGTCATCCCGTAATAAAAGGGAGTAAAGGCGGTGCTAAATCACTCCCATTGAGGCGACGCGACGTCTCTCAGCGCGCCGTTAGACGGCAGCCTCCTGGGGCGCGAGCGGCTGTTTACCGCGAAGGCGCCGCTTTTTAATGAATCGCGTAATTGCGTCGCCGGCGCCTCCGGGCCGGAAATGAAGGCTGCGTTCGCCTCGCCGCCGCTGCTCGGCGCGGGCGCCACCGTCGGCTCGTCCGCGCGGCCTGGCCTGGGCCTTGCAACTCCCAGATGACGTGCTGGAAACCACGGACAGTGGCGCGCTGTCCTGTAGCACCATCGGAGGCGTATCTACGGTATGGCAGACGTGGCACGTGCCATGGGCGCCACTCACAAGGGGCGCTAATTAGAGAATACCCACCAAAACAAATAAGAACAACCCTCATTTGAAGAATCCTGACAGGGGCGCAAATTTGATGCTTGCCATGGGCACCTGAATACCTAGATACGCCTCTGAGCACCACGTAGAGTCTTTGAATGATCGTGGCTGACCGAGAGACGCAGCGTCGAAGGCCGTGTTGCCGACGTTTCGACCATCTTGTCGCGGCCTTCCTCAGGGCTGGTCTGCTGGTCGAAACATCGGCAACACAGTCTTCGACGCGGCGTCACCCCTGTCGGGATTCCCTGCCAAGATCAAGACTGTGGCCGCGGAAGCCTTCCACTGTATAGAGCCTTTTTGCCACCTCAAACGTCAAGGGCTGTCGATCTTCTGCTCATGCGCAGTTCAAGTTTCGCATCTCTTTAGTGCATCTGCGCATGCGCAGATGATCGATAGTGCTTTCCGTTCGAGGTGGCAAAAACTCTCTCTTCTTACAGCAACTCAAATACGAACTGCTGACAACGATACTTCGAACGTGCGTGGCTGTTGCGTGGGTTCGCGAGACGCAAGCAGGCACGTATAACCCTTCGTTGCACGATTTTTTCTTTTAAGGTCAAACTTTTTTGGTGAATAATTTGGATTGTGGAGATATT
Source organism: Acheta domesticus (assembly GCA_031308135.1). Taxonomy (NCBI): domain Eukaryota; kingdom Metazoa; phylum Arthropoda; class Insecta; order Orthoptera; family Gryllidae; genus Acheta; species Acheta domesticus. The sequence continues at coordinate 115,962,410 of JAHLJT010003656.1, read as the reverse complement.
GGGCAAAATAGATAAAACATTCTAATTTATATCTGTGTCGTAAAATTGAAAATTTTTGCTTCTTTGCATATATGCAAAGATGCGCGTTAAGTTATACATTTTGCCTTTGCATGCAGCAATATTGTGGAATAGTGAATATGACACGTATAACAAAGTGCTTGCAGAAAAGTTTATAATAATAACCAGTAGTAATTTTATTCGTTATCATATTATATTTTATCTATTCAATCATTTATTTTATTTATATATATATATATATATATATATATATATATATATAATTTATTTGATTTTTACTATTTTTCATGATTACATTTTTACATCATGAAAATTAGTAAAAATCAAACAAATTCGAACACAATACGTAATCTCCAAAAACACTCCTGATGTCGCGGCACGATATATAATACAACTTCTCGAGCTTTATACTCGGCACAAAAGCTTTGTTCTCCTTATAACATTTACTTATCATCTGGCAAAAACGTACATTGTCGGCAACAAGGAAGCGGCCAGGCTTCCAGATTTCAGTGGAAGAGATAAGACAAGAATATAATGATCTCACAAAAGATATCTTCTCGAAAGGTTGGCCAAGAGCAACAATCTCATTGAGTGTTCTCAGTACAACACCGCGACCACTGGAGGCTCAATGCAAGTTTACGTGCACCTTTGCAGATATGCAAAGTCCAAAAATTCCTCTTTAAAATTACAACTATAAACAGAAACTAGATTCCAAATAATTCAATTCTTACAAAAAACTTCACTTTTAAACTACAAAAATCCCCATTCAATTAAAGTAATAAACAACCACAAAAAAATCAAAGTAGGGCGACAAGCACTCCCGGAGTGAACAACTACTCACCGAGAAACAAAATTTCAAAAAGACTACTTATGCTCAAATTGTCGAGTACCCAATGAATCTAATGGTAAATAAACCCTTTCCGAATACGTTATAGTGCACACAAAAGCTTATAATACAGAAATATAACCTAAATCACTTCCAAAAGTGGCTTTGCATATCTGCAAAGCGATGCAATGAAGGGATAATAGACAGCGTGGATGTTCGCGTTTTCTTCAGCGGTTTCTTACATGTATATATTACGAATAATTGAACATTTAGAAGCCTCTTTTCGTATATCTCACAAATTACCCAATTTTTATATGCGGCTGTTGGCGAGCCTAGCCTGCAGCTGCAACCGGCGACAACAGCGCCTGATATAAAATCGCCCTCGACCTTTCTCTCCTGTTTGTATGGAGAGTGCAAGGCCCTGATGACGGACACGGCTTCTACGCCAGATGACGCTCGAACGTTTGACCCTTACCCGGGCAACCGGGATCCGTTGGACACCGAAGCAAACTTTTCAATATTTTACGTGAAAACTATCGAAGGTGTTAAGGAAGTCTCTTGTGACTTCGATACCTGAATGTACCCGTAACCATTTTACGAAAGCGTTTCTGAATAATAAATTTAAAAAATATTAATCTTGTTTTAGGCGCAACGGGGCAAGTGAGGTCCATTGGCCCCAGGTCTCTTAATTTGCGTGTAATATTGCATTTTCTGTTTGTTCTTCAGTCGTTTACTTGATGTCCAAGGGACGGACGGATGTCGGGTTGTGCAACGACTTTTCATCGGGATGTTATCTGACGCTACGTGTGTACCATAAGAACGACGCCTTCGTTGACAGAGCTGTTGCGGGTTAGCACGTAACCAAGAGTCAGGAGAGTGGGATTTTAAAGTCGTGTGCGGTACAGGTTTTGTGGGAAAACTGCACAGCGACAGGTGGACTGCTGATCCTGACGGAATGTTATAAAACATGAGATCATACGATTGCTTATAACTCATTTTGCAAAGAATTTGGTTCGTACAGAAAATGTGAGGCGAGACAGTCTAACAGAATTGACAAACATAGTGTAGCCTGTCAATCACACACGTTATCGGGAAAGAAGCAGATTTTACAACTCAGAAAAAATTATAACAAAAGCAAAAACGATGTAATTTGCGCCCTTGGGAAAGATGTAGGAAACAAAGAGATGCAGCATCTGTTCAAAACCTGTCTTTAATGAACATCCACAGGTAAAAAGTTTGTGCGATGTATAATAAAAGAAAAAATGTTTAAAAAATAAAGTATTTTGAAAGATTTTGTTAAATTAAACAAGTGTATTAGAGCGTTCTATTTCATTAGTCGCGTCCAAAATAAACATCTCTAAGCTTAATTGCGTCGCAGACGCTCTTGAGTCCGCTGGAGCCCGCCTGTCCGCTTGCGTCTTTAGAATTGGTTGCCCGCAAAACGGTGAAGGAGAATAAACAGGACCACAAACATCAGCCTTTGCTGAGAGTGGAGGGAAGCCAATTCGACTTGCGTGGATTCCCGCACACAGGGGCATCATTGGCAATGGAAACGTACTAGATGGGCACGTATTAAATCCTCTCCCTCTGACTTGCTCAAACTCTTAGTCTGAAAAATAAGAAATAGACGATTGCCCTGCTCTGCCGGGATTTCCCCGCTGCGAATGTGAAAGCTCGGGGCGAGACTTATCAGGCAAAATTCTGCGCGAGCCCCCGCACGTACTTTACATTGCAGGTTACTCCAGGACAATGAGAGCATCGTAAGGAATTTATCTTCAGAATTTTTATTCTTGCATTCTCCAATCAGATTATTTAAAGAATTTGCAAATGACTGCGTGAAAACCGTCGGATTTGAACTGCAGCAGGCTCAGCAGTTCTTTCTTAAGCTGAATAGGCTGAGTGGCTGACTTGCCAGACGGTGTAAGAATTTGACACATCGCGAGTACCCGGCTACGCCCGGCCAGACCCGGGTGTCTGTCAAGTATTAGAATAGGTTATTCTCATATGTGAAGGTGTGACCTACGGGCATGAACATGAATTTTGAATCAAAAGAAAATTTTTATATTTTTTTAATCATGAAGAACAAATAAATTAACGAAGGTTAAACTTTAACCACCGTACTTAAAGTAGGAAGCATTTCCCCTCTACGGGAGTTACACGGGTTATTATGATTACTGTTCTCATAGGCCCAAGCTCAAAAGAAAAATCTTTAGGTAACATATTGCTCGTTGAACATCCTCCACATACACAGCATATTTTTGTCATCGAACAATTTATATTGTCAATTTTAAAGCGTTTAAAGACTTTGCATCAGAAGCGAGGTAAATACGAAGCCTGACGCATTCTACGCCACTGGATCACACATTTTTAACGCACAATCCGCCCCATCAGTACTTCTGCGCGAGTCCCTCATGTGACAATGGGCAAATGAGCCAAAAGGCTCTTCTTGCTCTCCCACAGACCCAATCAGGAGCTCCTCTCCGCGCTCTCCAAATCCTCTCAGGCGTTTACGGCGTCGCCGTGCCGCTGGATTCCGCACCCGCGAGCTCTCGCCGGTCAAAGCGCTCGACTAACGGTGATAATTGGCGGTGGTAATTAATGGTAATCGTGGCGGCGATGGTGTAACGGTTAGCGTACCGGACTGTTATACCCAAGTTCGCGGGTTCAAACCCGAAGGAGCGAAAAACTCCTTCCTTCGGAGAGGAAATAAGACCGGCTGTCCCATGTTAGTAGATTTACTGCATGTAAAAGATCCTCAAGCCTAAATGACGCCTCTGAGCAAAATTCAAAATCGCCTGTTTCGTCGCTCGAGTAATACCTTCTTTCTCCGCTAGTTGGTGAAAGGAGAGTAGTGAAATTTGCGTGGTCAGACGGAAGAGCAGGCCTCATGGCCTGAGTCTCGCCACGTAAAATAAGCCATCAATTCAATTCAATAATTCGCCCGACTGCACGCGCAGCAGAGTCAGGGGCGGATCTAGCAGCCATGGGGGGGGGGAGTCGTAGATTTTTCTTAAATAATAAGCATATTTGTTACTATATTATATATTATTTATGTACTATAGATATGATACTACGGTCCGATTAAAACAAGTTGGTAGTTGACAGTTGCAAGTGGAAAGCAGCGACGTTGACAGCTTGCGTACCACTGAGAACGTGTTCCCGCGTCACAAAGATAAACACTTGAAATAAATACTTATTAAAATAACCAAATCATACACTCATATTGCATTAAGCTACAGCTTCAGAAGCACAACTATTAATCACCAATTTACTTCAATCGAAGTATATTAAATTTTAATGTTTAAATAATTACATAATTAGAACATAAAAGAATGTTTAAATGAATTTTGCCAAATACAGGAAGGTAAACGGAAACACTAGGCATTGGGGGGGAGGGATAATGGCCCCCATGCGCCCCCCCTCCGGATCCGGAAGTACAGAGGACATGACGGCGATCGTGAAGTGGAGTTAGGGTTGCCACATTGGGGAATTTTGTCCCCAAAATAGGGATTTTTTTCGATGTGGGGAAAGAACGCGGAACACAAATCATCAGGAAAATGTTAGGAAAATTTTGGAGGAAATTATTTCCATTCAGAATAGAGATAGAAATATTATCTGAATTATTATGAATGAAAAACAAACAATAGAGATCATTCACTCTCATTTTTATGGATCAGAAAGAGAAAACTTAACGGTCGGTAAAGATACATGGTACCGAGCAGCTCAAAGAACGATGATTGGTTGATTTGAATGATCTGAATTCAACGGGAATCGTGAGGGCCAGCTGGTGTCGTCGGTCCATCATTTGGAGTATTCTTTTCGTGTGAAAGTTGGGGAGTTTCATTCGACTGGAGTCGGAAAGCGCCCCGGCAGCGCTGTGCGGGGGGCGGGGGCGGGGGCGGCAAGGGGCGTAATTGCTTCGAGGGCGAAGGAAATCGATCGCCAGCCAATGAGCGCCTATTAGGCTGCGGCGACTCCGCGCCGCCCCAAGGCCCCGCCCCTCCTCGCCCCGCCCTAGCCACGCCTCGCCCTCAGCTACGCTTCGCCCCTCCTCGCCCCGCCCCATCCTCGCCCCACCGCGCCCCGCCCAGCCCTAGCCTCGCCTCCCCCCGCCACGCCCCATCCACACCCCGCCTCGCCACTCCTCGCCCCGCCCCGCCCTAGCCACGCCTCTCCCCGCCACGCCTCGCCCCTCCTCGACCCGCCCCATCCTCGCCCCACCACGACCCGCCTCGCCCCGCCCCGCCCTAGCCTCGCCTCGCAACGCCTCCCCCACCCCGCCCCATCCACGCCCCACCTCGTCCCGCCCCTCCTCGCCCCTCCCCTCCCCGCCCCGCCCTATCCCCGCCTCTCCCCGCCACGCCTACCCCCGCCCCGCCCCATCCCCGCCCCACCCCTCCCCAGCTACTCCTCGCCCCGCCACGCCTCTCCCCGCCCCTCCCCGCCCCAGCTACGCCTCGCCCCGCCCCTCCTCGCCCCGCCCCTCCTCGCCCCGCCCCTCCTCGCCCCGCCCCTCCACGCCCCGCCCCTCCTCGCCCCGCCCCTCCTCGCCCCGCCCCTCCTCGCCCCGCCCCTCCTCGCCCCGCCCCTCCTCGCCCCGCCCCTCCTCGCCCCGCCCCTCCTCGCCCCGCCCCTCCTCGCCCCGCCCCTCCTCGCCCCGCCCCTCCTCGCCCCGCCCCTCCTCGCCCCGCCCCTCCTCGCCCCGCCCCTCCTTGCCCCGCCCCTCCTCGCCCCGCCCCTCCTCGCCTCACCTCGCCCTAGCCACGCCTCGACCCGCCCCGCCCCATCCACGCCCCACCTCGCCTCCCGCCGCCCCGCCCTATCCCCGCCCCACCTCGCCCCGCCTCGCTCCGCCCCTCCTCGCCCCAGCTCCGCCTCGCCCCGCCACGCCTCGCCCTGCCCCGCCCGCCTCCTCCCCGCCCACCCCCGCACCGCCCCGTCCCCGCCCCACCCCACCCTAGCCACGCCTCGCCCCGCCACGCCTCCCCCGCCCCGCCCCATCCACGCCCCACCTCGCCCCACCCGTCCCCGCCCCAGCTATGCCTCGCCCCGCCCCTTCCCGCCCTGCCCCGCCCTAGCCACGCCTCGCCCCGCCACGCCTCCCCCGCCCCGCCCCATCTCCGACCCACCCCTCCCCAGCTACTCCTCGCCCCGCCACGCCTCGCCCCGCCCCTCCCCGCCCCAGCTACGCCTCGCCCCGCCACGCCTCGCCCCACCACGCCTCGCCCCGCCACGCCTCCCCAGCCACGCCTCCCCCGCCCCGCCCCATCCACTCCCCACCTCGCCCCGCCTTCCCCGCCCCAGTTACGTGTCCCCCGCCCCTCCCCATCCCCGCCCCGCCCTAGCCACGCCTCGCCCCGCCTCCCCCCGCCCCGCCCCACCTCGCCCGCCTCGCCCCCCCAGCTACCCCTCGCCCCGCCCCGCCTCGCCACGCCTCGCCCCGCCCGCCTCTTCCCCGCCCCCTCCCCGCCTCGCTCGCCCCACCCCAACCCTCCCTGCCCCACCCCGCCCCGCCCCTCCCCCCGCCCGATCTCCACCCCGCCTTGCCACTCCTCGCCCCGCCATCCCTCGCCACGCCCCATCCACGCCCCACCTTGCCCCGCCCCTCCCCACCCCAGCTACGCCTCGCCTCGCCCCGCCTCGCCACGCCTTGCCCCGCCACGCCATGCCTCCCCTCGCCCCGCCCCATCCAATGCCCCACCTCGCCTCGCCACACCTCACCCCGCCCTGCCCCGCCCGCCTCCTCCCAGCCCACCCCCGCACCGCCCCCGTCCCGCCGTACCCCTCCGTGCCACGCCCCGCGCTGCCCCGCCCCCGCCACGCCACGCCCCCGCCACGCCTCACCACGCCCCCGCCCCCCCCGCTCCGCCCCGGCACAGTGGGCGCCTCGACGAAGCCCTCGGCTGCCAGCCGCCCCCTCCCCCCCCCCAGCGCCCAATGGTTACTTATGCGCCAAGGGCGTTCGAAGGATGCTAATGATCGAGGGCCTTTTGTCGCCCGTGGTACGTAATTTTATTTTTCAACTAACTTTACTCATTCATATTTACTTACTTACTAGTTAACTACATGTTAATTTTGCTCAGTCTTTCATATTTACCTCCCATAACTCCCTTTCATAATTCCCTCCATGAGAGAACACGTTGCAACATTCCATTGTTTTCATATTTCCTTCGTAACCACGGTCCTCTACTCTCTCAGTCTGAATCAGTGAAAAAACTACTGATTGACAGTGACTATTCGCTGATGTCAGTTATAACCCTGCCACTGACAGTCAAAGAATTGAACTGAACAAATCAGTGAAAATCGGGTCCACTTTTTCAATCAAGAAACTTCGCTGTTTGAATCACAACAGCAGCACGTGAACGACTGAACGATCAGTAAGCGATGGTGGCGCGGCACTTTTTCCACCGACGATCAGTGAAATGCTGGCGGTCATTATGAAAAGGTTCGCATGTTCGCTGATTGACAGCGAATCTATCCATTTCGACTGAAGATATCAGTGACTTCGGCTCTCACTGGTTGAATCAGCGACAATTTCACTGATTCAGATTCAGAGAGTAAATCCAGGTAAATTGTGCACCGCTTATAGAACTGCATATCGAAGGCAATAACTAGCTATAGCATACCAGTAAAATATACAAGTATTTTTTGTATATCACCATTGAAACGAACTTGTAAAAATTCGTTTGTAATCGGATATTTTTCGGCACAAATGATGACTATTCGATTTTACGGAATGAATGATTGCGTCATCACACGTTCAGCCAATCACAGCGAGAGAATCGGGGGGAGGTTGCGGTCAACGGAACAGCCGGTCACGATTTTCTCGAACGGATGTCAAATCCCCAAGATGTCACAAAAAAGTAGTTTCCCAAAATTAAGTTCGATTCTCTTACAAACGTTTGTTATACAATTTTTTTGTTATACAAAAATATAGCGTATGCAACTCGTTTATAATGTTGCTTTATTGCATTCATACAAATCTGTAAACTCGCTCCTCACGTCACTCGTTTTCAAAGCATGTACTCATGCAATAAGGTTCAGCATTATAAAATAAATGCATAAACTATTAGCAGTCAATCAGGGGTATCCAGCGTCAATGCATCTTCAATATCATTCCCATTTAGGGATCCCTAGAGGAGATCCCTCGATGAGGGTTTAGGTCAGTTACGACAGAGCACGTACAAAACGGAGCAGGTGTGGTGCTAAAATATCACGTACCTTCTCGAAATTTTTACATTTTTCCATTTTTTTAAAAATTCATAGAGTTGAAGGAAAATCATACTGCGTCAGTTTTAAGCGCCCTTTGCTCTATTCGTGAAAGCAACTTAAAGAAGAAATTTGGAGCAGTTTGTGAAGTAATGGTGAAAACCTTTTTAGGCTTCTCATAAAGCACACCTCAAAATTCAAGTATCCGTTTGTAACTCACAGTACCTCAAGTTCGTTCAGGTCGATTAGGGAATATCCGCCTTTGACAAAATCATCTGAGCGGTCACCGCAAAGAGAGTGCCATAAACAGGCAGACTGGCGAACGGACGTTTCCTGTCAATTTATTTCCAGTTTCAAGAACCCACAAAACAAGGATTCTGACAAAGCAAATAGTTAGTAGTAATTTTTTTGTATAAAGAAACGGCATTTTCCCACTGACTCGTTAGCAGGGCCTGTCAATAAGAGGTTTTCTACAGAAAAACTATCCGCTTTTCGTGCATTCATTGTCTTCTGTGTGGCTTCTCGATTTGTATCCCCCCTCCCCACTTTCTCTGCTTCCCTCATTCCTACACCATTTCAGGAGGCCGAGGCTTATCAAGGAGCGGGGAATGTACTTCACTTCCTCCTCTATCATTCCTTGGTCTCCTCTGAACTCATCTATTCGTTATCTCAGCGATCTGATGGACACAGGACTAAATAGGCACAGTCACATCTCGTCCAAAGTAATTGAAGCCAATAGAAGGTTAGCTATTTTACGCAATATTAGGGAGTTGTCTTGATAATAATAATATACATATTTATTAATTTTGGAAAACATGTTTAAAATATTTTGTTATTACTACTATATGTAATAAGTTCTTTTATCATAACTGGAGAAGAATCCAAAACTATGAGTATTTGAAACGTTGTATAACATTTACGTTTCATTTTCTTGATAAAGTTTCCAAATCGAATTTTCAGGCACTCAGTTTTTATTGAGACAGTAACATAAAAAATTTTTTAACATTTGTAAACAACGTATTATAGACAATCACTATTTAAGTGATAAAAAATTTACATTTGAATATTCTCTGAGATATTCAATAGTTTACTAGAATGTGAAGTACTCTTCTTTAAAACATTGCTCTCGTGTGGGTAAAGCATTTTGGGGTTCACAGTTCGTATTTACTCTCAATTTATTCCATTTTTTTCTAAAAAAAGTTTGCTAACCTGCACGTTTCACTACATTAAGAATCTTAATAAATCATTCTAGTAATGGATAAATTTGCGGGAGAAACTAGCGGTTACAAGACAGCAAAATGTTTCATTAAATCTGTTGTTAACAAAAGATCCAGGTGAAAATAATTTTATTTATAATATTACCTTGTTAGTCCACAAATCTAAAACCATGCAATCAACGCGAAACAACAATATTGTGTCAAAGTGTGATGTGACATCCATGTCTTAAGTGAAAACAAACTTCGCGCTAAAAATAGCGCGAAAGACTCTCCAAATATCGCAAAAGCTGGACGTTAGGTCAAACACTGAACTGCGCTATGGTGTCCGTGAAGATAACAAATATTCCTGTTTATTAGGTAGTTTGAATGTGCCAGCCAATACACGAGCAACGTTTGCTTTTATGCCTTTAGTAGTAAACTAAATACTAAAATTCAAACACTCTCAGAACAACTGATAAACTCAATTTGATATAACCTATTGATGATTCGATAGCATTCATCACAAAAAACTAGCATGTTGTCAATAAATGCAGTTGCACCGGATTTGCATTGTGTACAACGTGACTGGCGACAAGCTGAGTGGGCCTTGCTTCATCGTTGAATACGTTTTATTCTGCACGTTTTGAATGCACACCACAGGAGGGAATGTAATCATTAGAAGAATGAAATATTATCAGCCACGCATTTTTATATGGAAGACAATAACTTCAGTCGTTAGGCGTATTTATTGCCCTTGTAAATATTTTAAAAGACACTACAATTCCTAACTTGTGTGTGTTTAATATTTATTGCACTATTTTCTTTTGTTTAATCCAATTGAGCACTTTCATTTTTACTTTCCCGTATACGTACGTATACACGGAATGATATACGTAGTATAGGGAAAGTTATGTAATGCTGCGCGAAAAAATGGCCAATTTTCGGCGGAAAAAAATTAATTGCCGGGCCGTGAAAACGAAGAACTGGATAAAACCAGTTGCTAAATTAAGAAAAAAATCCCCTAACACGTGGTGTAGCCAGAACCCCTCTTTTGTGGGTCCTTGATACCGAAAACCCAATTGAAAGGAAAACGTCCGTCTGTCTGTCCGTCCGTCCGTCTGTCTGTCCGTCTGTGAACACTGCTAGCGCCTAAACCATACGTACGATTCCTTCCAAAATGGATATTCCCCGGTCGATCTGGTTCTCGTCGAAGCTTTGAGATTTTAAAAAATATTCTGTAAAATTTGAGGGTACTTTACTTGAAGCGCCCCGGACATTTTCAAAATTTTCTCAAAAAACGTCTCACAATTTTTTCTTTATATTTCTTGAAAGAATAGAGTAAAATACACATATTAAGGTGACATAGGTCCAATTTTCACGGATAACTGAATTTTCGAAAATTGTAAAAGTTTAAAATTTTTTCGGCGTCTTTCTGGAACTACAAAATTGAAGATAGAGATTTTTCTTTTAAATAAAATGTGTTCTCGAAAGTGAGTTCTTTGTTTAAGGTCATGTGAATTTTTTAAAAAAAATTTAGTAATTTTAGCGCAATATTGCGTGCAATATGTGCAATTTTAAAAAATTACGAAAGCAAGATTTTCTCACAAACGGCTCCAAATTTTTCTTTAAACCTTTTGGTAGGGATAGTGCTAAATGTACCCTATGAGATGACATAAACGCCATACTGCTACATTCTTTTGTTTTTTCAAAAATTGCAACAACGTATTTTTTTATTTGTCTCTCACGTCGTTAATATTTACATTAGCGGTGAATTGTTCACATTATTATATTTTTGAGTACATGTGCTTTAAATAATGCTCAAACGCCATTTTCTCATAAATGGCTAAAAATTTCTTCAAACTTTTCGACCGAATAGTGCTAATTGCTCTCTTTAATACGACGTAAAGTTTATTTTGAGTTTTTTTTTGTTTTTTCAAAAATTACACATATGTATTTTTTTAAAGGATCTCTCACATCTTTAATATGCACATTATCAGCAATTTGTAATCATTACTATATTTGTGAGTGTATATGCTCGAAATAACTTCAAATAAAGTATTTTGAAAGCTCAAAAATTTTCTGCGAAAATGAGTTTCACATTTCGCATTTTTAGTAGCGCTAAAATGCAATATTCTTTAAAACGGCACATAATTTGTTAAAGAAAATTGCCATTTAGGACTAGGTTTTTGTGTTCTTTAATATTCTAAAATTAATATTTTCATTCTACCAATAGGAAATCGAACAATTAAGAAAATGACAAAAAAAATGTAGAGAGAGAGAGATACACGTAGTACAGGGAAAGATAGATAAGGTAGTGCAAAAAAGATCGTTATAAATAGGATAGGCAGATCCAACAAATCTGTTTTTAATCATCGCTAGTATGCAAAACAACTTTCCGGGTCATGTAGAACGGAGCAGTTCTAAGGCATTCTGAATTCGGAGAGCAGCAGTGTTAAACACACACTCATGTTGTGCAACAGCACTTGTTAATTGCACTGTGTCACTAGTTTATGTCCACAGTCATTGACGAATATAAACAAACGACTAGCGTACTCGTGCGAGAACTCGCGCATGCTATGCCCTACCCTCTTCCTTATTTTTCCATTTCCACATTAAACCTGTAATATATATTTTTCTTCAGGACCCTCTTATCCTCCGTCATTCGTTCTATATGTCACCTTGTTATTGATAACAATATAATTCACCCTTGTCAATACAGACTATACTTATTTAACTTTATTACCGAGCAAAGAGGTACGCCCGTCTAATTCAATCACATAAAACATCACGTAATTAGTACTTTCGCATACAGTTGCAGATTCTACAGACTCTGAACAGATGGGGTAGAATTGAGAAGCGTCGAACCATCAAGAATGTAATAGAATGGTCTAGAAGATCTTACCTTGGAGATTACGGTGTGAGGAACGATTCTTTGAGGCCTTTTAGTTTCTAAGGTCTCAGAACGCTTCGTTTAGGAGTTATTTAACGATATAGATTGAAAACCATTCTGGCGTGCGTTGCGGGTTGCATTTTACATGCATATTTGTTTGTTTTTTAACAAATCCAAAAGTGCAATTCGTCACTACTCCGTGAAATTATCTTTCCTTAGAGACCTCATTTATAAATATTGGTTGCGTTTGATAGCCGCAAAGCGAAGGAATGCTACTGAAATAATATAGGAGACTAAAAGTGTTAGACTATTGTATCGCCCCGTGGCTGCTAGGCCATGAGTACGAGAGGGAAGGAGGCCTTCTGTTCTGGAAACGATTAAACAACATATTTGCTGAATTGGTTATGGAAAAAATGTGTTTATGAAAATAATTTGTTTAATAGTCCTAACCCCTTGCTCAAGAATATTAAGTATTATTTTAGATGTCGATGATATGCCTTTAGAAAGGTACCATGAGAAAATTGAACCAATTTTTTTTTATTTCTTAAATTCTTTTAATCCTAGTTTAACGTTCAAAATTTAACTACATCACCATACCCTACATTTCCTAGACTTCACCATTTCTATACAAAACAATAACATAATTTTAAAATTTTTAGAAAAGCCAGTCGCACAGATATCATCCCCTTTAATTCCAACCATACCTTTCAACATAAATTTTCTGTTTTCCACTCTTGGATTCATAGATTATTCAAAGTTCCTATGTAAGCATCAGATTTTACTGAAGAAGTTAATACTATTTTGGCAAATAGCTCAAACAATGAATACAACTCTTCCATTATTAAGAAATGTATTGCATAAAAAGAAATTAAACCAATAACAAGTAAGGCTTTCCCTCCAAAAGAAAAAAAAACTATAAGTATCCTATGTATTGGATCAATATCCAAAAATATAGGAAAAGTTTTCAGAAAAAGTAATATCAACGTAGCTTTGAAAACTCACAACACCCTCCAAACACTTCTTCCTACCAAAACATCCCTTGTACCTTTACTGGATAGAAGTGGTGTTTATTTATTTGACAATTGTAGTTCTGCTCCTATATGACAAACAGGTAGGAAGTTTTCTTGTAGAATCAAAATTTAAAAACCTTTGAACATCTTTGAGACTGGAATTAGAAAATTCTACTTTTGTCAACCACCTAATTCACGATAATCAGCCTTTCGACCCTGATACCCACTTTAAAATTCTTCAGTTAAAAAAAAAGGCAACAAAATAAACATTTTAGAAAAATTGGGAAATATTAAAAATAATAGGCCTTAACGAAGTCTCAAGTTAAATGCAGTCTCATTATGAAACTATTAATTGATTGGCTTTCCTTCTCATGCATTTCCTCCCTCAACTTTCCTTAAACAGTCGCAACATTCTTCACGACATTCTAGATGGCGCCCATGATACTTGGTTATGTGCTACGTGATTAACCCATAATACTTGGGTATGTAGTACATTGGTAGAAAGTTTACAGTTTTCATTTTCATACCTCTGTTTATTTACATCAATTCATATGCTAAGTACATTTTTACTTTCTCATATAGTATACATACGTATAGTATAAAGAAAGTTATGTGATGCTGCGCGAACGGGCCCTGGTGGATGAATACAGTTGCTAAATTAACAAAAAAAAAATCCCAACTCGTGGTGCAGTCAGAATCCCCATTTTGCGGGTCCTTGATACCGAAAAATCAATTGAAAGCAAAACGTTTGTCTGTCTGTGAACAACGCTGGCGACTAGACCGTTCAGCTGATTTTCTCCAAAACTGCTACTCCCCAGTCTATCTGACTAATCTCGTGGCCTCTTGAATTTGAGCCCGATATTTTAATTTTGGGGATACTCCTGAGACATTTTCAAAATTTTCAAAAAAATGACTAAACAGTTTTGACTAAATTTTGTTGTTGGATAGTCTGAAGTTCACTGAAGAGAATGGCGTAGGTCTCATGTTGGTTGAAAACTCTGATTTTTCGAAAATTGAAAAAATTCAAAATGTTTTTCGGCATCTTCCTACAACTACAATTATGAAGATACAATTTTCTTTCTTAATGAAATGTGTTCATAAAAAACAGATTTTCAAATGAGGTCATGTTCAAATTTTTCAAAAACATACGTATTTTTTTCGAAAATGGTTGTCAAACAGACCATTTTTTATTGTCTCTAAACCATTTTTTCTTAAAAACCGCACACCGTTTTTGGATAAAATTGGGACCTGAGGTACCATAAAGGAAGCTTAAGAGAATGGTGCAGGTTTCATGTTCGTTGAAAATGCCTTATTTTGCATTCTCAGACAAATTTAATCAGAGAACCTGTGTCAATAAAAAGCAATAAGTTCACAACTGAAGACTTGAAATAAAAAAGGATGCCATTTTCGAGAAAAATTAGTTATATATAAATCTATTGGCCCATATAAATCCTTCTATTAATTCTTCCCTTCCCTTCAAACACTATCAAGAAATGCGTCTGGTTTTGTTTCTTATTTATGATGTAAGATACAAATGTTCATTCATCATTATCCTAGTACAAACGTAAATTTAACAGAAATGGCACATACATGCTTGATGTCTGCAATAATTAAAGAAGAATTTGTTGTTGGCTCCACTATTCAGAATAAAATAGTTTGGAAGTTATGCTAATTTTGTATTCTGAGAGGGGAAAGCCATCACGTTGCTTCCAATTTGGGCTAAGTGGCGCATCGCATCAGCGCAACAGGCGCGGGGAGGGCGGAGTTGGCGGGGGGGGGGGGCCCTCGCAGCCGTCCCTGGAGCGCCACACGATGCGCCACCTGGCGCCCTTCCACCCAACTTCCATCACAAGTTCCAGAGAACAATCGTTTGCACGCGGGTATTCCCTTCTTCGCAGATTCATTGCTAATGGGGTGCAGCTGGCAACGATAGACCTCCAAAAGTCACGAGACTCGCCCCTTGATTCTGCAATAACGGAACCTCATCATCAACTTCTGTTTCTTATCCTTCTTGTTGTTCTTCTTACTATTATTCGCGGCCCGGTCTAGGAGAACACTTAAAATAACCTCGTTTCATTTGAACTTACGATCACTCTTCGAAAATCCTTCGCTAATGAGCCGTGCACAATTCGACAAAATCTGCAAATTGACGTGAATGATCTAGCGGAAATATTCAAAAACAAACATTAAACAAAAATTAAATATATATTGACTGGAAGGGTACCACAATTACATAGCATTTACATTCTCGCCCTTGTTTCGTATGAAGAGAAATTATTGTAATGGTGCGCCAGAAAAGGCGAAATTTTCAACAGAAAAACTCTTATTGCCGAGTCCTGGTAACGAAAATGAGGATAAATCTTGTTTTTACTCTTTTGACATTCTTAAAAACTATATTTTTGCTGAAAAAGATAAATTAAGAAAAAATCATACCTCTCTACAAGTAATGTATGTGGGTTCTTGCAAAAGTTCAAAAGATCCAAAAAGATTTCGGAGAGTCATATCTATAACATTAACAACTTTTATTTATGGCAACGTTTCGAATGTTTGATGCACATTCATCTTCAGGCCAAATACAGATATATACGAATAAACTAAAAAGAATTTTAATATTGGTTTAGAACTATCTCAGACCTTAAATGACTTCATATATAAATTTTGAAATAAATAAATTTTGATAAACTTGATAAATAAATTTTAAAAAATCTTATTTTTTTATTTATCAAGGTTACATCAAACATTCGAAACGTTGCCATAAATAAAAGTTGTTAATGTTTTTAAATATGACTGTCCGAAATCTTTTGGATCTTTTTGAACTTTTACATCAATCTTAGTCACAGCCTTGCAAAAGAATTTCAAGATATGTGGGTTCTTATATAAAATTCTGCAGGAATACGTAGGTATAATTCTTTAATATTTGTAACAGATTATAATGGTACATTTATATATAACTTTTCTGTACAAAATCGTTGTTTTTGTTGCAACATTGGAATATGTTTGTTGTGACCGTTCTACGTCACAAGTGCGCATTTAACACGCAAATTCACAAAGGAGGCGGCATGTGCATTCCTCGCTCAGGAGAACAGCGGGCTTCATCTCGGCTGTAATTGCTCGGAGCGAGGGATCGAAGTGCACCTCTTTCTACTAACCATTGCCATTTAGGACGAGGTTTTTGTGTTCCTTAATATTTTAAAATGAATGTTTCCGTTCTACCATTACGAAATCGAAAAATTAAGAAAAGGTCAAAAAGAATGTACTTTGGGGGCGATAGATAGCAGCTGGCACGAGTATGTGGCAATTCCGAAAAGCTAGCAGAGTGCGAAGGAAATAGACAATTAATACGGGAAAGTCTGTGCTATTCTGTTGCACCACTAGTTTTGTTGACTTTCGCAGCGCTATTTAGTGGTGCACGCCATAGACCGCGTGGCAACACTGCTTAATGGCGTAGATTGCGATGGATGGGTGGGGGAGAGGTGGAATGGGGCAGGTCGGGGCGGGGCGGGGAGGAGCGTGGGGGGGGGGCGGAGGGCGATAAAAGTAATGAACGCGGCCGCTATCGCGCGCAGGCGCAGAGGGTCGCAGCGCCGCCTGGGCGATCCGTCGCCAGCGATTTAGTGGCGCGGCGCGATGGCAGATAGCGCTGCCCTCGCCCCCCCCCCCCCACCGCCGCTTGGCGCTGAGCTTATAAGCTGCGGGAGGGGCGCTGCCTCCAGGGCCTTGCAACTCGCCGTCGAAACCCGAGACAAAGCTCGAGGCTGCTACTATGGGAGGCGCCAGCGTCGTCGGGTACAGCTGCTGGTTAGGCTCGCCAACATCCGCACCTAAAAACTGGCTGTTTTGTAAGAAATACGAGAAGTGTCTTCTGAATGTCCCAATATTCATAATGTAAACATATAAGGAACCGCTGAAGAAAGTACGAACATTGACGCTATCTTTTGTGACATTACGCGCCTGCTTGCGCCTCGCGAACCTATACAGCTGCCACGCACGTTTGAAGCATCGTTGGCAGCAGTTCGTGTTTTAGTTCCTATAAGAAGGTGACGTAGGAGAACGCGCCATTGTAATGTTCTCCACCACCTTACATGAATGTTAAAAAGCTCTGGTTGGCACCAGAGCCTTGCAACTCTCCGTCAAAACCGAAGACCGCGAAGTCTACGTGAAGGTCATTCAACTCGGGTGTTGGAGGCATGGTGGGGGTATGTATGAAAAACGTCAGCAGCTAAAAATGTTTTCGTGTGCTTTCTAAATAATGTATAACTTGAGATATGAGGCGTTGAGAATAACAACGAGAGAACCTCACCAAAGTTCTTTTCGTGAAAAATAACATTTTTCTGTTTTCATTGGCGTTCACATTCACTTCGAACAAATTTTTGAAGGTGGATTTTAAGGGCTTGCAATATCCCAATTCATTTGATATTTCAGCATATATCAGGAGTTTACCGTCGTACTTCTAACTAAAATTGTGAGGTCGGCTGGAAACTTATTATTCTGAACGCCTCAATTACTATTTATTACAGCAAACTGTTTGATGGTAGGGAAGTACCAGATACTTCTGGCTACAAATAACTTAGTCAAATTGCGCTTCATATTCTACGATAATGAATGATAAGACCAGCCAGTTCTAATGCACGCCCCTTGAGGGTGAGGCGGGAGCCAACATTGAAATGTTAAATGAGAACCCCCACTTTTTATTGCAGATTCGGATTCGACACTAAAAAATACATGTTTGGTCTAAGATACTTTTTTGATCGATCATGATTATTTGTATTCATGTACGTCCAGAGGCTTCAAATCGCCAGCGCTGGTGGAAATTTTCATTTCAGATTTCAGCTGCCTCCCCTCACCCGTAGGGGTAGCGGAGAGAAATTTGGTTTGAGGTCAGGCAGATTTTCCTGTTGGAGATATTAATTTTTTGTCCGGAACACGTCCGGATTGTCTCTCTGGATCAAAAAATGTTTTTGACCAAAATTATGTATTTTTTAAAGTAGAATCCGAATCTGCAATAAAAAGTGGGGGTTTCCTTTTAAGATTTAAAACTTGGCTTCGACCTCACCCTCAAGGGGTGAGCGGGGAATTTTAATTCTAAGTCTGACAGAAGTGCTCCTTGGAGATTTTTTTTTTCTCCTGTGCCTTTTTTGTACGTTGCATATTTTTCGAGTTATTTTGATTTGTCAAGTTCAATGGTTCACCTGTGTATTTGTTTTAGTAAGTCAGGGTTAAAACCATCTTAAGTGACGTGGCTTCACTAGAATTTGATACGTGTCCCACAAGCCCCTCCAAGTTGGACGGCCCTGCTTCAGAAGGTGCGAGGGCCGGTCTGCGTAACGAGGCTGGGGGAGCGACGACGCGGCGCCACCGCAGGCCATGGCCGGGCGGGCGGGGGGCGGAGGACGGAGGGCGGGGGGCGGAGGGAAGGGGGCGGAGGGCGGTGGGCGGAGGGCGGAGGACGGAGGGAAGGGGGAGGAGGGCAGGGACGGAGGGCAGGGGCGGAGGGCAGGGGGCGGAGGGGCAGAGGACGTAGGGCGGAGGGACAGGGGGCGGGCGGCAGGGGGCGGAGGGCAGGGGGCGGAGGACGGAGGGCAGGGGGCGGAGAGCAGGGGGCGGAGGGCGGTGGGCGGGGGCCGGAGGACGGAGGGCGGAGGACGGAGGGCGGTGGGCGGAGGGAAGGGGGCGGAGGGCGGTGGGCGGGGGCGGAGGACGGAGGGCGGAGGGCGGAGGGCGGGGGGCGGAGGGAAGGGGGAGGAGGGCAGGGGCGGAGGGCAGGGGGCGGAGGGCGGAGGGGCAGAGGGCGTAGGGCGGAGGGCAAGGGGCGGAGGGCAGGGGGCGGAGGACGGAGGGCAGGGGGCGGAGGGCAGGGGGCGGAGGGCAGGGGGCGGAGGGCGAAGGGCGGAGGGCAGGGGGCGGAGGACAGGGGGCGGAGGGCAGGGGCGGAAGGCAGGGGCGGAGGGCAAGGGGCGGAGGGCAGGGGCGGAGGACGGAGGGCAGGGGGCGGAGGGCAGGGGGCGGAGGGCGAAGGGCGGAGAGCAGGGGGCGGAGGGCAGGGGGCGGAGGGCAGGGGGCGGAGGGCAGGGGGCGGAGGGCGAAGGGCGGAGGGCAGGGGGCGGAGGACAGGGGGCGGAGGGCAGGGGCGGAAGGCAGGGGCGGAGGGCAAGGGGCGGAGGGCAGGGGCGGAGGACGGAGGGCAGGGGGCGGAGGGCAGGGGGCGGAGGGCGAAGGGCGGAGAGCAGGGGGCGGAGGGCAGGGGGCGGAGGGCAGGGGGCGGAGGGCAGGGGGCGGAGGGCAGGGGGCGGAGGGCAGGGGGCGGAGGGCAGGGGGCGGAGGACGAAAGGCGGAGGACGGAGGGTGATGGGTGGAGGGCAGGGGGCGGAGGGTGGTGGGCGGAGGGCGGAGGGCGGGGGGCGGAGGGAAGGGGGAGGAGGGCAGGGGCGGAGGGTAGGGGCGGAGGGCAGGGGCGGAGGGCAGAGGGTGGAGGGGCAGAGGGCGGTGGGCGGAGGGCAGGGGGCGGAAGACAGGGGGCGGAGGGCAGGGGGCGGAGGGCAGGGGGCGGAGGGCAGGGGCGGAGGGCAGGGGGCGGAGGGCAGGGGCGGAGGGCAGTGGGCGGACGGGAAGGGGGAGGAGGGCAGGGGCGGAGGGTAGGGGCGGAGGGCAGGGGCGGAGGGCAGAGGGTGGAGGGGCAGAGGGCGGTGGGCGGAGGGCAGGGGGCGGAAGACAGGGGGCGGAGGGCAGGGGGCGGAGGGCAGGGGGCGGAGGGCAGGGGCGGAGGGCAGGGGGCGGAGGGCAGGGGCGGAGGGCAGTGGGCGGAGGGCAGGGGGCGGAGGGCAGGGGGCGGAGGGCGGTGGGCGAAGGTCGGAGGGCAGGGTCGGAGGGCGGAGGGGCGGGTCTCCTCTCGGACTGGGCGCGGAAGGAAAGCTAAAGTGCGATTTTTCCAACTCTGCCCCTCACGCCCCTGTGGCCACGATTGAATATCACACGGCATTTCGCGTCTTTCTCCATTGTAGCTTAGTATAGGCAAATACGAATTAATATTGCACATAGGAAAATATTAATAAACCAGTGGGTGCTACACAATGGCACTGACTTCCATTATTAGGGAATTATTGCATAGGACGCGGCGCCTCCCGACACAACAAATGCAGTTGTCTCTGGATGTGGGAGCCCACGCATTCATGTATATTGAACTCGAGTGTAAGTACATTGAGAACTAATTAGATGATAAGTTTATTAAAATGACTTTTTTTCTACAACTGCATAAAAAGGCGACTTCTGTGAATCGTTAGCCTACGTGAAGTTCGTAATTTTCCATTAACAAAAGATTGTTGCCAAGACAACTACGTGGTTACCGGTGAAGTCTTTTTGCATGGTTTTAGAATGCTGTTGTCTAATCATGGCCCTAGGAACAGCATTTCTGAATTGTTCAGGATATCAAGCTTCTTTTCCCAATACAAGTTTACCAACCTTTTGGTGTTTTTTTTTTTGGCAGTTGTTCATGTTGTTCATATTTCGTGTGTTGAAGTTTCCATTTCTTTTCACGGTCTCGATTAAAGTTTTGCCTCGATCTACGGTCTCAGCAAAGAATCTCAGTCTCGGCCGTGAAAGCAAACGGGAAATTCCCACACTTATTATGAAAATAACTATTATAATAGAGTGCCTTATACACATCCTACACAGATGTCATCTTGTTTACAAGTAAACCGACAGCTGGGCTTCAGAGTACTTGCAGTTACATTTTATTTGCAGTATGCGGAAACATAACGTGTAGCATATTCTGACAGAAAAATTAAAGGCATATCTATATGATAAGAATTTTGAATGAATTTTATTCCCCAACTTTTGTGTCATATTTAGCAATATGACGATGGTAGTAATGAATGATTAATGCAATGACTGAGTTAGTAGCGTTTTTACCTATTATAAAGTAAAAAATTAATGGCCAACAAAATGCGTAGTTTTTGAATGTTTTAAAATATTTAGACTCATTTGAATTTATGGCAATATCAATTTTGAAACGTCAAAAACTTCCCGACAAAAGATGTTACATTGATATTTTTTTTCAATAGTTTTTCATTTTATACAGCTTTTCGATTTTTGACACTGCAAAAACTTTTGACACAAAAATTGTAGTCAACCTACTATAAGAACTATTGTGTAGAACTTGTTTGACTGCAATTGTGTACACTATTGGTATACATATATTATTCATCATATTTCATTATACATATATTGTACATATATCATTCATTTCATTATTCATATATATGAAAGTTTATAAGGCATCACAGGAAGTTGGAAACAGCTTAGGTTGATACTATTTAAAATGTATTAATATATATTGATAAATTGAGTTATTTCTCAAAACATATGCAGGATCGTGTGTGGAAACTATTTCTGAAGGCTACTCCAAGAACAACTTCTAGGTCCAAATTCTTTTCATTGGTCATTACACGTCGCTCAACATCAAAATATCTATTCTACGGATCATTACCGTAGTATCAGAGTTATCATCGCATTTTTCTCTCCCCTCGGCTACTCCCGACGTTCGCGCCAGGCTGCCTTCCCACCCATTCGCAGGATCTTGCGGTTCGGTCGCCCGATGTCGCCTTTGATGGGTAATTAAATTGAAGCAGGCGTGAATGCCACAAACTTCAGGTGGACGTTAACTATTGGCGAACAGCAGATCTCATTGTGCAGCGCCTTTGAAGGGGGCGTTGCCACGGGCCGGAGCTGCATTAAGCGCTGTTAAACGCATTAACTCAGTTGGCCTACGGCTTTCGGACAGCGGAGCTCCCCGCTATGGCCCGGTTAAAGTAAGTTGGTGATTGATAGTTATGCTTCTGAAGCTGTAGCTTACATACAATACGAGTTACTATAATAAATCCCTACCAAAACTTTAAAGAAACAATTTGGTGCCGTTTTCGAGATAATCTTGTTTTGTAATTTTTACTTTCCCGTATACGTACGTATACACGAAGTGATATACGTAGTATAGGGAAAGTTATGTAATGCTGCGCGAAAAAAATGGCCAATTTTTGGCGGAAAAAAATTAATTGCCGGGCCGTGAAAACGAAAAAGTGGATAAAACCAGTTGCTAAATTAAGAAAACAAAATTCTCTAACACGTGGTGTAGCCAGAAACCCTGTTTTCTATGTCCTTGATACCGAAAAACCAATTGAAAGGAAAACGTCCGTCTGTCCATCCGTCCGTCCGTCTGTGAACACTGCTAGCGCCTAAACCATACGTACGATTTCTTCCAAAATGAACATTCCCTGGTCGATCTGATTACAGTCGAAGCTTTGAGATTTTGAAAAACATTCTTCAAAATTTCGGGGTACTTTATATTAAGGCTTCCGGGGATTTTCAAAATTTTCTCAAAAACGGCTCCAAATTTTTTCTTTAAATTTCTTGTATGGATAGAGTAAAATACACTTGTTTACAAGGCATAGGTCCTGATTTTCACGGATAATTCTGAATTTTTGAAAATTGCAGAAGTTTAAATTTTTACGGCGTCTTTCTGGAACTACAAAATTGAAGATAGAGATTTTTCCTTCAAATAATTTTTTTTCTTCATAGTGAGTTCTTTCTTTAAGGTCATCTACATTTTTTTGAAAATGTTAGTATTTTTCGCGTAATATTGCGTGCAATATGTGCAATTTTAAAAAATTACAAAATCAAGTTTTTTTTCAAAAACAGCTTCAAAATTTTTCTTTAAAGTTTTGATAGGGATAGTGGTAAATGTACTCTATCAGATGACATAAAAGACATATTGCTCTATCGGTTGGTTTTTTCAAAATTTACAAAAATGTAATTTTTTTCACGTTTCCCACATCCATAATATTTACATTAGGCGGCGATTGTTTCACATTATTATATTAACGAGTACATGAGCATTAAATAATGTCAAGTAAGTTTCTCGAAAACACAACCGTTTTCTGTGAAAAGTAGGTCACATTTCGGCATTTTCAGAAATGCTCAAACGCCATTTTCTCATATATGGCTGCAAATTTTTTCTTGAAACTTTTGTAACGGATAGTGATAATTACACTCTTTAATATGACGTGAAGTTTATTTTGAGGTATTTTGTTTTTTTCAAAAATTATATAAATGTAAATTTTTTGAAAGATCTCTCACATTTTTAATATGCACATTATCCGCAATTTGTAAAGATTATTATATTTGTGAGTGTAAGTGCTTCAAATAACTTCAAATAAAGTATTTTGAAAACCGAAAAATTGTCTGTGAAAATGAGCTTCAAATTTCGCATTTTTAGTAGTGCTAAAACGCAACTTTCTTTAAAACGGCACATATTTTTTAAAAGAAAATTCCCATTTACGGCTAGATTTTTGTTCTTTAATATTCTAAAATTAATATTTTCGATCTACCAATGGGAAACCGAAAAATTAAGAAAATGACAAAAAAATTACTTTTGGTGGTGATAGATGGTAGCTGGCAAGAAAGAGTACGTGGGAATTCCGAAAAGCTAGTGAAGACCCAAGGAAATAGAAAACTAATATGAAAACGTCTGTGCCATTCTGTAGCACCACTAATTTGTTATTTTCGTTAGAAAACACACACTTAGCCCCTTAGCAACCAACCTTCCAAACAACGCTTTAAGAACGCGTCCATAGCAACGGCCATTAAAATGCTCGGAGTCCATTAAAAATATTTCAGCGGACTCTCGGATTTAGATTTTATCAGTGTTCGTAAATCTTTGAATAAATATGACTTTGACATAAAACACAATTTTTGGGAATAAATGTAAACAATTGTCAGAGAAATATGAACCCCTTTCTCTTGTATATTGTTCAAGGTCAAGTCTGCAAGTTCGTATCCTCGCCAAGCACCAAATAGTCCAAAAACAAGAATGACCTTCGAAAGCTGGTATATGTGATCGTCAGCCTCTAGTGAGAACTTAGTTACTTGGTCTTTCGATTATTTAGGGCCGGTTTCACCAATGCTTGTTAACACGCTAACCGGATGTTAGGAGATTTTAACGGCCCGTTAGAGAAAATACGTGTTTCACCAAACTTTAACGCCTGTTAACTTTCCGTTAAAGTTAACGCGTGATATCTGCTCCGTTAGCAGCAGTTAACGCTTGGTTAGTGGGCAGCGCATCGGAAATATTGGGTTTCGGTTTCATCGGGCATCGCAGTTTCAGGAAAATGGAAAGAGCTTTGCAGTATGTACTGGAAGACGACGACGAATTGGAAAGCCTGGAAATGCCATCTGTGCGTCCACGTGTTTTCAGGGAAAGAAGAAATTATTTTTATATTTATTTTTAGCACCATCCGTTTTTCTGCTCGTAATAATCTTATATTTGTGGAGCAAGTCTACAAAAATTTAATTTTCTTCTGCCGAAAAATTGGCGGATCTGCTTCTTTTTGACATGGCAAATTATAACCCACAAAACAACAAAACTTGTACAAGCACCACAATTGACCACAATAGAATGGCAGAGAATGTGTATACTAGTGTATACTGTGTTCTGTTTCTTTATTTTCTGTCTATTGAGAGCTCATTCTCCACAGTTTCCAGTTCACGGCCTTCTAAAAGCAAATATTCATGCATTTTGTACACCCATTAAAGTAAACTGGCGATTATCTAACAGAAGCCGTGGAAACGTTGGTGAAACGGAACAAATCTTAACGGGGAAGTTAATTTTAACGGCTCGTTTACTAACGTCACGTTAGGTGTATGTTGGTGAAACCGGCCCTTAGGCTTGTAATACGCTTAGATTTTTTCTTCAAATATTTAATAACTTTATAATAATATATTCTAATAAAGTTTAAATAATTAGTCTTAAGTATTTAATATTATTTCAGGGAATGAGTAACTTACATGGATACTGTCTTCTGATGTATTGTTATACATTTTTCAGCATACTAAAGTATGACTAGTGACTAGTTGGTTTTAATATTTTTGATCGTTCGTTCAAAAATGTTAGCATAAATCTTTATTAATGCCTCGAACATTAATTTTCGTTCGTCAATCACAAAATAAACCATACGCTTTTTCATAAGTGGTTACAAATTTAGAAGGCATCAAACTTGCATCGTCTGCATCCTCTAGAATGCCATTGGCACGAAAATATATGCTGATACTTCAAAATTCCAGGACTTTTTTTTTCTCAACCAGCATTAGCAGAAAAAGCATTTAACTGTTTCATCACAAACAAAGTATCCAGTACAATTAATCCTTGCTACAGAAAACCGAGAGTAATGACCATTTTTACTTAACTCATGAAAGTCCTCTATTAGTCTTTAAGGACTCCTGACATAAATAACTAATTTCAAGAGTTAATCTTCGTGTACTGGGAACACGTGCTCAGAGGTACGCAAGCTATCAACGTCGCTCCTTTCCACTTGCAACTGGCAACCACCAACTTCTTTTGATGGGACCACAGATGGCCCAATCCCCGTTGGCCCTCGGCAGCCGCGATTCGCGCGTCCAAGTGGCCAGCGCCTGGCAACTCTCCATCGAAACCGGAGGCAAAGCTCGACGGTGCTACGATAGGACGCGCTGGTGTCGACGGATAGAGCAGATTAGGCTCACCAACGTCCGCACGAAAAAATTAGCTTATTTGTGGGAAAGAAGAAAAGTGTCTTCTAAATGTTCAATTATTCCTAATAAACATGTAGGAACCCGCTGAACAAAACAAGAACATCGACGCCATCTCTCGTAACATTGCGCGCCTGCTTGCGTCTCACGAACCCACGCAGCAACCACGCACGTTCGAAGTATCGTTGGCAGCAGTTCGTCTTTTAGTTCCTGTAGAAAGGTGGTAGAAGAGAGCGCGCCACTTTGATGGTCACTACTACGTTGCAAGGGAGTTGAAAGGACCTGCAACTCTCCATCAAAACCGGAGACAAAGGTCGAGGGCGATTTTATAGGAGGCGCTAGTGCCCCCGGGTACAGCTGCAGGTTTGGCACTCCAACAGCAGCGCATACAAATTGGCTAATTTGTGAGAAATACGAAAAGTGTCTTCTACATGTTCAATCATTCATATATATATATATATATATATATATATATATATATATATATATATATATACATACACACACCTCAAATGCAACCCGCAACACATTCGGCAGCATTTTCACTCTATATAGTTAAATAACTCCTAAATGATGCGTTCTATGGTCTTAAAAACTAAAACATTGAGACCGAAGGTTTCAAAGAAACGTTTCTCACACCGTAATCTACAGAATGAAACCTTTTTGAACATTCTATTAAATTTTTGCTGGTCCGGCGTTTGTCTTTATAACCTCACCTGCTTAGAGATGTGCAGAATCTGCAATTAAATGTGAATGAGAAGGACAGAGAGCGGCAGGGACAGGGTGAGGTAGAGAGGGAGGGAGAGACTGTGAGAGGGTGATGAGAGGGGAAGGAGGGAGGTGAAGAGCAGAACAACGCCCCGGTTAGGGGCACTGCAGTGACACCAACTGATACTCTGAGCTATCTAAGCCGATTTATATTTAATAATCACCAGATATTGTGTTTGACAAAAGAACTTCAATAACGTTACAAATTAAAAGTGATATTATGATACGAAAGAGGAACGAGTGTATTAATACCAATTACATCGAGTTTCATACAGCACTTTTTTACGACTTATGATAACTTTTATAGGTTAAACTTTTACATTAAATCATTTCGTGGCAATTGGCATGCAGCACTCAGCCAAGGCCACCTAGCGAACATCTCTGTTTCACCTGACGGCCTGCGAGGAACTACAGAAGTTGCTGAAATAATTATAGTTTTACACAACGTGTAGTAAAAGCCGTTACTTCTAGAGCACGCAAAACAATTAGTTCAATTCATTTTCAATTCACTCAATTCAGTGATTTTCATTCCAGTATCAAATTAAAACGAAATTGAGAAAAGCAGTCTAAATATCAATGTTTTATACAAAGATTAAAAATAATTTTATTTCGCTTCTAGCGTGACCTGTCGGCCATGATGTAAACATCCAACTTATATTTTTAAAAGAAAACAGAAATTACGAATCATATTCAGAATAATTGACAATAAATGAGACACAATATTCAATTGTTTTCGAAACGAATAAACTTGAACGTACAAAAGTTACACAACATTGGTTCTCAAGCTGCAAAACCCCTTTGTTTTTTAAAGAAATGCATCGTCATTAAATAAGTTGGCGTAATTACTTGTAAACAAAAGAGGCAATCACTCGCGACGACCTTGGCGTTCGCTGGCGCGGGCCGCTGTGAGACGCGAGCAGTTTGTCCTCCGAGATGAAAGTGGCGGCGACGCTGGCGCTAGTGGCGGCGGCGGCGGCGGTGGCCGGCGGCTGGCAGGGTGAGTAGTCTGGGCGATCACGTGACTTCGCTGTCCACACATTTGGGACAGGAATTACTTCTCAATTACGGTTGGCTTCCGGTGGCCGCCTACTAACGCGAGAGCGTCATCCTCTTGTAATGATGCCCTGGCTGGCGAGGAGAGTTCGGACACACAAAAATGTAATCTAGGCACCAATTTCAACATTTCTATATCCCACAATTAAATATATTCTGTTGGTAGCACGTGCCACTACCAGTGCGTTCCTGTAAACGAATTAGCTTTGCAAACGCCGTATTAGGTGAGTTCATTAATCAGTTTGGTTACTGAGACTCGCATTACGTTTTTTTTACATTGACCAGTCTACGAAGATAAATTTGGAGCTCTGAAACTTCTCTTAGAATAAGTGACATTCTACTGTGACTAGTATGTTTGCATAGGTGTGTTTGTTGCCTTACACCAGTACAAGGATGTTTGCGCAATTTATATCTGTGTTGTATTCTTCTGAAGGATGTGGATCTTTCGGGTGGTATCGGACAAGTAGAATCCGATGGTGCCGGACAGTTACTTCTTCGCCTTCCGTTCACTTTTCCGTATTTCTTGTGTGTAGGTTGTCGGGAGGTAATATTCGAATACTAATATGGATTTTGTCCGTGTTTCAGGAAACCATAGGTGAAATTTGCGGGAAATGAGAAGAAATAATATGAAGATAGCCATTATGAAGGTCGTTTCAAAAGAAAAACCCTTCAAAAATGATAGCTGTGAAGCTATAAATTGAACATAATAGTTAAGTTTTTGTTTTTCATTTCAAGAACAGTTCTTTTCCCATGTTACCAAATACTCATTTTTTCTTTGCATTAAGCAATTAAATATTTCCTTCAATAGTGAACGTGTATTTGCAGAATTGCTGTAAAATCTCCATTAAAATTATTTTACCATTATCTATTTAGTTGTCCGATACCACCCTCCTATTTTCAGAAATGTAAATTGTCAACGATTTTTACTATACCCAAATAATGATATTATTTTACTTTCAAATCAAACAGTTTTAATAGCGTGTGAGTAAGATATTGAAATTTCATAATCTGTATTTTACGAATATTTTAACTGACCTTAATTAAGGAATCATTTTTAAAGCTGAGGTGGCCGACACTACCTGACCTTCCCCGATGTGCAATTCAAAAGAGATTGTGCAAGATTTTTCTCAAAAAACTGCACCAATTTTTTTCCTCACACTTGTGGTAGGGATAGTGCTAAATGTACTCTATGAGATGACGTTAACATTAGTTTGCTCTATTCTTTTGTTTTTTCAAAAATTACAAATATTCACTTTTTTACTTGTCTTTCACGTCGTTAATATGTACATTAGCAGCAATTTATTCACATCGTTGCAATTACGAGTGCATGTGCTTTAACTAATGACTCACAAAGTTTCTCGAAACCTAAATATTTTCCGTGAAAACCAGATCAAAATTCCGTATTTTCAGAAACGCTCAAACGCCATTTTATTATAATTGGTTCATAATTTTGTCTTCAAACTTTTCGAACGGATAGTGCTAGTTGTACTCTTCATTTAGGTTTTTTTTTTTTTCAAAAATTACATACATGTGGTTTTTCTGAAATATCTCTGACACCGTTAACATGCAAATTTCCATAAATTTGTAAACATTCTTTGTATGCGAAAGTGCTTCAAATGACTTCAATTGAAGGTTTTCAAATACTCAAACATTTTTGCTCCAAGAGAACTTCAATATTCGCATTTACAATAGCATTTTCTAAAAAACGGCTAAAAACTTTTCAATGAATATTGCCATTCAGAACGAGGTTTCTATTCTTTATAATTCTAAAAAAACAATATTTCCATTATACTATTAGAAAACTGAAAAATTAAGAAAATGTCAAAAACATGTACTTTCGGCGGCGATAGACAGAAGCTGACAAAACCACATCGCAAGCCGAGATCAAAAGATATAAAAAACTAATAGGGGAAAGTCTGTGCCAATACCACCACTAGTTTTTTTAAACAATGCTAGTAATTTCATATATGTGAAAGAAAATTTGTCAAGAGCATTTCTCGACATGGAATTGGAAATCAGAGCATTGTTTCTATCTGGTCTGGAAAGAGACTGATAACTGAAGTTTAATAATTGCCAAACATTATTACGATGTGCGTAGGGGTTTGGATAAACACTGGGGACTTCATTTTGATATTTGAGCCCTAAAGCCTGTTGATTCGAGTACGCAGGGTTTGGATGGAGCCTGTGAGGGAAAGTTGATAATTGCTGAGCGTGCGAGGGTGTTGTTTCGTGTGCACAGGTTTGGAATTGAGCCTCTGAGTGAATTCTATAATTTGCTGAGCGTTAGAGGGCTTTGTTCGTGCGCAGGGTTCCACGTGCCCCTGCCGGAGCCCCGTTGGGGAGTGGCGCTGCCGAGGCAAGCGGGGTTGCAGTGTGAACTAGTTGGTTTCCATAGCATCGTCCCCACCATTCATGTCACTACTTTGGGGTAAGTCCGCATTCATGGGTGCAATCCCATTTATTCAAATATATTTTATTTATTTAATAGTTAATTATTATACATTTATATATAATTGCAATTCTTTTTAACGATGTTGCTAGGCTGAAGGCCTTTAAGCCATTACAATACCTACATCCTACCGCATTCTAACCTTTCGAATTCTGGCATTCACCCCTAATGGTCTCTTCATCGCATCAAAGCCGCGGAAAGGAGACCATAAGGTACGGCTGAGGAAAAAACCCCGTACTCGAGGGGGAAAAGTGACAGTTATGTTTCCAAGCAAGCAATAGTTTCTTGGAAGCAATAGTTCCTCATTCCCATCCATTTCCTCATCCAATTTTCGGTAGAGCAGCGATATGACAGGATGTGGATCCAATCTTCTCTATCACCTCAAAGTACACAGATTCCATTGCCATTCGAATCCTTCATTCTACGTTGCATCCACCCCTACCCTAAACCAAGCGTATCCCCATCCTGCATCCCTTTTAATTGTGTGCACGTAACTCTCGCATCCCCTTACAGGACACGGGTGAATTTGTACCACTAACGAACATTTTTCTGTTGATACTGCTAAGATATCTTGCCTTTTTAAATATTCGAAAGTCTATCTGAAATTAACCTTTCTATTATGTTACGTATTCAGAATTTTTTCAGATTCTGTCAGCCTTCATGCAGCTCGTTGCGTTTATTTTGCAAATGTACATTCCCGCCTGAGATATGACATAATATTCTCGGGAAGCTCATCCTGTAGTACTCAGACCTTCAGATTGCAAACGAAAATAATTCGAATAATGAAAAAATGCCTTCCACGTGATCCCTACAATCCTCTTTTCATTGAGCTTGGAATCTTGCCATTGCCTTGCCTATTTATTAACGAATCTGTAATATTTGTCAAAAATGACCTACTTAACGGAGGAAACATTTTCACGCAATATTGATACTTATAATTATAACATACGCCGCAGAAATCACGTGCATCAAGAGTCAGTATCAACAACGCAGTACAAGAAACCCACATACAATACATGTACGTTACTTTATAACGCATTGCCAGATGACATAAAACAATTAAAGTCTGTACACAAATTTAAGTTTAAAGTAAAATCTTTTCTGCTGCAAAACTGTTTCTATACAATTAGAGACTATACTGATCGTCAAAAAGAAAAATTATATTTATTTTAACAAAACAATGATATACAGGTTGAGTCACGTAACTTTAGCACCTCCTGTAACTTTTGAACGGTTGAAGATAATGCAATGCAGTTTTCATGGAGTGAATGAGGGAATGGGGCTAATTTAAATGTGTATTGATTTCTGTTCTATCACTTATATTTTACGAGATATTTGAGGTAGCTTTGTTTTTCCAAATGGGACTATACATATCTTTTCGGTCTATCATGACAAGCGTAAAAAGACAAATCCAAAGATATAAATATTGTCATATATTAGATAAGCATTTTTTTTAGTAATTTTGATTTTTTTGCGACTAGTGTGTAACGCATATTTTCATTGTAACTGTCAGCCCCACAAGGTCACGCAGCGCTCCCCCAGCATACGAGGGCTCGAGGAAGGGAAGGGATTTTAGTGCTTGAGGATACGAAACATATTCCAAATATTCCCAACACTGTTGCATTTTTTCCTGAACTCTGCTTTCCATCCTGCCCCATTTTCAAATATTTTGTGTTTCCTTGGAATTGAAAATATGGATTTGTCATAAGTACTATGTATTGAAATAAGATTGATTCTATCCCTAAGTTATTATTATATGCTTATTAACACTGAAATTGTTTGCTCAAAATACGCAATATTTTTGTACAGTCTTATTTATTTATTCTTATTGTGCTTTGTTTCAAGATCCCATTAATACGTATCTTATGAAACCCCATTAAATGAAGTTGAAGTTATAAACAATTTTATTACAATACTTATGTCAAATCCTTATTTTCCATCCTTCAATTAAAGAAAGACAAAAATCTAAAATGCGGAAGGATGGAAAGCACACTTCAGGAAAAAACTGTAATGGTTTTGTGAATATTGGAATATGTTTCGTATCTTCAAATCTCCCTTCACTTGCCCGAGCGCGCGTTGCTGGTGGAGCGCTGCGTGACTTTGTGTGGTGGACTATTCAAAACTTCCGTTAAACCCCACTCGCAAAAATCAAAATTACTCAAAAAAATGCTTATCTAACATATGACAATATGTATATCATTGGATTTGTCTTTTTACGCTCGTCATGGTGGACTGAAAAAATACGTACAGTTCCATTTAAAAAAACAAAATTACCTCAAAAATCTCGTAAAATGCAAGTGATAAAATAGAAAATTAATGCACGTATCAATTATCCCCTTTCCCTCATGCAATTTCGTGAAAACTGCATTGCAATAACTTCAACCGTTCAAAAGTTACAGAAGGTGCTAAAGTTACGTGACTCACCCTGTATAATGAATTAGCTTACGTTTGTATGATATACATTAAAAAAAGATTTAATATGCCTGTAACGAGTAATGTACTTCTGCTGCCGGGTCAATGACCCCCATCTCGATCAGGTTTTTGTCCAGTTTCCCTGATCCATTGAGCAAATGCTGAGATGGCCCTTTGTGTTTCTTCTGGACGTAAATGTAGCTTCACTGTACGCACGTTTTGTTGAGCACTCCTTCTGCTTGTAGTGATAGGAGTAGACTGATGTCCGTTACTATTTTGTTAGCAATGCAGAAAAATCAAAGCAGCAGTTCATTTGCCGTTGAAATTGATTTTCTATAACTCGTGAACAAAGATTTTTCTAATTTTTATTTTTCTGAAATAATAACTTTTCTAAATTATTTTTCTAGTTTTTCAAATGTTACTATTCTCGCCCTTATTTTTCATTCTGGGCCTCAAGAAAATGTGCGCAGATAATCTCTTCCGCCATACGTCATATACAGTTTTTACGGATTTTTGACCAAATAAATAAATAATAATAAATTCTATCTCCCGTGTTCCCCTATCCCCAATTTCCCAAACCTGCGCGTTCTAGTACCCGTTTCACTTTGTACGACCAAGAGCGCTGGTCGTTTTCCTGCAATTGCGCTCTAAATAGGTAGGTAATGAAGAAGATAATTCGTTTGTTTCTATATTAATTTTTTCTATATTGTTTTTATAGTTAATTGTGTTTTGTAATTTTAATGTACTTTTGTGTTTCTGTATTCTGCCACCGGGCAACATCAGCCCAATTGTAGAATAAACCCTATCTATCTATCTATCTATCTATCTATCTAAAGCACCTGCTAATAAGTGAGTCAACCTCTTCACTTGCTAATCTAATCCAAAACTTAATGGCTTTCATTTTAAAATCTTTCCAGATTCTTACACTACCTTCCTCTCTTAGGACGCCGACATTTGCTGAGCATCTAGAGACTCCGAGAATTAATTTGTAATAATCTGTTTCGATCCTTTCTAATCTATTCTATCCATTCTCCAGATTTTCGCCCAGATAATTCATAGCTGGTAGAACTAGCGATTTAAATATTGTGTCCCACACCTTTAAAGGCAATTGCGGTACTATACGCTTTACGCAAACCGATTTCTTTGAGAGCAATTGTATTTTTAAAAGAAAATTGCCATTTAATGAAATGCTCATGATATACTAAAAATTTGATAGCCGTGTCTAGTGTTACAAGTATTGTTCTTGTAAACAATTTAAATATATATGTTAAAATAAATATTAACGAGGTGTTATTTCACACGGAAAATTTTCACAAGCAACTGTCAAATTTAATGTAATATATGTTTCAAAAGAAAATTGTGTGTAATATGTTCTCGGGAAAAAATTCTGAATTTAGTTACTAATTATATCGCAATAATTACATTTAACATTTGAGATGTTCACATTTTTTATCTATTGATATTCACTTGATATCATGAAGAATGTCCTCCACGAAGACAAGACGTCCACAAAATCTGTGAACTATTTCGAGCAGCTGATACGTTTAAAATCTTGCGTATGACTAGGTTGAAAATACGGAGCTTTAGGTGGTAATACCACTGCTCTTGAAGCGAATAAAGTGAGAAAGGAATCCTGTCCGCAGGCTGTCGGAGAGGCGGGGCGTGAGGCAGCCTTCCCCGGGCGGGGCGCTGGCAGCGCCGCGCTTCTTCCGGCTCGTGGTCTTCGTCGCGCAGCCGGAGGACTCGTGGATCGACCTGCGCGGGTGGGGCGTCGGCGCGGTCTTCGTCAACGGCCGCCTGCTGCAGCGCTACACGCACCTCGACAACCACTTCGTCCTCTGGCCCGCGGCGCGCAAGCTCCTCGGAGCCAATCTGGTGAGAGCATCTCCACAACACGTGTACGGGGAGGAAACTCCGAAAATAAGCTCTTAAGACAATTCTAAGCATGTTTTGTCTAATAAACTAAGTGGATATTCCGAATGGTTGAGCCGCAACAAACACTCAAAAATTGATTTCTAGGCAAAAAATGCATTACAAAAGCATAGAAACACTCTAGAAACATATAAGTTCTTTATTATTTACAAAAGAAATGAATATATTTGTTCAGAAAGAAAAGTTAAGCGAGAAATACAAAAAGGAGTCTAGAAGGCTATTTCATTTCTCGTTTAATTTTTTTCTGAACAAATATATTCATTTCTTTAGTAATAATAAAGAACTTATATGTTTATAGAGTGTTTCTATGCTTCTATAATGCAAATTTTTGCCTAGAAATCAATTTTTGTGTGGTTATTGCGGCTCAACCATTCGGAATATCCACGTAGTTTATTAGACAAAATATGCTTAGAATTGTGTCAAGAGCTTATTTCGAAGATTCGACGTTTCTTCCCCGGACACCCTGTATTTCCGTATTGCCAACAAAATAAGACTCTTTCTGACAACCTTCAAAAAAGAATTAATGAGATTTAATCACTTTAAAAACAATCATGACAATTATGATCTAATATTGTTGAGGAATTCCTTATTTTATTTACTATTTGGATAGTTATTCAAAACATCTTAGAATATTTATGGCACACAGGTACTTCACAACCTTCAATGTCTCTCATTATTTAATCTTGCATTTCTGTTGTCGTAACTATGTTATTGTCGAGCAATACGTACGACTGTTATTACCTGCAATGGTTTTGCACACTTTGGTAGTGCATGAAATGGTTTCCTGTGGATAGCTGTTATTAGAATGTACAATACTACTTTTTTTGGTGTTAATTTCCAGGACTTGTATCTCACAGCATTTCACGTGTTGAGGATGTATTTTCATTTATAAATTGCGAAATCGCTGGCATATCTCTTTTTTCATTTCAAATATGTCTCCAGAACGTTTATTACAATGTGATTTTTACAATGATATTTTAATATGAATTACTTCTTATTTTAATATGAATATATATATATATAATATATATATATATATATATATATATATATATATATATATATATATATATATGGAAGCGTTATATGCATGTACTTTCATTCTTATCACCCAATTAGGAGTAGTTTATTTTAATGCCTTGTAACATCTGTATTAAGATATAGATAACTCATTGTGATATTTGTTCACAGGTGGAGGTATTTGAGCTTTATCAGGCTGCTCCCGACTTCAGAATACAATTATGTGTTAAGAACATTGTTCAGTAAAGGAATGCGCTTATATTCCTGCAGGCACTACATACAAACTAATCCTAGATGGGGCTGAAGGCTCGTGACAATTAACGATCAGGATCCAAAATTTAGAGAAATATTACCTTTGTAAAATGGTACTTTTTGTAAATGTGTCATTACTCAAATCAGAAATATATTATTGGGAACACAAATAATTCCTTCAAGGTCTTTCTCTAGGGCGCAGTGCCCTAGGGGTAATTATTCTCCGTTCAAACCCCCAAAGTGCTAGAAGCACTCCTCAGCCATATCCCAGCTCAGCCTAAAACACTCCTTAGCCAAGCATTCCCTCAGCCACTTCCCAGCTCAGCCTAAGCCATTCCTAAGCCATATCCCAGCCCAGCCTAAGTCACTCTTCAGCCACTTCCCAGCTATGGGCCTGGACCCCAAACGCCCTTTGCAGAGGTCTGCAATTTCAGGTCTATTATTTGTTTTGCAAATTTATTATGTTACATAACCGTAACATGTTTCATATAGCGTCAGGCAAGTAATTTGAATTGTGAAGAGATAGCCCTGCGGTATATGAGTCAACATCTGAAGAAACTGAGGTTGCAGGTTCGAAACACGTGCAAAACATTGTTTTAAACCGTGTTTGTGGAGTGGAAGTATTCTGGTTTCTTCGTGTACTTCGTCTATACCCTAATTCTTCCAATATCTCTTGGCGGTTCAGGCAATTGTGTGTTCAGCTGCTATGTGTGATCAAGGTCCTGACGCAGGACATCAGTAACAACAGTTGAAACATCGACTCGAACCTTCGAGCATTCCTGTCTGAGGCACTTCAGTGACCAAGTGACGCCCTGAGCTTTCTAAAAGGGTTTACATTTAATAAATACTCAGATTTAGTCTTTGACATATGTCAGATAAAGCCTCTGACCTCAATAACGTTAAGAATAAAAGTTCTAATGAATTACGGTCGAGTTTCCCTAGTAATTAATATTGAAGTGCATCGGAAAAGCCCTCAATTTTCGTGCACTTCAGTACGCAATTTGGAGTGAAAAATAATACATAGAAATATGGAAAAATTACATATATTTAATTGAAAAATGGGGTAAAATAGTTTTATTCATAAATTATCACGAAAAATAACATAAAGAAATAGGAACAGTGTTAACCAGAAGAGATCAGTCATTTATTGATTTGATTAGCAATAACATAGGGATTAAAAACACGAGGACTACGTGACAAGAATAGAAACAAGAGACATTGAAAAAAAGAACGAGGTAGAACATTTTGGAATTTTACAATACTTCGTGTCAGGATCTGGTAGCGATAGGATGTAGGATTGTGTACTCTGAATTTATAGTTTCTTGAGATTGGTGCGTGATAGAATCGAGTTGTACGAACTGTAATCGTCATCTTTGATGATTAAGTTGAGATTGGAACTCGGTAGAAGAATTATATAGTTAAATTTTAGTAATATCGGGAATTTTAGTAGTATCAGGATCGTAGGAAATTTTCTGAGACTAACTAATTAACAAAATGTGGATTAAAGTGGACATCGGAATCCAGAAGGAAATATGGTGCTGTCAAGCTGAACTGGTATTTAACTGCGAAGTGTGCTGACGCCGAATGGACAAGGAAGTATTTCCACTAAATCCCGAATTCGAGAAAGACAAAACCAGCTAAATTTTGATGTACAAGGCCCAAGAATAATTAAAATGTTGATTAAAGTAATAATTAAAATTAATATTGCAACAATTAGTTAAAGGCCATCATTAAAGAACTTAATTGTCAAGTTTAGATAATAGGATAATGCATAAAAGAGAAGATTGATCATGAAAGAAATTAATTAAAAATTCGTAATAATAAAAAGAGACGTACGACACTTCATGTCGTTACGTGCATATATAAATTTTCTTTTCATTAAATAGAAATTCTCCAAATTATTCCCTTGTATTATTAATAACAAAAGTGTAAGTATAAGATACATCGACCGAGTTCTCGTAGAGCGGTATTTTCAGCCCACGACAAATGCAGAGAGTAAGTTTTCTTATTTTTCAGGAGCATCCAGTGGGCGTGGTGTCGGGCTAACCACCCACATGTACCACGTTCACGTTTCCAATTAAGGCTACATAAATTAATAAGATATTACTGAAAAAAAATCATCTCATTGGCAGCGCAACATGGGGGTGAGATTAAATAATTAAGCTAACTACTTAGGAATTATCACAGTTGATGAATATATTTCAATATGTTGATAGTAAACTATGTACTAAAAACGTCGATCGCTTATGTTTATCTTAAATGGCGACATTCATTTCGTAAACACGCTAACTCGTAATAATATTGAAGAATAAAAAAAATAACCCAACATTTCCAAGCAACGGATGCCTTGTCGCCCTCTGTGAACTCATTCATTCAATCGACACAGCCGTTCTGTGTAATCCAAGCGAAGGAACCTTATTTCATTCAAGGGACAAGAGTTCCAGGTGAGAGAAGTTTGCAGTTTGTAGTAAAACCTGTTACTTCTACACCACGCAAAGTTCTATTTTCACTTTCCCGTATACGTACGTAGTATAGGGAAAGTTACGTAATGCTGCGCGAAAAAATGGCCAATTTTCGGCGAAAAAAAAATAATTGCCGGGCCGTGAAAAGGAAAAAGTGGATAAAACCAATTGCTAAATTAAGAAAAAAAATCCCCTAACAAGTGCTGCAGCCAGACACCCTGTTTTGTGGGTTCTTGCTACCGAAAAACCAATTGAAAGGAAAACGTCCGTCTGTCCGTCTGTGAACACTGCTAGCGCCTAAACCATACGTACGATTTCTTCCAAAATGGATATTCCCTGGTCGATCTCATTCTAGTCGAAGCTTTGAGATTTTGGAAAAGATTCTTCAAAATTTGGAAGTACTTTATATGAAGCCCAACGGGGATTTTAAAATTTTCTCAAAAGCGGCTCCAAATTTTTTCTTTAAATTTCTTGTATGAATAGAGTAAAATACACTTATTAACATGGCATAGGACCGATTTTCACGAATAATTCTGAATTTTCGAAAATTGTGACAGTTTGAATTTTTTCGGCGTCTTTCTTCAGCTACAAAATTGAAGAAAAGAGATTTTTTCTTCAACTGAAATTTGTTCTGCATATTAAGTTCTCTCATAAAGGTCATGTAAATGTTTTTCAAAATTTTAGTAGTTTTCGTGCAATATTGCATGCAATATGTGCAATTTTAAAAAATTACAAAAACAAGATTTTCTCAAAAACGGCTCCAAATTTTTCTTTAAACTTTTGGTAGGGATAGTAGTAAATGTACTCTATTAGATGACATAAAAGCCATATTGCTCTATTGTTTTTTTTTTTTCAAAAATTACAAAAATATAAATTTTTTCAGATCTTTCTCACGTCAATAATATTTACATTACCGGCGATTTTTTCACATTATTATGTTTACGAGTACATATGCTTTAAATAATGTCAAGTAAAGTTTCTCGAAAATACAACCGTTTTCTGTAAAAAAGTAGCTCAAAATTTCGCATTTTCAGAAACGCTCAAACGCCACTTTCTCACATACGGCTGCAATATTTTCTTGAAACTTATGTAACGGGTAGTGCTAATTACAATCTTTAATATGACATAGAGTTTATTTTGAGTTATTTTTTTGTTTTTTCAAATATTATATAATTGTAAGATTTTTGATCTCTCACATCTTTAATATGCACATTACCAGCAATTTGTAAATATTATTATATTTGTGAGTGTAAGTGCTTTAAATAACTTCAAATAAAGTATTTTGAAAACTCAAAAAAGTCTGTGAAAATTATCATCAAATTTCGCATTTTTAGTAGTGCTTAAACACCATTTTCTCTTAAATGGCACATACTTTTTAAATGAAAATTGCCATTTACGGCTAGGTTTTTGTGTTCTTTAATATTCTAAAATTAATGTTGGCGTTCTACCAATAGGAAACCGAAAAATAAAGAAAATGTCAAAAAAATGTACTTTTGGCGGTGATAGATGACAGCTGGCAAGAAAGAGTTTGGGGCAATTCCGAATAGCTAGCGTAGACCCAAGGAAATAGTAAACGAATGCGAGAAAGTCTGTGCAATTCTGCAGCACCACTACTTAGCAAAAGTGATCGAAATGAGACGAGGCTCAAAAGTTCAGATAAAATTGTGAATGCGACAAAGAAACGAAACAATTTCGTCTAATCATCTGTAACAGAAGCCAATTTACTCAATTAAGTGATTTGCATTTTGGGATCAAAATAAAAGGACAGTCATCAAGACCTCTAGGGAAGTG
Source organism: Acheta domesticus (assembly GCA_031308135.1). NCBI lineage: Eukaryota > Metazoa > Arthropoda > Insecta > Orthoptera > Gryllidae > Acheta > Acheta domesticus. Next base: position 115,922,570 of record JAHLJT010003656.1, on the reverse strand, counting down.
TGTGTCACGCCCTTAAAATAATTTTATTTCGCTGCTACTATTGCTACTCGACCTATCGGCGTTGATTTAAAAATGCAATTTATTATCTTAAAAGAATAACAGTAATTACATGTTCAGAAAGTAATTGACAATAAATGACACATAATAATCAATTGTTTTCGAAACGAATAAATTTAAACGTACAAAAGTTATACAACATTGGTTCTCAAGCTGCAAAACCCCTTTGTTTTTTTAAAGAAATTCATCGTCATTAAATAAGTTGGCGTAATTACGTAGAAACAAAAGAGGCAATCACTCGCGACGACCTTGGCGTTCGCTGGCGCGGGCCGCTGTGAGACGCGATCAGTTTGTCCTCCGAGATGAAAGTAGCGGCGACGCTGGCGCTAGTGGCGGCGGCGGCGGCGGCGGCGGTGGCCGGCGACGACTGGGGCTGGATGGGTGAGTAGCCTGGGCGATCACGTGACTTCGCTGTCCACACATTTTGGGACAGGAATTACTTCTCAATAACGCGCGTCCGCTGGCCGTCTACTAACGCGAGAGCGTCAGCCTCTTGTAATGATGCCCTGGCTGGCGAGGAGAGTTACACAAAAATGTAATCTAGGCACCAGTTTCAACATTTCTATATCCCAAAATTAAATATGTTCTCGGATTTTGATCAAATATCACAAGAGCGTTACCGAAAAATTCTTAATGTCATTTTGTACACTAATTTTTCAAAGTGAGTTTATTGCAATATTTTACTTATGATATATCATACAGTGGGAACTAAGGAGAAGAATTGCCTGACAAGTGCTCATGTTTCGTACATCACATGTTGGGTTGAACATTAGTTCATTTTACTGGAGAGTGAAAAACAAAATACTTGACAGGATATAGAAAAAGAAAATGAACTAATGTTGCTAAAGCAACACGTACTTTCTTGCTATATTGTTTATGTCTATGTAATATTATAATATGACAATTTCTGTTTTACACTTCAACTACCATTCGAAAATTTCTTAAACAAACGAAGCGTGAAAAATACATATATTACTTTTTTTAAATTCAAATGCTTAAATGAAAATAAGAATGAATATAAGTAATTGCCATAAATGTTCTGAATATGTCTGTATATTTTTGTTCAAAGTTTTTACTTTTAATAATTTTTTACTTCCCTTCTTGGATTTGTAAAGCGTATGTACAATCGCATCAACTGTTTCTTAATCATGCATATACCATTTTATAGCTCGGTTCTATTCTTTCATGGCTCCGTTCGACACAGTCTGTGTTGGTGTGCCGTTGTGGTGTAAGTGCCGGTTCGATGACTTTGAGTTTCGGATGTCGGGTCTCGGTACGGAAAACGTTTGCTGGTATAATACACTTTTGCTGGTTTATGAAGTATTGGAATAGCAATAAGGACCGTATAGAAGCAGAGCCAGACAGTATGTGCGTTGGAAGCACCACTAGTTTTAAATTCAATTGCTTAAATGAAAACACCTTTCTGCCATTGAATTTAGTGTATTGACGTTCTACATAAATGTTCCAACGTCGCCCGATGCGTATTTTCGCCGTAAATAAAATCGTTAGCTTACATTAACACGAAAGAAAAGGCAACAGTTACTATCGCCTTCTATAATCTGTCCGGCGTTATACAAATGATTTACAAGCAAAGATTACGGCTAATTCGTTTGGGTCACAAATTTTCCTAAATAGCATTGTGTACATCTCTAGCAAGAAAATGAAAATGGATATATAATTTTTTTATATTCAAAATCACTCTGTTTCTACATTCATTCCATTCCATTTCGATATCACATACAGCAAAGCGAAATTAATTCGTCTTCATATTCATCTCAATTTAAGGACGCAATTTAAAATAGGTTATCAATAATTTCTCAAAGATTAATTGTAAAACTTATAACAAAATCGCCAAGAACAAACGAACAAAGAAATATGAAACTATACACAAATTCTAACTTCCAAAGCATCCAGCTGCTTTAAAAAATATAAAATTGCGTTCATGTAGTGTATAAAATGATAAGCGGATATCTATGTTGACTCCAAATTACTTAAAAAATACATTTTCATAAAATTCACTCCGACTGGATCTGTAGATATGATTTTGTTGAATGGTTTTCAACAAATATTTTATCTACACCATTCTCTTAAACGTCCTTCGAACTATCCGACAACCAAATTTCTTCGAAAAGGATGTTACCTTTTTGAGAAAAAAATTGTATAAAATATATTAAAAATTGCCCACATTTCAAGCAAATTCAGCAAATCAAACTCAAATTATCGAAGTATTGTAAATGATCTTATTTCGTAATGAAGACGCCGAAAATATTTTGACTTCTTCAATTTTCGAAAAATCCGTGTTATCTATGAAAATGAGACCTACACCTCTCTCTTAAAACGTCCATTACAAAATATAAACACAAAATTTAATTCAAAATCATAAACCCGTTTTTGTTTAACTTTTGAAATGTTCCGGGGACTTGATGTAGAGTATCCCCCAAAATTAAACTATAAATTTCAAATTCAAAGGTCCCCGACGTGAGTCACATTGATGGGGGAGAATCAGATTTGGAAGCAATCGGCTGAACGATGCAGCCGCTAACGATGTTCACAGACAGGCGGAGAGACGATTCTCCCTCAACCGATGTTTCGTTAAGGTCCCACAAAACGGATTCAGCAACTAAATTTAGCTACTGCATTTGCCCGGTTTTTCGTTACCAGGGTTCTCTAACAAGTTGTTCAACCTAAAACTTACCGTTTTTTGCGCAGCATTACATAACCTTCTCTTCTTAAGAAGTTCCTTGTTAAGCGCGCGAAAGTGAAAATTTGTGTTTTGCATATTTTTAGTGATTTCCACTCTGCTATGTTACAAGCAATAGAAGTAAATAAAGGAGACAATCTGATTCCACTTCTCGGTTGCTTCGTTACATCTTGTATGGGAGACTTCTCTAAACGATCATTTCTCACTCTTACAAAGAATTTGATACAATGTGAAATCTTTGTTTGAAGTAACAGTAATAAGTTTTTATTTTTATCTAGGAAAATAGAGATGCTCTGAGAAATGGAGCCAATGCACTAATATTCAACTAAAGAGTGCCCCATTGTTTTCTGAGGATTTCCTTTGCTTGCGAACATTGAACTTAGCTGCTAGTCTAAAAATAACATTTGTTTTGTAAAGGTTTATGATGATGTAAAGCTTGGAGTTCGCGTCCCGGACATGGCAATATTTTTCACAAGGCCACGACACACACACATTGGGGAACGCTGGGCGGAGTTAGAATGAGAGCAGTGGAATATCACGGGGGGTGGGGGAGACAATATCATGAGACAAGCGGCGGAGGGGGCACAGCGCTCCAATTGATGTCACTGCAGAGCCTCTGAACGGGGGTTCTAGGGTTCCAGTCCTGACGGCGGCTGAATTTTCGACACTAGCTAGATAGCAAGGACGAATTCGGCCGCTTGCTGGAGGAGAATTCTTGCGGTCAGCTGCTCTGATGGGTAGTTTCTGTGGTTTCTTCCATGAACGCCAGACTAATGCCTACGCAGTACTCCAACAAATGGGCCACGTTCCGCACACTATCATTCCTTCCTCTTCCTTGTCCTATCTTCACCGCTTCTTACACACACACCCATATGAACCACCCTACAGAAGCCATTCGGGAGTAAAGCTAGGGCAGAACGGCTCTAATGGGAGATACGTTGTGTGGGAAAACCCCTAGCAGTCGAGTAAGTCGTCGCCGAATCTCACTATCCGGCCGTGAGAAATCGCAGACTCATCCTTTCCATATAAATCATTCACTACACTAACGGCACAAACGAGAGGCGGGCAACGCGCTAGGAAGTACCAAATCAATGGAGGGTAGGCACACCACTCGAAGCATTTTATTCAAAACATATGCGTTCATTGTTGGTGGTATTTGGATCATTTTCATATTTATGTTCATCCTCTTGCCCCTGTTTGGTAACAGAACCATCATCATGATATCTATAATTGCATGTTATATGGTTGTTTTTGTATCACTTGGAAAAAAACGTATTTGGTATCGGCGGTATCTCATCCCACACAACGCAAAAATATTAATTATAACGTAATATATTACGTTATATATTTTGTTACTTCTAGTAAATCTCTACCTTTGTTCAGAGATATATCTACACTAAGAAGAAATGTAATGAGACGCTGGACGTCTGGACACAACAATCAGTGATTGTTGCACAAGCGTCAAGCTCCCGGCGCGATTCCAATTAATTGTTAAGGCCATGAACATTTTTTAGAACATTTTATTAATGTTTGCCCAATATTGTCTAAAATATCTGCAAATTAAAAAATTAAAAATGCAAGATTTTCTCAAAAACGGCTCCAATTTTTTTATTACAACTTTTGAAAGGAATAGTGCCAAATGTGTTCTAAGAGATGACGTGAACAATAGTTTGCACTCTTCTTTTGTTATCTGAATTCTAAAGTTGGGTAGAGTGCCAGTGGGTAATTGGGTGTATGCTTGGCTTCAGATACAGCTCGTTTTGTGATTATCATGAGTGTGGAAGCGCGTGGTTTCGTGTGCACAGGTTTAAAATTGAGGCTCTGAGTGTATTCCGAAATCTCCTGAGCGTTAGAGCGATTTGTTCGTGCACGCAGGTTTGGAATTGAGCCTCTGAGTGAATTTTGAAATCTGCTGAGCGTTAGAGCGATTTGTTCGCGAGCGCACGTTTGGAATTGAGCTTCTGAGTGAATTCTGAAATCTGCTCAGCGTTAGAGCGATTTGTTCGTCCACGAAATTTGGAACTGAGCCTCTGAGTGATTTCTGAAATCTGCTGAGCGCTAGTGCGATTTGTTCACGTCCGCAGGTTGGGAAATTGAGCCTCTGAGTGAATTCTGAAATCAGCTGAGCGTTAGAGCGATTTGTTCGCGCGCGCACGTTTGGAATTGAGTCTCTGAGTGAATTTTGAAATCTGCTGAGCGTTAGAGCGATTTGTTCGCGCGCGCACGTTTGGAATTGAGCCTCTGAGTGAATTCTGAAATCTGCTGAGCGTTAGAGCGATTTGTTCGCGCGCGCACGTTTGGAATTGAGCCTCTGAGTGAATTTTGAAATCTGCTGAGCGTTAGAGCGATTTGTTCGCGCGCGCACGTTTGGAATTGAGCCTCTGAGTGAATTTTGAAATCTGCTTACCCTTAGAGCGATTTGTTCGCGCGCGTGGGTTTGGAATTGAGCCTCTGAGTGAATTTTGAAATCTGCTGAGCGTTAGAGCGATTTGTTCGCGCGCGCACGTTTGGAATTGAGCCTCTGAGTGAATTTTGAAATCTGCTTACCGTTAGAGCGATTTGTTCGCGCGCGCACGTTTGGAATTGAGCCTCTGAGTGAATTTTGAAATCTGCTTACCGTTAGAGCGATTTGTTCGCGCGCGCACGTTTGGAATTGAGCCTCTGAGTGAATTTTGAAATCTGCTTACCGTTACAGCGATTTGTTCGCGCGCGCACGTTTGGAATTGAGCCTCTGAGTGAATTTTGAAATCTGCTGAGCGTTAGAGCGATTTGTTCGCGCGCGCGGGTTTGGAATTGAGCCTCTGAGTGAATTTTGAAATCTGCTTACCGTTAGAGCGATTTGTTCGCGCGCGCGGGTTTGGAATTGAGCCTCTGAGTGAATTTTGAAATCTGCTGAGCGTTAGAGCGATTTGTTCGCGCGCGCACGTTTGGAATTGAGCCTCTGAGTGAATTCTGAAATCTGCTGAGCGTTAGAGCGATTTGTTCGCGCGCGTGGGTTTGGAATTGAGCCTCTGAGTGAATTTTGAAATCTGCTGAGCGTTAGAGCGATTTGTTCGCGCGCGCAGGTTTGGAATTGTGCCTCTGAGAGAATTCTGAAATCTGCTGAGCGTTAGAGCGATTTGTTCGCGCGCGCAGTTGAATTCTGAAATCTGCTGAGCGTTAGAGCGATTTGTTCGCGCGCGTGGGTTTGGAATTGAGCCTCTGAGTGAATTTTGAAATCTGCTGAGCGTTAGAGCGATTTGTTCGCGCGCGCAGATTTGGAATTGTGCCTCTGAGAGAATTCTGAAATCTGCTGAGCGTTAGAGCGATTTGTTCGCGCGCGCAGTTGAATTCTGAAATCTGCTGAGCGTTAGAGCGATTTGTTCGCGCGCGTGGGTTTGGAATTGAGCCTCTGAGTGAATTTTGAAATCTGCTGAGCGTTAGAGCGATTTGTTCGCGCGCGCAGATTTGGAATTGTGCCTCTGAGAGAATTCTGAAATCTGCTGAGCGTTAGAGCGATTTGTTCGCGCGCGCAGTTGAATTCTGAAATCTGCTGAGCGTTAGAGCGTTTTGGTTTTGTGCACAGATTTGGAACTGAGCCTCTGAGTGAATTTTAATATCTGCTGAACGTTAGAGTCTTTTGTTTGTGTGCGCAGATGATCTCTACGAAATTAATCCGCAACATCCTATCTTCACCGACACTTTTCACTGGTACGACGATGTTTTGCGTCGCTTCCACCTCTCTCCTCGCTCGCAACTCGCCTCCACCGTGGTCCTCGGCCACCCGGGGAAAAAGTAAGTATGCGCCTCCCTTTTTTACATAGGCGTAGCTTCTCCGTTCCAACAGTTACAATGACTACTTCTTATCAACAGCATTTCCCCTCGAAGTCCTGGCCGCCTCCCCACCACACCTCCTCCCCGCTCCTCGGCCACTGAGAGAACAAATGAGTACGCCCCTTTTTGTATCTTCCTTTTCATAGACTTAGCATCTCCATTCTAACAGGTTCAATGACTATTTTTTACCAACAAAATATCCCCTGGGATCCCTTGCCCCCTTCCGGCCACTCGCCACTGCTTCTCTCTTCACCCACTGGGAGAACAAGGAACTAAGCATAACTTCCCTTTCTTTCCATTGACTGTTCTTAGCTTGTCTAGCTTAGATTCACCATTTCTTTCAAACTGATATTCTCTCGGAGTTCTGCTGCTTCGAAGATCTTGCGGTTTTCCACATTCACGCCCAGCGCGTGTCTTCCGCTACCGTTATATCTCTGATGCACTGAGCTAAGTATCCCTTGAACAGCTGGGTACAATCACTACTTTTTTCGAACAAATCTATCCTGCACGTGTGTCTTCGGTCATCTTCCCGACTCTGAAATACTCGCCTCCGCGTCTGCCTTCGTCTACTGCCCCTGAGTACGACCCTCCGTCCCACTGTGGTCCAATTTGAACATTTACGGGGACATTGCTCTTTAGTCACAGAAAGTCACTTAATAATGTTTTATTACATGTAAATTCTTTTTAATATTTTAAACTCATATTTACTTTTGGGTAAATTATACAAGATTCTGTCTTTGTTTTATCCCTATTATTGCGACAAACAAAAATAGACGTTTAGAACCCTCTATTTAAAACAGTGGAATAAAGTTATCGATTTTTAAAATTACATATAATTCAGAAAAACTAGATTACAAAAGTTAATAAATGATAAGCACTTACACGACTTATAATTCAAAATCCCTCCCAGTGAACAGAAGACTAAAGTGGGGGAACGCACTGACGTTTATGTTTACGTGTGCGTTACATTTTTTTACGAATTTTCTCGAGAACCCAAAACTTTCTCTGAAAATGGGCTCATGACTTAGCATTTTCAGAAATGGTCAAACGATATTTTCTTGTAAAACTCTCGTAATATTTTCTTAAAACTTTTCCTGCGGATGGCGCTAATTCCACCATTTAAGATGCAGAAAATTCATTTTCCTGTTTTACGTTTTTTAAACGTAGCTTAAAATAATGTGAGGCAATACCGAACATCTAAAGTGGTTATAATACTAATTACTACGAGAACGTATGTATTATTCTGCAGGTTCACTAGTTGTAGATGCAAAGTATATTTTTAATGGAATGCTCGTGATATACTAAAAACTTGGTAGCAGTGTCTACAGACACAAGTATTGTTCTTGTAAACAATTGAAAGGTATATTAAAATCAATATAACCGAGGTTTTATTTCACAAGGATACTTTTCCCAGGCAACTCTCGAAATTAATTGTGATATGTGCTTCAAAAGTAAATTATGTGCAATATTTTCTCGGAAAAAAATACTGAATTTGGTTACTAATTATATCCCAATGATTACATTTGACATTTGATATATTGGCATTTTTGATCTATTGATATTCACTTGATATCATTAAGAATGTCCAGGTTGCAATTATGGGCTTTTACGTGGTAATACCACTGTCTTTGAAGCAAATAAAAGTCAGAAAGGAATCCTGTCTAATGTTGTGTATTATGTCTGTTCTTAGCTGTGTGGGAAGCTATGGTTCGGATGACGAATTAAGGCGAGTTTCTCCAGAGGGGTGGCTGGCTGCGCCCCGGCTCGTGCAACGCGAGGTCCTTATCGACCAGCTGGTCGACTCGTGGATCGACCTGCGCGGGTGGGGCGCTGGCGTGGTGTTTGCTAACGGGCGCCTGTTGGGGCGCTACTTGGACCAGGAGACGCACCTGCTGCTCTGGCCGGCGGCCCTCAAGCGGCGGGGAAACAATCTGGTAAGCGCCAATCACATCCCGACAACATGCATTTTCCGTATTGCCAGCAAGATAAGGACATTTCTGAGAACATCCAATACAGAATTAATAAGATTCAATACCTATAAAAACAAACATGACAGTTATGTCAGAGATGGTATAATTTGTTTTTGTATTTTTACTTTCCCGTTTACGTACGTACACACGAAGAGATAAACGTAGAATGGGGTAAGTTATGTAATGTTGCGCGAAACTAGTGGTGCTACAGAATGGCACAGACTTTCCCGTATTAGTTTTCTATTTCTTTGGGTCTTCGTTAGCTATTCCGAATTGCCACATACTCCTTCTTGCCAGCTACCATCTATCACCACCAAAAGTACATTTTTTGCCATTTCCTTAATTTTTCGGTTTCCTACTGGTAAAACCAAAATATTAATTTTAGAATATTAAAAAACTCAAAAACCTAGCCCTTAATGGCAATTTTCTTTCACTAATTATGTGGCGTTGCAAAGAAAAATGATTTTAATGCTACTAAAAATGCGAAATTCGAAGCACATTTTCACAGAAAATTTGTGAGTTTTCAAAATACTTTATTAGAACTTACTTGATGCACTTATACTCAAAAATATACTGTTTACAAATTGCTGGTAATGTGAATGTTAAAGAATTACGTTTTTGTCATCTCATAAAATACATTAGGCACTATACTTACCAACAGTTTAAAGAAAAAAATTGGAGCCATTTTTGAGAATATCTATTTTTTGTAATTTTTTAAAATTGCACATATCGCAAGCAATGTTGCGCGAAAACTACTACAATTTTCAAAAGAATGTACATGACTTAAAACAAAGAACTCACTTTAGAGAACACATTTTATTTGAAGGAAAAATCTGTATCTTCAATTTTGTAGTTGGAGAAAGACGCCGAAAAGAAATTCAAACTTTTGCAATTTTCGAAAATTAAGAGTTATCCGTGAAAATCAGACCTATGCCCCTTAATAACTGTATTTTACTCTATTCATACGATAATTTTAAAGACAAAATTTGGAGCCATTTTTGAGGAAAGTTTGAAAACGTCCGGGGGACTTCATGTAAAGTACCACCAAATTTTGAATAATCTTTTTCAAAATCTCAAAGCTTTGACTAGAACCAGATCGACCGGGGAATATCCATTTTGGAAGAAATCGTACGTATGGTTTAGGGGCTTGCAGTGTTCACAGACGGACGGACGGACAGACGGACGTTTTCTTTTCAATTGGTTTTTCGATATCAAGGACGCACAAAATAGGGTTTCTGGGTACACCACGTGTTGGGTTTTTTTTCTTAATTTAGCAATTAGTTTTATCCACTTTTTCGTTATCACGGCCAGGCAAAGAATTTTTTCCGCCGAAAATTAGTAATTTTTTCGCGGAGCATTACATAACTTTCCCTACACTACGTATAACACTCCGTGTATACATACGTATACGAGAAAGTAAAAATTACAAAAACAAGATTATCTCCAAAACGACACTAAATTTTTTTCTTCAAACTTTTGATAGGGATAGTGCCTAATGTATTTTACGAGATCACGAAACGCCATATTGCTATATTCTTTTGTTTTTTCAAAAATCGGAAAAATGTAATTTTTTTGACTTGTCTCCCACGTCGTTAATATTTACATTAGCGGCGATTTTTTCACTATATCATTTTTACGAGTACATGCGCTTTAAATGATGTCAAAGAAAGTTTCTAGAAAACACAACCGTTTTCTGTGAAAAGAAGCTCAAAATTCCACATTCTCAGAAAAGCTCAAACACCATTTTCTCATATATGTCTGCAAATTTTTTTTCAAACTTATGTAATAGATAGTGCTAATTACACCCTTTAAAATGACGTAAATTTTATTTTGAGTTATTTTTGTTTTTTACTTTCCCGAATACGTACGTATATACGGAGAGATATACGTAGTATAGGGAAAGTTATGTAATGCTGCGCAAAAAAATGGCCAATTTTCGGCGGAAAAAAATTAATTGCCGGGCCGTGAAAACGAATAAGTGGATAAAACCAGTTGCTAAATTAAGAAAAAAAAATCCTCTATCTCCTGGTGTGGTCAAAATCCATGTTTTGTTGCTTCTTTATACTTAAAAATCGATTGACGGCATTCCGTCCGTCTGTCCGTCTGTGGTCAACGCTAGCGCCTAAACCGTTCGGTCGATTTCTTCAAAATTGATATTCCCCAGTCGATCTGATTCTAGTCAAAGCTTTGTGATTTTGAAAAAGATTCTTTAAAATTTGGGGGTACTTTATATGAAGCCCCCCGGGGATTTTCAACATTTTCTCAAAAACGGCTCCAAATTTTTTCTTTAAATTTCTTGTATGAATAGACGAAAATACACCTTTTAACATGGCATAGGTCCGATTTTCACGTACACCTCTGAATTTTTGAAAATTGTGAAAGTTTGAATTTTTTTTCGGCGTCTTTCTCCAACTACAAAATTGAAGATAGAGATTTTTTCTTCAAATAAAATTTGTTCTGCGTATTGAGTTTTTTAATAAAGGTCATGTAAATGTTTTTCACAATTTTGGTAGTTTTCGTGCAATATTGCGTGCAATATGTGCAATTTTAAAAAATTACAAAAACAAAATTTTCTCAAAAACGGCTCCAAATTTTTTCTTTAAACTTTTGGTAGGGATAGTGGTAAATGTACTCTATCAATGACATAAAAGCCATTTTGGTCTATTGGTTGGTTTTTTCAAAAATTACAAAATTATAAATTTTTTTACTTGTCTCTCACGTCGTTAATATTTACATTATCGGCGATTTTTTTACATTATTATATTTACGAGTATATATGCTTTAAATAATGTCAAGTAAAGTTTCTCGAAAACACTACCGTTTTCTGTGAAAAGTAGCTCAAATTTCGGCATTTTCAGAAATGCTCAAACGTCATTTTCTCGTATATGGCTGCAATTTTTTTCTTGAAACTTTTGTAACGGATAGTGCTAATTACACTCATAGCGTGAAGTTTATTTTGAGTTTTTTTTTGTTTTTTTCAAAAATTATATAAATGTAAATTTTTTGAAAGATCTCTCACATCTTTAATATGCACATTATCCGCAATTTGTAAAGATGATTATATTTGTGAGTGTAAGTGCTTCAAATAACTTCAAATAAAGTATTTTGAAAACTCAAAACTTTTCTGTGAAAATGAGCTTCAAATTTCACATTTTTAGTAGTGCTAAAACGCCATTTTCTTTTAAACGGCACATAATTTTTAAAAGAAAATTGCCATTTACGGCTAGTTCTTAAGGCTAAATGTACCGACACTAGTTCAATTTGTCGCCACCACGTGGCAAGCACCAAGTTTAGTGAATTTTACTTTACCGATTACGTGTGAACAAATGGTCCGATTTTCGATCTGTAAACGGCATTTGACTCCTGTTTATAATAGAATTTACGCTACGAAGCCCTTTTTCCAAAAAAACTAGCAGAAACTCGATTTTTAAAATTTTTCTCGTACTTCCGGGAACAATTTCAAAAATGTGGGCTTATAGCGCGATGGCGACACGCTTCCAGAATCCAACGCCGTGTCAAACATGCAAATCGGATAATTAGGAGCGACGGTAAGTGAAATTTCGAAAAACACCTCACCCCACTCCCCCTTCCCCTTCCACGCCGCCGGGACATTGTTGGCCGGCGGCGCGGTCAAGCCGGCACGGGCGAGCCGGGCGGCGGCCGCCGCGGCGCGGCGACGGGCAAGAAGGCTGAACTTTCGGGGGCAGCAAGCCAGACACCCCGTCACTTCGCATCTCAAGATATTTTTTCCCCACATATGAAACTAGTGATGCTGTAATAGGGGTAAACGGTCTCGTATCATCTTTAATAGTAGTATAAAACTATTACCTTATTCACATATTCCATCTTCCTTCGAATACCATCATAAGAATGTCTGAGGTATCACTCAAAACACCGATCCCGCTTTGGTGCTGATTTCAAAAAGAAAAAATCGAACTAATTGCGTAAATATCACCCATATTCCATCGCCTCACATCGTATTTTAGATATATTGTACTTCTAAGATCTTCCATTACCATTTCACTACCGGAAAAAACAAGCGGAGATAACGCAAGAGCTCTTTTATCCTACGATTCGATTTATCATTTCAAAACGGCGTTTGTCACCTTGATAGAATTCACCTGGTTAATCCTTTTCCCAGTAAAATAGCCGAATCGAATTTTTAAAATGTTTTTATACTTGCGGACATATTTGAAAAAGTGGTAAAATAGCGCGCTGGCGAGATGCACCCTGAATCTAACGCCATATCATACACTGAAATCGGATAAATAGACTTCTCTAGTCATGTAAAAAAATGATCTTCAGTAACGTCAAAATTCTGTTTCGCAGTACTGCTTGTCGATCTCATGGCTAAAGTCCGGGTCTAATGTAATTACATATGTTTTGTCTACTGTTCTCATTTTGTAATTTAGGCGAACTGTTGCAATCCTAACAAATATTTAAATTTTTCGTTACAAATTTTGTACTGTATTACGTATTTTACATATTTTGCTGATCATTTAATATCTGCTTAACAGTATATTTATTATTTGCTAATTATTAAGGTATTTTCACAAATTACCAAATTTTCTTGAAATTATTTCCGGAAATATATTTAATTAATTGTGAAAAATAGTTTTTATTTAAATGTGTTTATATTTTTGCAATGAGCATATTTTGTCTAATACTAATTCAGAATTGCTGACATTCCTATGTGCTGCACGTAAAGATTTCGAACAGAGTGCTTCAAAGATTCTCTGTTCGTGTCTGCGTTTTCTACGTGCATCTCTTTATTTTCATTGCTGATAGAAAGAAATAAAAAAAACAGTAGGCAGAAAAAGTAGTTACTTTTAGATTCGATATAATTAATATTTTATTAATGGAATTTCAAATTGTGAACATTTATTTTACTTTATCTCTCTTCTCAATCTTCATACGAAGAGAAAGTTATATCGTGCGCAGGAAAACTCTCAAAGCCGAGTCCTGATAATGAAAATATGGATAAATCGTGTTGTTCAATAGTAAATTACTTCCTGTAACTCGTGGTGTAGCCAGAATCCATGTTTTGTGGGTCCTTAATACCGAAAAATTGATTGACGGAAAAACGTCCATCAGTGTCTCTGGTGTATGTGAACAACACTAGCGTTTACACTGCGTACAAATTTTTCCAAACTGGAAAAAACAACAACAAAAAACAGCTGTCGATCTACTGTCATTCGTTGCTCTGCAATTTTCAAAAACGTGCATTTCTTTTTGGAGATACATTACACGAAACCCCCCCGGATATTTTAAAAATTTGCTCAAATATGGCTACAAATTTTTTCTTTATATTTCTCGTAAAAATTGAATAAAATACACATGGCTTAGGTCCGATTTCACTGATAACTGAATTTTCGAAAACTGCAAAAGATTGAATTTTTTCGGCGTTTCCTACAACTACAATATTGACGATAGAGACTTTTCCTTTCTAAGAAATTTGTTGTACATAATTAGTTCTTTCATTAAGATCATGAATTTTTTTTAAAACAATTTTTGTAGTTATGGCGCAATCTTGTGTGCAATATATGCAACTTTAAAAGATAACAAAGCAAGATTTTTTCAAAATCGGCTCCATTTTTTCCCTTTAAACTATTGGTAGGGATATTGCGAAATGTACTTTAAGAGATGACATAAACGCTATTTTGCTCTATTCTTTTGTTTTTGCGAAAATAACACAAATGAAACTTTTTGAATAGCCTGTCACGTCGTTTATATTTACATTATCGGCGATTTGTTCACATTATTAGATTTATGAGCACACGTACTTTAAATTATATCATTTAATGTTTTTCGAAAACTAAAAATTTTTTTGGGAAATGAACTCGAAATTTCGCATTTTCAGAAACGCTCAAACGCCAATTTTTTCTGAAAAGGTTCCAAATTTTTTGTTCAAAGTTTTTGTACGTATAGTGCGAAATGCACTGTCTAAGGAAACAAAAAAGTTTTGTTGTATTATTTTGTTGTTTTTCTTCAAAATTTACACAAATGTATTTTTTAAATATTTCGCATGCCTTGTATGCACATTTGCAGCGATTTGTAAACATTATTGCATTTGTGAATGGAAGAGCTTAAAATATCTTAAAATAAATTTAAAAAAAAACTCTCAAGATTCCTGTGAAAAAGGGCTTCATATTTTACATTGCCACAGACGCTTAAACACCCTTTTCTTAAAAACGGTATCAAGTTTATGAATGAAAATTGTCGTAAAGGACAAGGTTTCAGTCTTCTCTAAAAGCAATATTTTGAATCTACCATTAGGAAACCGAATAATTGAGAAAACCTAAAAAATAAGTTGGGTGCATTAAATGGCAGGTGGCAAGATGGGGCAAGGCCATAAATCTAGCCCATGCCAACAAAATAGTAAATTTTACTACGACAAAGTCCGAATAGCTGGCTGAGACTATAGGAAATTGAAAACTAATACGGGAAAGTCTGTGCCATTCTGTAGCACCACCAGTTACTTTCTCGTGTTAGTTACTCAAAGTTATGTAATGCTGCGGAAAATCTATTTCGAGATATTAACGGAAGTACTGGTTTTGGGGTCCCCTGAGTGATACCGAAAGGGTGTATGTGTGTTTTGACTTTTTAACGTCCGTTCGTCCGTCCATCTGTCTGTGTCTGCCTGTCTGGGCGTATGTGAACACCACTAGCGCCTAAACTATGTGTAGAATTTTTGCTCAACTGAATAAACCCCTGTCGATCTGGTCTGAGTCGAAGTTCTGCGATTTTTAAAAACATTCATTAATTTTTGGAGATACTTTTTACTAAGCCCCAGGGACATTTTCAACATTTTCTCAAAAATGTCAACCAGGATAGGTGGCTCAGTGCATCAACTGATGTCACTGCAATGCCTCTGACCTAGAGGTGCTAGGTTCGAGTCCCGACGGTGGCAGGATTTTTCAACACTAGCTTGTCAGTTAGATGTAGAATTCAACCGATGTCTGGAGGAAAATTCTAGCGACCGGCTGCTCTGATTGGAAGTTTTCCGTAGTTTCTCGGATCAACATCAAACGAATGCCGGAGCAATACCCTAACAAACGGACCTCGCGCGATATTTCCTTCCTCTTCCTTGTCCTATCTTCACACACACACACACACTAACTTGCACAACACTACCATATATGCTGGGAGACCAGTGGGAGGATTGGAACTTGTCCGGGCTGTGGGCCGTGCACTGCTGGTGGGAGATACCTTGTTAAGAAAGAACCCGGCAAGCCGACAGGTAAATCGGTCGGTGATTTAGAGCTTGTCCCGGCTGGGGTGGTGCCCCGCTGGTGGCAGATACCTGGTTGGGAAGCCCCGCTAGTGGACGGAAGGTCAGCGCCGGATCTCGCCATCGGCATAGCGGGCAACATCTCTTCCACCTCACGATGAAATAAACATGCATTGCACTTACGGGACTAATGACCAAAGCAGTTGACGCGCCCAAAATCACTAACAATCAATCAAAAATTACTCCAAATACTTTCCTTAAATTAATTGTAAGAATAAAGTAAAATACACTCAAGGTGGCATAGCTCTTATTTTCATTGCTGACTGATTTTGGGAAAATTGCAAAAGTTCGAATTTTTTTTCGGCGTCTTCCTACAACTACAAAATTGAAGATAGAGATTTTCCCTTAAAATTATACTTGTTCTCCATACTTAGTTCTTTCAATAAGGTCATGCACATTTTTTTGAAATTTTTAGTAGTTTTCGCGCAATATTGAGGGCAATTTGTGCAATTTTTAAAAATTACAAGAACAAGATTTTCCCAAAATCGACTTCAACTATTTTCCTTAAACTTTTGGAAAGGATAGTACCTAATGTACTCTGAGATGACATAAACGCCATATTGCTCTATTCCTTTGTTTTTTCAAAACTTACAAAAATGTAATTCTTAGACTAGCCTTTCATTTAGTAAATATTTTCTTTAACGGCGATTTGTTCATATTAGGGAACTTTTGCCACCTCGAACGTTAAGTACTATCGATCTTTTGCGTATGCGCAGATGCACCAAAGTGATGCGAAACTTGCACTGCGAATGAGCAGAAGATCGATAGTACGTAACGTTCGAGGGTGCAAAAACTCCCTACTATTACATTTACGAGTACATGTGCTTTACATTATGTCTTAAAAGTTCCTCGACAACTCAGATGTTTTCTGTGAAAATGAACTGAAACTTCCGAATTTGCACAAATGTTCAAACGCCATTTTCTCAAATTGCTTCTTCAAACTTTTCGTACGAATGCTATTTGCAGTCTTTAAGTTAACATAAAATTAATTTGGCTGTATTTTTTTGATTTTTCAAAAAATAAATAAATGTATTTTTAAGTGTCTCTCACGCCATTAATATTCACTTTTCCAGAAATTTTATACATTATTACATTTGTGAGTAGAAGTGCTTTAAATGTCACCAAATGAAGTTGTTCGAAAACTCGAAAGATTCTTGTGAAAATTTCGAAGCTTCCATTTTCGCATTTACAGTAACGCTTAAACGCCATTTTCTTAAGAGCGGCTCCAAATTTATCAATGAAAATTCCTATATAGGACGAAGTTTTACTCTTCTTTAATATCCTAAAAGTAATATTTCGTATCTACCATTAAGAAGCTGAAAAATGAGAAAAGTTCAAAAAATGTATTTTGGGCGGCGATAGATGTCAGCAAGATGTCAGAAGATGGGGAAAGATGGTAAAACTGGCCCAGACCAAAGATATTAGATTACTATGAGAAAGTATGTGCAATTTGTCCTAAAGTACGAAAACGTTTTAAAAATTCGATTCGGTTATTTTACTGGAAAAAGGATTAACCAGGTGAATTCTATCAAGGTGACAAACGCCGTTTTGAAATGATAAATCGAATCGTAGGATAAAAGAGCTCTTGCGTTATCTCCGCTTGTTTTTTCCGGTAGTGAAATGGTAATGGAAGATCTTAGAAGTACAATATATCTAAAATACGATGTGAGGAGATGGAATATGGGTGATATTTACGCAATTAGTTCGATTTTTTCTTTTTGAAATCAGCACCAAAGCGGGATCGGTGTTTTGAGTGATACCTCAGACATTCTTATGATGGTATTCGAAGGAAGATGGAATATGTGAATAAGGTAATAGTTTTATACTACTATTAAAGATGATACGAGACCGTTTACCCCTATTACAGCATCACTAGTTTCATATGTGGGGAAAAAATATCTTGAGATGCGAAGTGACGGGGTGTCTGGCTTGCTGCCCCCGAAAGTTCAGCCTTCTTGCCCGTCGCCGCGCCGCGGCGGCCGCCGCCCGGCTCGCCCGTGCCGGCTTGACCGCGCCGCCGGCCAACAATGTCCCGGCGGCGTGGAAGGGGAAGGGGGAGTGGGGTGAGGTGTTTTTCGAAATTTCACTTACCGTCGCTCCTAATTATCCGATTTGCATGTTTGACACGGCGTTGGATTCTGGAAGCGTGTCGCCATCGCGCTATAAGCCCACATTTTTGAAATTGTTCCCGGAAGTACGAGAAAAATTTTAAAAATCGAGTTTCTGCTAGTTTTTTTGGAAAAAGGGCTTCGTAGCGTAAATTCTATTATAAACAGGAGTCAAATGCCGTTTACAGATCGAAAATCGGACCATTTGTTCAGACGTTATCGGTAAAGTAAATTCCTGCTGATGGTGCTGCGATCTATTGAATGTTCCTACAAGTTTTTTTCGGTACATTTAGCCTTAATGAAATATGCTCATCAAAACAGACCTTCAAATAAGATCATGTTGAATTTTTAGGAATATGAGTAGTATTTCTCTAATTTCCTGACGAACATCGCCCGCTCAGAATTCATTGCACTTCGTTTTCGTAGTTTTTTACAACTATAATAGTGAAAATACAGTTTTTTCTGAATTAAATGTATTTATCAAAACTACATCTGCAAATAATGGTATGCTTAATTTTTTCAAAATACGAATAGTTTTTCTACAATTTCGTGACAAACATAATGCTACAATTTTACTGCGTGTCAGACAGCTGGATGCGCCGTAAATTAGGATTTGCAATCTTGTATATTATTTCTTTGTTCGTTTCTTACATTCAACCTTTTGTTATACATTCACATATTAATCTTTTAAAAATTATTTATTTTGAAATATTTGAAATAAAAATGACTAGCTCTCAGAATATCGACAATGCAGGGAATACAACAATGAAATTTGGTTTCACGCTCGCGAATTTCTGTGAATCAAGTTTCATTGTTGAGATTTGATGTAGCTGTATGAAAAGGAGTTATAATTGTCAATTAATATTGATATTTGCATGAAAATATTCAGTTTTCGCACCAAATGCTCTATCATTTGTTGTAAGTAGAGTATTTTTGCATGGTCTGAGAATACTCATCTCTAATCATGGCCCTACGAAAAGCATTTCTGTATTGTCCGGGGTATCAGGCTTATTTTTCAATTAAAAATTTACAAAACTTTAGTATTCTATTTTTATGCAGTTGTAGAATTCACATAGTTCTGACAAAACTGCGATGGTAACAATGAGTTGTTCGCCTTTTGATTGAATTGGATGTTTTAGAATAATAGCTAAGATGTTAGTCGCGCAGAAACTGCAATATTTCAATACTACGATCTGTTTCCAATGACGCGGGAAAGTATGTGCCGTTGTAGCACCACTAGTTCAAAAATTGCATCAATGTAATTTTTTGAAAGATCTCTCATATCTTTAATATGCACATTACCAAATACTTGTAAACATTATTATATTTGTGAGGGTATGTGCTTCAAATAACTTCAAATAAAGTATTTGGAAATTTTTTATGAAAATGAGCTTGAAATTTCGCATTTTTGGTGGCGCTAACACGCAATTTTCTTTGAAATTGCACATAAAGAATTATTGTACCCTTCGCTGGTTCACACTTTCATCGATTATGTAGTGGCATGTTGAGATCCGTACAGAATGTTGCATCGGGAAAACCTAGATAGAACACAGAGCAAAGCAAATAAGTTTATCCAAAGAACAAACGCGATAAAAATGTCATCGAAACCTCAAAAAACGACACGAACAGAAGCAAGGATATCTGCACTATATAAATCGTACGGAGGTCAGCCAGTGGAAGAAAATTCACGTTAGACTAGAAAAACAATTATTTCGGCCGAAGCGATCACACCCAAAAAATTCGAAGAATGAAGCACAATTCAGATGTTGGCAATTCTTTTGTAGCAGAGCAATTAGAAACTCAAACAGTTTTCATTCAGCAACTGTCAAAGCCATTCCTCAAAATGTCCCAAATCTCAGAAACAATATAGAACAAGCTAAGAGTAATAGATGATAATGAGTAACTAAGTGCTCTCAAGAGGTAGTGAGTGAATTCAAAGCAAAAACCTAACATAAGGTTGCCATCCATATTAGACACGGACACGGAAACACTATATCAATGTCCTTTTATTATCAGTCAACTAGGAACAGTTATTTTAATGCCCTATAACATCTACATTAAGATATAGATAACTCGTTGTGATATTTGTTCGCAGGTGGAGATATTTGAGCTTTATAAGGCTGCTCCCGACTTCAGAATACTATTATGTGTTGAGAACATTGTTCAGTAAAGGAATGCGCTTATATTTTCTGCAGGCAATACATACAAACTAATCCTAGATGGGGCTGAAGGCTCGTGCCAATTAACGATCAGGATCCAAAATTTAGAGAAATATTACCTTTGTAAAATGGTTCCTTTTTTGTAAATGTGTCATTACTCAAATGAAAAATATATTATTAGGAACAAAACAATCCATACAAGGTCTTTCTCTAGGGTGCAGTGCCCTAAAAGTAATTATTCTCAGTTCAAACTCCTCAAAGTGCTAGAAGCACTCCTCAGCCATATCCCAGCCCAGCCTAAGCCACTCCTCAGCCAAGCATTTCCTCAGTCACATTCCAGCCCAGCCTAAAACACTCCTCAGCCACTTCCCAGCCCAGCCTAAACCAATCCTCAGCCAAGCATTTCCTCAGCCACTTCCCAGCCCAGCCTAAGCCACTCCTCAGCCAAGCATTTCCTCAGCCACTTTCCAGCCCAGCCTAAGCCACACCTCAGCAAAGCATTTCCTCAGCCACTTCCCAGCTATGGGTCTGGACCCCAAACGCCCTTTGCAGAGGTCTGCAATTTCAGGTCTATTATTTGTTTTGCAAATTTATTATGTTATATAACCGTAACATGTTTTCATATAGCGTTCAGGCAAGTAATTTGAATTGTGAAGAGATAGCCCTGCGGTATATGAGTCAACATCTGAAGACACTGAGGTTGCAGGTTCGAAACACGTGAAAAACATTGTTTTAAACGGTGTTTGTGGAGTGGAAGTATTCCGGTTTCTTCGTGTATTTCGTCTATAGCCTAATTCTTCCGTTATCTCTTGGCGGTTCAGGCAATTGTGTGTTCAGCTTCTATGCGTGATCGAGGTCCTGACGCAGGACATCCGTAACAACAGTTGAAACATCGACTCGGACCTTGGAGCATTCCAGTCCGAGGCACTTCAGTGTCCAATTGACGCCTGAGCTTTCTAAAAGGCTTTACATTTAATCAATACTCAGATTTAGCCTTTAACAAATGTCAGATAAAGTCTGTGACCTCAATAACATTAAAAATAAAAAAATATAATGAATTACGGTCGAGTTTCGCTAGTAATTAATATGTTGATAATAAACTATGTACTAAAGTCGTCGATCGCTTATGTTTATCTTAAATGGCGACATTCGATTGGTAAACACGCAAACTCGTACTATTGAAGAATAAAAAATTAACTCACCATTTCCAAGCAACGGATGTCTTGTCGCTCTGTGTAATCCAAGAGAAAAAAGTAATGTCATTTCAGGGACAAGAGTTGCAGGTGAGAGAATTTTGCAGTTTGTAGTAAACGCTGTTACTTCTACACCACGCAGAAGTTCTATTTTTAGCAATAGTGACCAAAATGAGACGAAGCTCAAAAGTTCAGATAAAACTGTGAATGAGACAAAGAGACGAATCACTTTCATCTGATCATCTATAAGAGAAGCCAATTTACTCAACTAAGTGAATTGCATTTTGGGATCAAAAGAAAAGGACAGTCATAAAGACCTTTAGGAAACTGTGTGTCACGAACTTAAAATTATTTTATTTCGCTGCTACTATTGCTACTCGACCTATCGGCCTTGATTTAAAAATGCAAATTATTATCTTCAAAGAATAACAGTAATTACATCATCAGAAAGTTCAGTTAACAGAATAATGTTCAGAAAGTAATTGACAATAAATGACACGTAATAATCAATTGTTTTCGAAACGAATAAATTTAAACGTACAAAAGTTACACAACATTGGTTCTCAAGCTGTAAAACCCCTTTGTTTTTTAAGAAATTCGTGGTCATTAAATAAGTTGACGTAATTACGTAGAAACAAAAGAGGCAATCACTCGCGACGACCTTGGCGTTCGCTGGCGCGGGCCGCTGTGAGACGCGAGCAGTTTGTCCTCCGAGATGAAAGTGGCGGCGACGCTGGCGCTAGTGGCGGCGGCGGCGGCGGTGGCCGGCGGCTGGCAAGGTGAGTAGTCTGGGCGATCACGTGACTTCGCTGTCCACACATTTTGGGACAGGAATTACTTCTCAATTACGGTTGGCTTCCGGTGGCCGCCTACTAACGCGAGAGCGTCATCTTCTGGTAAAGGAACCCTGGCTGGGAATAAGACTTCTGACACGAAATAGTAACCTAGGCATCAGTTTCAACATTTCTATATCCCACAATTAAATATGTTCTCGTATTTTGATCAAATATCACAAGAGCGTTACCCAAAAGTTTTTAAAGACATTTTTTACACTAATTATTACTTTCCCGTATACACGGAGGGATATACGTAGTATAGGGAAAGTTATGTAATGCTGCGCGAAAAAATGGCCAATTTTCGGCGGAAAAAATAATTGCCGGGCCGTGTAAACGAAGAAGAGAATAAAACCAGTTGCTAAATTAAGAAAAAAATCCCCTAACACATGGTGTAGCCAGAAACCCTGATTTCTAGGTCCTTAACACCGAAAGGAAAACGTCCGTTTGTCTGTCTGTCCGTCCGTCTGAGAACATTGCTAGCGCCTAAACCATACGTACGATTTGTTCCAAAATTTATATTCTCCAGTCAATCTGGTTCTAGTCGAAGCTTTGAGATTTTAAAAAAGATTCTTTAAAATTTGGGGGTACTTTATATGAAGCCCCCCAGGGATATTTAAAATTTTCTCAAAAACGGCTTCAATTTTTTTTTAAATTTCTTGTATGAATAGAGGAAAATACACTTATTTACATAGCATAGGACCGATTTTTACGGATAACTGAATTTTTGAAAATTGCAAAAGTTTAAAATTTTTACGGATTTTTTATTATTTCTTTCTGGAACTACAAAATTGATAATAGAGATTTTTCCTTCAAATAAAATTTTTTCTTCATAGTGAATTCTTTTTTTAAGGTCGTCTACACTTTTTTGAAAATTTTAGTCTTTTTCGCGCAATATTGTGTGCAAAATGTGCAATTTTAAAAAATTACAAAAACAAGTTTTTCTCAAAAAGGTTCCAATTTTTTTTCTTTAAACTTTTGGTACAGATAGTGGTAAATGTACTCTATCAGATGACATAAAAGCCATATCGCTCTATAGGTTGGTTGTTCAAAAAATTACAAAAATGTAAATTTTTTACTTGTCTCTCACGTCGTTAATATTTACATTATCGGCAATTTTTTTCATATTATTATATTTACGAGTATATATGTTTTAAGTAATGTCAAGTAAAGTTTTTCGATTACACAACCGTTTTATGTGAAAAGTGGCTCAAATTTCGGCATTTTCAGAAATGCTCAAACACCATTTTCTCATATATTGCTTCCAGTTTTTTCTTGAAACTTTTGTGACGGATAGTGATAATTACACTCTTTAACACGACGTAAAGTTTATTTTGAGTTATTTTTTTGTTTGTTCAAAAATTATATAAATATAAATTTTTTGAAAGATCTCTCACATCTTTAATATGCACATTATCCGCATTTTGTAAACATTATTATATTTTTGTGGGTAAGTGCTTGAAATAACTTCAAATAAAGTATTTTGAAAACTCAAAAAAATTCTGTGAAAATGAGCTTAAAATTTCGCATTTTGAGCAGTGCTAAAACTGCTCACTTTCACTTAAACGGCACATAATTTTTAAAAGAAAATTGCAATTTACAGCTAGGTTTTGTGTTCTTTAATATTCTAAAATTAGTATTTTCGTTCTACCAATAGGAAACCGAAAAATTAAGAAAATGACAAAAAATATACTTTTGGCGGTGATAGATGGTAGCTGGCAAGAAAGAGTATGTTGCAATTCCAAATAGCTAGCGAAGATCCAAGGAAATAGAAAACTAATACGGGAAAGTCTGAACTAGTGGTGCTACAGAATGGCATGTGCTCATAGCAGTGTGCAATGAGCTCATTGCAATATTTTACGTATGACATATCATTCAGTGGGAACTAAGGAGAAGAATTGCTGACATGTGGTCATGTATGGTACAGCACATGTTGGGTTCTCAATCGATATTTCATTTCACTGGGGAGTGAAAAACAAAATACTTGACAGGTTATAGAAAAAGAAAATGAACTAATGTTGCTAAAACTGCACGTACTTTCTTGCTATTATGTTTATGTCTATGTAATATTATAACATGACAATATCTCTTTTACGCTTCAACTACCATTTGAAAATTTCTTAAACAAACGAAGCGTGAAAAATACATATATTACTTTTTTTAAATTCAAATGCTTAAATGAAAAAAAGCTTTCTGCCATTGAATTCAGTGGATTGACGTTCTACATAAATGTACCAACGATGCACGACGCGTATTTTCGCCGTAAATAAAATCGTTAGCTTATATTAACACGAAAGAAAAGGCAACAGTTATTATCGCCTTCTATAATCTGTCTTTTATAATCCTTGTAATTATTTACAAGCAAATATAACGGCTAATTCGTATGGGTCACAAATTTTCCTAAATAGCATTGTGTACATCTCTAGCAAGAAAATGAAAATGGATATATAATTTTTTTATATTCAAAATCACTCTGTTTCTACATTCATTCCATTCCATTTCGATATCACATACAGCAAAGCGAAATTAATTCGTCTTCATATTCATCTCAATTTAAGGACGCAATTTAAAATAGGTTATCAATAATTTCTCAAAGATTAATTGTAAAACTTATAACAAAATCGCCAAGAACAAACGAACAAAGAAATATGAAACTATACACAAATTCTAACTTCCAAAGCATCCAGCTGCTTTAAAAAATATAAAATTGCGTTCATGTAGTGTATAAAATGATAAGCGGATATCTATGTTGACTCCAAATTACTTAAAAAATACATTTTCATAAAATTCACTCCGACTGGATCTGTAGATATGATTTTGTTGAATGGTTTTCAACAAATATTTTATCTACACCATTCTCTTAAACGTCCTTCGAACTATCCGACAACCAAATTTCTTCGAAAAGGATGTTACCTTTTTGAGAAAAAAATTGTATAAAATATATTAAAAATTGCCCACATTTCAAGCAAATTCAGCAAATCAAACTCAAATTATCGAAGTATTGTAAATGATCTTATTTCGTAATGAAGACGCCGAAAATATTTTGACTTCTTCAATTTTCGAAAAATCCGTGTTATCTATGAAAATGAGACCTACACCTCTCTCTTAAAACGTCCATTACAAAATATAAACACAAAATTTAATTCAAAATCATAAACCCGTTTTTGTTTAACTTTTGAAATGTTCCGGGGACTTGATGTAGAGTATCCCCCAAAATTAAACTATAAATTTCAAATTCAAAGGTCCCCGACGTGAGTCACATTGATGGGGGAGAATCAGATTTGGAAGCAATCGGCTGAACGATGCAGCCGCTAACGATGTTCACAGACAGGCGGAGAGACGATTCTCCCTCAACCGATGTTTCGTTAAGGTCACACAAAACGGATTCAGCAATTAAATTTAGCAACTGCATTTGCCTGGTTTTTCGTTACTAGGGTCCTCTAACAAGTTGTTCAATCTAAAACTTGCCGTAATATGCGCAGCATTACATAACTTTCTCTTATTAAGAAGTCCCTTCTTAAGCGCGAGAGAGTAAACATTTGAGTTTCCTGTATTTTTAGTGATTTCCACACTGCTATGTTACAAGCAATAGAAGTAAATAAAGGAGACAAACTGATTCTACTTCTGGGTTCCTTCGTTAAATCTTGTATGGGAGACTTCTCTAAATGATCATTTCTCACTCTTACAAAGCATTTGATCCAATGTGAAGTCTTTGTTTGAAGTGACAGTAACAAGTTTTTATTATTATCTAGTAATATAGAACTGCTCTGAGAAATGTAGCCAACAAAAGAGCGCCGCATTATTTTCTGAGGATTTCCTTTGCTTGCACCGACATCAGAGCGAAGTTTTAAAACATAACCATTAGATGTCGCTAACACCACCTACCGCATTGTATTGTCTTTCCTCTTCTGAATTGCTTCATAAAGCTGTGAACATAATACGATTCCATGGCCTCATCCAAAGAGAAAGACGATCTCAGTTGTACTGATAAATCCTGAAACTTTTTTATTTCAATGTGAAAACAGTAGTTGGACTTCAAACATTTTTATTTTCCCGTATACATACGCATATACGTAAGAATATACGTAGTATAGGGAAAGTTATGTAATGCTGTGAAAAAAACCGTGGAGATACGGCAGAAAAATATTCATTGCCGGGCCCTGATATCGAGAAAGTTGATAAATCCAGTTGCTAAATTAAAAAAAAATCCCCTAACACATGGTGTAGCCAGAATCCCTGTTTGTGGGTCCTTCATACCGAAAAAACAATTGACGGCTAAATTGAGTCCGAATGTCGGTGTGTGAACGCCACCTACACCTGCGCCTAAACCATGCCTAGAATCTTTTCCAAATTGAAGAAACCCCTGACCACCTAATTTGGTCGAAACTTTGAGATGAAAATCATTCTTCAAATTTTTAGGGTACTTTACATGAAGCCCCCTGGACATTTTCAAACTTTTCTTAAAAGCGGCTGCAAATTTTTGCTTTAAATTTCTTGTAAGAATAGAGTAAGACACACTTATAAACGTGGCATAGGTCCGACTTTCACAGTTAACTATGAATTTTTGAAAATTGCAAAAGATTTTTTTTGCGTCTTCTTACAACTAAAAAATTAAAATGGAGATTTTTCCATAAAATTAATTTGATTGTCCATAACTTGTTCTAACAATAACGTCATGCACATGTTTTTGAACATTTTATTACCTTTCGCGCAATATTGTCTACAATTTGTGCAATTTAAAAAATTACAAAAGCAAGATTTTCTCAAAAACGGCTCCAAACCTTCTCTTTACACTTGTGGTAGTGATAGTTCTTAATGCACACTATGTTAACATTAGTTTGTTCTGTTCTTTTCTTTTTTCAAATATTACAAAACTGTACTTCTTTTACTTGTCTCTCACATCGTTAATATTTGCATTAGTGGCAAATTGTCATTATTGCAATTACAAGTGCAGGTTCTTTAAATAATGATTTACAAAGTTTCTCGAAACCTAAAATATTTTGCGTGAAAACTAGCACAAAATTCCGTATTTTCAGAAACGTTCAATCGCCATTTTCTTATCAATAGCTAAGAATTTTTCTTCAAACATTTCGAACGGATAATGCTAATTGTACTCTTTAATAAGACGTACAGTTCATTTAGATGTAGCTTTTTTGTTCTTTTTTCAAAAATTACACACATGTAATTTTTCTGAAAGATCTCTCACACCGTTAATATGCAAATGTCTATAAATATGTAAACATTATTGTATTTGTGAACGAAAGTGTTTCAAATGACTTTAATTGAAGGTCTTCAAAGACCAAAACATTTTTGCTTCTACAGATCTTCAATTTTCGCATTTACAATAGCGCTTAAAAGCCATTTTCTAAAAAACGGCTAAAAATGTTCAATGAATATCGCCATTTAGAACGAGGTTTACTGATCTTTATGACTCTAAAAAAATAATTCTTCTCGTTCTAATAGAACGGAAGTTCTATTAGAAAACAGAAAAAATAAGAAAATGTCAAAAACATGTACTTTCGGCGGCGATAGACAGAAGCTGACAAAACTACGTCATGTGCGAATAGCTAGCAGAGATCAAAAGTTATAGAAAACTAATGGGGGAAAGTTTGTCTCATTACCACCACTAGTGTTTTCATTAACAATGTTAGTAATTTCATATACGAGTATGTAAAAGAAATTGGAAAATTTGCCAAAAGCATTTCTCGACATAGAAATGGAAACCAGAACATTGTTTCTATCTGGTCTGGAAAGAGCCTGTTAAGTGAAGTTTAATAATTGCTGAACATGATTACGACGTGCGCACGGGTTTGAATAGCCACTGGTGACATTATTTTGATATTTGAGCCCGAGAGAATGTCGAGCAGGCTTTGGATAGAGCCTGTGAGTGAAAGCTGATGTTTGTGTAGCGTGGGAGCGTGTAGTTTTGTGTACTCAGGCTTTGTGTAATGTGAGTTGACTGAACGCTGACAATTGCTGAGCGTCTGAGCGGGTTGCTCCGTCTGTTGACTGAATTGAGAGTGCGAGCGCGTGGGTCCGTGTGTGCAGGCTTTCGACAGAGCCTCTGACTGAACTCACATTCTTCTGAGCGTTAGGGCGTGTTGTTCAGGGTTGAACGCGCCCGAGCCGGAGCCCTTCGGGAGAATGGCGCCGCCGAACCCAGCAGCACTGCAGTGTGAACCAGCGTCGGCGATCGCGTCGTCCCCAGGATCCTTGCCACTTCCTCGGGCCACCTACCCGCCCCTCGGCCCCGCCCGGCGCGTCGGCCAATGGGAAAACAAGTGAGTACGCCCCACCTTTCTGTATCCCTTTCAATAGGCTCAGCATCTCCCGTTCTAACTGGTACAATGACTACTTCGTACGAACTAAATCTCCCCTCGGAGTCCTGGCCGCCCCCCCCCACGCCCCTGGCCACCGCCCCGATCTTCGGCCACAAGGAGAACAAGCAAATAATCCCCACCTTTCTTTCTTCCATTCACTGTGCTGAGCTGCTTTCGAACCATTGCGTTTATTCAAAATTTATTTCAAACTGAGATTTCCCCGCGGTTTCGTTGCTTCGATGATTTTGCCGATTCCGAACTACACGGCTCCCTGTCTGCTTTCAACCACTGTCTGTGAGTACGTCCCACCGTACCACCGGAAACTGCCACTAATTCTGCCTTCGAAGGTGGGCCATCGAAGGCAGCGGTTACCAGGCCAGCTGTTCGAGGGACCTTCCGACGAAAGTCGGCGACTACATTTGGTCCCCTCACCACATCAACAACCCCGACACGGTCACAATACCGAGATATTGTTTTGAAAATTTTAATATTTTTCTCGCTGTATCGCACGCAATATCTGCAATTTAAAAAAATAACAAAACAAGATATTCTCGAAAACTGACACAATTTGTTTTCTTTAAAATATTGTTTGTGAAATTGCTGAATGTACTCTATACGATGACATTAACGCCACCTTGCTCCTTTCGTTTGTTTTTTCAAAAATTACCCAATTGTAATTTCTTCACGTCTTTGATATTTACATTACTGACGATTTATTCACAGAGATTCGAACCCCAGTGACCGGGATGCTGAGGTGGTGGGAGGTACTCACATTTATGTTGACGAGTGCGTTAAATCATTTTGTGCGAATCTTCTCGAGAACTCAAAACTTTCTCTGAAAATGACCTCAACCCGTGCACGCATTTTTCCTGCAGCCTCGTTTCTAAACTGGCGCTATAGCATCGCGTTAATATGCGCCTGTCGATAAATACGGGCGAAGCACAAATGGGGAAAGATGCCTCTCCAGTCCGTCAGTTCCTGCGTTTTAGTTCTGGGCGCCAACATCGCTTAGTCAGAACAGAAGACTGCTCAGGAAGGAGGTTGGTAATAACACGTGGAGCAGGCGATATCGCGCGCCCATGTCGCATTTTTCAAAGGTCTCATGCGACCTTGATACAGCTCGCGACGTCATCTCAATTCAAGCTGCGTGGGCCCACAGACCTTCCCTGCTCATTGAAGCGCGAAACTAGACAAACATGAGTGGAATATCTGGCGCTTACTTGCCTAATGTGATATTAAGAACAGCAGATTCGAAGATATAAGCTTACAGCCAGTTGTTGCGAAACATAAAACACTTGATGTGACCGATAGTGTTTACATTTTTCATTAATTATCAAGATAGTTTTACAGATTTGACGCCGCAATCTTGCGTACACTTAGTGTATGGTCCAATGGAACTGATGGTGACCATATCTCATTTTTTTCAAAATGTCCCTTAGCCGCTTAATGCATTACTCCGTTCATATAAAGTCAAAAAGGAATCCTGTCCATTGTTGTTTCAATTAGGCTATGGGGATGGCAGCGTGTGAGGCAGGACTCCCCGGAGGGGTGGCTGGCTGAGCCCGGCCTCTTCCAGCGCGTGCTCCTAGGGCTTTAGAGGCAACAAATGTAAAAAACCCTGTCTATTGTTAGGTTATGGGGATGGCAGCGTGTGAGGCAGGACTCCCCGGAGGGGTGGCTGGCGGAGCCGCGCCACTTCCAGCGCGTGCTCCTAGAGCTTTAGAGGCAACAAATGTAAAAAACCCTGTCCATTGTTAGGTTATGGGGATGGCAGCGTGTGAGGCAGGACTACCCGGAGGGGTGGCTGGCGGAGCCCGGCCTCTTCCAGCACGTGCTCCTAGAGCTTTAGAGGCAACAAATGTAAAAACCCTGTCCATTGTTAGGTTATGGGGATGGCAGCGTGTGAGGCAGGACTCCCCGGAGGGGTGGCTGGCTGAGCCCGGCCTCTTCCAGCGCGTGCTCCTAGGGCTTTAGAGGCAACAAATGTAAAAAACCCTGTCTATTGTTAGATTATGGGGATGGCAGCGTGTGAGGCAGGACTCCCCGGAGGGGTGGCTGGCGGAGCCGCGCCACTTCCAGCGCGTGCTCCTAGGGCTTTAGAGGCAACAAATGTAAAAAACCCTGTCTATTGTTAGGTTATGGGATGGCAGCGTGTGAGGCAGGACTCCCCGGAGGGGTGGCTGGCTGAGCCCGGCCTCTTCCAGCGCGTGCTCCTAGGGCTTTAGAGGCAACAAATGTAAAAAACCCTGTCTATTGTTAGGTTATGGGGATGGCAGCGTGTGAGGCAGTACTCCCCGGAGGGGTGGCTGGCTGAGCCCCGCCTCTTCCAGCGCGTGCTCCTAGGGCTTTAGAGGCAACAAATGTAAAAAACCCTGTCTATTGTTAGGTTATGGGGATGGCAGCGTGTGAGGCAGGACTCCCCGGAGGGGTGGCTGGCTGAGCCCGGCCTCTTCCAGCGCGTGCTCCTAGGGCTTTAGAGGCAACAAATGTAAAAAACCCTGTCTATTGTTAGGTTATGGGGATGGCAGCGTGTGAGGCAGGACTCCCCGGAGGGGTGGCTGGCGGAGCCGCGCCACTTCCAGCGCGTGCTCCTAGAGCTTTAGAGGCAACAAATGTAAAAAAACCCTGTCCATTGTTAGGTTATGGGATGGCAGCGTGTGAGGCAGGACTACCCGGAGGGGTGGCTGGCGGAGCCCGGCCTCTTCCAGCGCGTGCTCCTAGAGCTTTAGAGGCAACAAATGTAAAAACCCTGTCCATTGTTAGGTTATGGGGATGGCAGCGTGTGAGGCAGGACTCCCCGGAGGGGTGGCTGGCTGAGCCCGGCCTCTTCCAGCGCGTGCTCCTAGGGCTTTAGAGGCAACAAATGTAAAAAACCCTGTCTATTGTTAGATTATGGGGATGGCAGCGTGTGAGGCAGGACTCCCCGGAGGGGTGGCTGGCGGAGCCGCGCCACTTCCAGCGCGTGCTCCTAGGGCTTTAGAGGCAACAAATGTAAAAAACCCTGTCTATTGTTAGGTTATGGGGATGGCAGCGTGTGAGGCAGGACTCCCCGGAGGGGTGGCTGGCTGAGCCCGGCCTCTTCCAGCGCGTGCTCCTAGGGCTTTAGAGGCAACAAATGTAAAAAACCCTGTCTATTGTTAGGTTATGGGGATGGCAGCGTGTGAGGCAGTACTCCCCGGAGGGGGTGGCTGGCTGAGCCCCGCCTCTTCCAGCGCGTGCTCCTAGGGCTTTAGAGGCAACAAATGTAAAAAACCCTGTCTATTGTTAGGTTATGGGGATGGCAGCGTGTGAGGCAGGACTCCCCGGAGGGGTGGCTGGCTGAGCCCGGCCTCTTCCAGCGCGTGCTCCTAGGGCTTTAGAGGCAACAAATGTAAAAACCCTGTCTATTGTTAGGTTATGGGGATGGCAGCGTGTGAGGCAGGACTCCCCGGAGGGGTGGCGGGCGGAGCCGCGCCACTTCCAGCGCGTGCTCCTAGGGCTTTAGAGGCAACAAATGTAGAAAACCCTGTCTATTGTTAGGTTATGGGGATGGCAGCGTGTGAGGCAGGACTCCCCGGAGGGGTGGCTGGCTGAGCCGCGCCACTTCCAGCGCGTGCTCCTAGAGCTTTAGAGGCAACAAATGTAAAAAACCCTGTCTATTGTTAGGTTATGGGGATGGCAGCGTGTGAGGCAGGACTACCCAAAGGGGTGGCTGGCGGAGCCGCGCCACTTCCAGCGCGTGCTCCTAGGGCTTTAGAGGCAACAAATGTAGAAAACCCTGTCTATTGTTAGGTTATGGGGATGGCAGCGTGTGAGGCAGGACTCCCCGGAGGGGTGGGCTGGCGGAGCCGCGCCACTTCCAGCGCGTGCTCCTAGGGCTTTAGAGGCAACAAATGTAAAAAACCCTGTCTATTGTTAGGTTATGGGGATGGCAGCGTGTGAGGCAGGACTCCACGGAGGGGTGGCTGGCGGAGCCGCGCCACTTCCAGCGCGTGCTCCTTGAGCTTTAGAGGCAACAAATGTAAAAAACCCTGTCTATTGTTAGGTTATGGGGATGGCAGCGTGTGAGGCAGGACTCCCCGGAGGGGTGGCTGGCGGAGCCGCGCCACTTCCAGCGCGTGCTCCTAGGGCTTTAGAGGCAACAAATGTAAAAAACCCTGTCTATTGTTAGGTTATGGGGATGGCAGCGTGTGAGGCAGGACTCCCCGGAGGGGTGGCTGGCGGAGCCGCGCCACTTCCAGCGCGTGCTCCTAGGCTTTAGAGGCAACAAATGTAAAAAACCCTGTCTATTGTTAGGTTATGGGGATGGCAGCGTGTGAGGCAGGACTCCCCGGAGGGGTGGCTGGCTGAGCCGCGCCACTTCCAGCGCGTGCTCCTAGGGCTTTAGAGGCAACAAATGTAAAAAACCCTGTCTATTGTTAGGTTATGGGGATGGCAGCATGTGAGGCAGGACTCCCCGGAGGGGTGGCTGGCGGAGCCGCGCCACTTCCAGCGCGTGCTCCTAGGGCTTTAGAGGCAACAAATGTAAAAAAACCCTGTCTATTGTTAGGTTATGGGGATGGCAGCGTGTGAGGCAGGACTCCCCGGAGGGGTGGCTGGCTGAGCCGCGCCACTTCCAGCGCGTGCTCCTAGGGCTTTAGAGGCAACAAATGTAAAAAACCCTGTCTATTGTTAGGTTATGGGGATGGCAGCATGTGAGGCAGGACTCCCCGGAGGGGTGGCTGGCGGAGCCGCGCCACTTCCAGCGCGTGCTCCTAGGGCTTTAGAGGCAACAAATGTAAAAAACCCTGTCTATTGTTAGGTTATGGGGATGGCAGCGTGTGAGGCAGGACTCCCCGGAGGGGTGGCTGGCTGAGCCGCGCCACTTCCAGCGCGTGCTCCTAGAGCTTTAGAGGCAACAAATGTAAAAAACCCTGTCTGTTGTTAGGTTATGGGGATGGCAGCGTGTGAGGCAGGACTCCCCGGAGGGGTGGCTGGCGGAGCCGCGCCACTTCCAGCGCGTGCTCCTAGGGCTTTAGAGGCAACAAATGTAAAAAACCCTGTCTATTGTTAGGTTATGGGGATGGCAGCGTGTGAGGCAGGACTCCCCGGAGGGGTGGCTGGCGGAGCCGCGCCACTTCCAGCGCGTGCTCCTAGGGCTTTAGAGGCAACAAATGTAAAAAAACCCTGTCTATTGTTAGGTTATGGGGATGGCAGCGTGTGAGGCAGGACTACCCAAAGGGGTGGCTGGCGGAGCCGCGCCACTTCCAGCGCGTGCTCCTAGGGCTTTAGAGGCAACAAATGTAAAAAACCCTGTCTATTGTTAGGTTATGGGGATGGCAGCGTGTGAGGCAGGACTCCCCGGAGGGGTGGCTGGCGGAGCCGCGCCACTTCCAGCGCGTGCTCCTAGGGCTTTAGAGGCAACAAATGTAAAAAACCCTGTCTATTGTTAGGTTATGGGGATGGCAGCGTGTGAGGCAGGACTCCCCGGAGGGGTGGCTGGCGGAGCCGCGCCACTTCCAGCGCGTGCTCCTAGGGCTTTAGAGGCAACAAATGTAAAAAACCCTGTCTATTGTTAGGTTATGGGGATGGCAGCGTGTGAGGCAGGACTACCCAGGAGGGGTGGCTGGCGGAGCCGCGCCACTTCCAGCGCGTGCTCCTAGAGCTTTAGAGGCAACAAATGTAAAAAACCCTGTCTATTGTTAGGTTATGGGGATGGCAGCGTGTGAGGCAGGACTCCCCGGAGGGGTGGCTGGCGGAGCCGCGCCACTTCCAGCGCGTGCTCCTAGGGCTTTAGAGGCAACAAATGTAAAAAACCCTGTCTATTGTTAGGTTATGGGGATGGCAGCGTGTGAGGCAGGACTCCCCGGAGGGGTGGCTGGCGGAGCCGCGCCACTTCCAGCGCGTGCTCCTAGAGCTTTAGAGGCAACAAATGTAAAAAACCCTGTCTATTGTTAGGTTATGGGGATGGCAGCGTGTGAGGCAGGACTCCCCGGAGGGGTGGCTGGCGGAGCCGCGCCACTTCCAGCGCGTGCTCCTAGGGCTTTAGAGGCAACAAATGTAAAAAACCCTGTCTATTGTTAGGTTATGGGGATGGCAGCGTGTGAGGCAGGACTACCCGGAGGGGTGGCTGGCGGAGCCGCGCCACTTCCAGCGCGTGCTCCTAGGGCTTTAGAGGCAACAAATGTAAAAAACCCTGTCTATTGTTAGGTTATGGGGATGGCAGCGTGTGAGGCAGGACTACCCAGAGGGGTGGCTGGCGGAGCCGCGCCACTTCCAGCGCGTGCTCCTAGGGCTTTAGAGGCAACAAATGTAAAAAACCCTGTCTATTGTTAGGTTATGGGGATGGCAGCGTGTGAGGCAGGACTCCCCGGAGGGGTGGCTGGCGGAGCCGCGCCACTTCCAGCGCGTGCTCCTAGAGCTTTAGAGGCAACAAATGTAAAAAACCCTGTCTATTGTTAGGTTATGGGGATGGCAGCGTGTGAGGCAGGACTCCCCGGAGGGGTGGCTGGCGGAGCCGCGCCACTTCCAGCGCGTGCTCCTAGAGCTTTAGAGGCAACAAATGTAAAAAACCCTGTCTATTGTTAGGTTATGGGGATGGCAGCGTGTGAGGCAGGACTCCCCGGAGGGGTGGCTGGCGGAGCCGCGCCACTTCCAGCGCGTGCTCCTAGGGCTTTAGAGGCAACAAATGTAAAAAACCCTGTCTATTGTTAGGTTATGGGGATGGCAGCGTGTGAGGCAGGACTACCCAAAGGGGTGGCTGGCGGAGCCGCGCCACTTCCAGCGCGTGCTCCTAGGGCTTTAGAGGCAACAAATGTAAAAAACCCTGTCTATTGTTAGGTTATGGGGATGGCAGCGTGTGAGGCAGGACTACCCAGAGGGGTGGCTGGCGGAGCCGCGCCACTTCCAGCGCGTGCTCCTAGAGCTTTAGAGGCAACAAATGTAAAAAACCCTGTCTATTGTTAGGTTATGGGGATGGCAGCGTGTGAGGCAGGACTCCCCGGAGGGGTGGCTGGCGGAGCCGCGCCACTTCCAGCGCGTGCTCCTAGAGCTTTAGAGGCAACAAATGTAAAAAACCCTGTCTATTGTTAGGTTATGGGGATGGCAGCGTGTGAGGCAGGACTCCCCGGAGGGGTGGCTGGCGGAGCCGCGCCACTTCCAGCGCGTGCTCCTAGAGCTTTAGAGGCAACAAATGTAAAAAACCCTGTCTATTGTTAGGTTATGGGGATGGCAGCGTGTGAGGCAGGACTCCCCGGAGGGGTGGCTGGCGGAGCCGCGCCACTTCCAGCGCGTGCTCCTAGAGCTTTAGAGGCAACAAATGTAAAAAACCCTGTCTATTGTTAGGTTATGGGGATGGCAGCGTGTGAGGCAGGACTCCCCGGAGGGGTGGCTGGCGGAGCCGCGCCACTTCCAGCGCGTGCTCCTAGGGCTTTAGAGGCAACAAATGTAAAAAAACCCTGTCTATTGTTAGGTTATGGGGATGGCAGCGTGTGAGGCAGGACTCCCCGGAGGGGTGGCTGGCTGAGCCCCGCCTCTTCCAGCGCGTGCTCCTAGGGCTTTAGAGGCAACAAATGTAAAAAACCCTGTCTATTGTTAGGCTATGGGGATGGCAGCGTGTGAGGCAGGACTACCCGGAGGGGTGGCTGGCGGAGCCGCGCCACTTCCAGCGCGTGCTCCTAGAGCTTTAGAGGCAACAAATGTAAAAAACCCTGTCTATTGTTAGGTTATGGGGATGGCAGCGTGTGAGGCAGGACTACCCGGAGGGGTGGCTGGCGGAGCCGCGCCACTTCCAGCGCGTGCTCCTAGGGCTTTAGAGGCAACAAATGTAGAAAAACCCTGTCTATTGTTAGGTTATGGGGATGGCAGCGTGTGAGGCAGGACGCCCCGAAGGGGTGGCTGGCTGAGCCCCGCCACTTCCAGCGCGTGCTCCTAGAGCTTTAGAGGCAACAAATGTAAAAAACCCTGTCTATTGTTAGGTTATGGGGATGGCAGCGTGTGAGGCAGGACTCCCCGGAGGGGTGGCTGGCGGAGCCGCGCCACTTCCAGCGCGTGCTCCTAGGGCTTTAGAGGCAACAAATGTAGAAAACCCTGTCTATTGTTAGGTTATGGGGATGGCAGCGTGTGAGGCAGGACGCCCCGAAGGGGTGGCTGGCTGAGCCCCGCCACTTCCAGCGCGTGCTCCTAGAGCTTTAGAGGCAACAAATGTAAAAAACCCTGTCTATTGTTAGGTTATGGGGATGGCAGCGTGTGAGGAAGGACTCCCCGGAGGGGTGGCTGGCGGAGCCGCGCCACTTCCAGCGCGTGCTCCTAGAGCTTTAGAGGCAACAAATGTAAAAAACCCTGTCTGTTGTTAGGTTATGGGGATGGCAGCGTGTGAGGCAGGACTCCCCGGAGGGGTGGCTGGCTGAGCCCGGCCTCTTCCAGCGCGTGCTCCTAGGGCTTTAGAGGCAACAAATGTAAAAAACCCTGTCTATTGTTAGGTTATGGGGATGGCAGCGTGTGAGGCAGGACGCCCCGAAGGGGTGGCTCGCTGAGCCCCGCCACTTCCAGCGCGTGCTCCTAGAGCTTTAGAGGCAACAAATGTAAAAAACCCTGTCTATTGTTAGGTTATGGGGATGGCAGCGTGTGAGGCAGGACTCCCCGGAGGGGTGGCTGGTGGAGCCGCGCCACTTCCAGCGCGTGCTCCTAGAGCTTTAGAGGCAACAAATGTAAAAACCCTGTCTATTGTTAGGTTATGGGGATGGCAGCGTGTGAGGCAGGACTCCCCGGAGGGGTGGCTGGCTGAGCCCGGCCTCTTCCAGCGCGTGCTCCTAGGGCTTTAGAGGCAACAAATGTAAAAAACCCTGTCTTTTGTGAGGTTATGGGGATGGCAGCGTGTGAGGCAGGACGCCCCGAAGGGGTGGCTGGCTGAGCCCCGCCACTTCCAGCGCGTGCTCCTAGAGCTTTAGAGGCAACAAATGTAAAAAAACTCTGTCTATTGTTAGGTTATGGGGATGGCAGCGTGTGAGGCAGGACTACCCGGAGGGGTGGCTGGCTGAGCCGCGCCACTTCCAGCGCGTGCTCCTAGAGCTTTAGTGGCAACAAATCTAAAAAACCCTGTCTATTGTTAGGTTATGGGGATGGCAGCGTGTGAGGCAGGACTCCCCGGAGGGGTGGCTGGCGGAGCCGCGCCACTTCCAGCGCGTGCTCCTAGAGCTTTAGAGGCAACAAATGTAAAAAACCCTGTCTATTGTTAGGTTATGGGGATGGCAGCGTGTGAGGCAGGACTCCCCGGAGGGGTGGCTGGCGGAGCCGCGCCACTTCCAGCGCGTGCTCCTAGAGCTTTAGAGGCAACAAATGTAAAAAAACCCTGTCTATTGTTAGGTTATGGGGATGGCAGCGTGTGAGGCAGGACTCCCCGGAGGGGTGGCTGGCGGAGCCGCGCCACTTCCAGCGCGTGCTCCTAGAGCTTTAGAGGCAACAAATGTAAAAAAACCCTGTCTATTGTTAGGTTATGGGGATGGCAGCGTGTGAGGCAGGACTACCCGGAGGGGTGGCTGGCGGAGCCGCGCCTCTTCCAGCGCGTGCTGCTTGTTGAGCAGCTGGAGGACTCGTGGATCGACCTGCGCGGGTGGGCGGTGGGCGTTGTGTTCGCCAATGGCAACTTCCTGGGCCGCTACTCGCACCTGGACTCCTACCTGCTGCATTGGCCGGCGGCCTTTAAGCGCCGCGGGGCCAACTTGGTAAGGGCCAATCACATCCCAACAACATTTTTTTTCCGAATTGCCAACAAAATAAGGCCATTTCAATAAAGAATTAATAAGATCGAATATCTTTGAAAACAATCATGACCATTATGTCAGAGATGGAATAAGTATTTTATTTTTGTTTTTTCTATTAAGAATTATGATTTGTTGTTAAGGAGAAAGATAAATCATTTATTTACAAAAAATATTTCCAATGAATTGAAACATACTCTCCGGCAGAGGTAAGAGCTTATTTTGTAATTTGACAAACATATTGCATATTATTATATTTCTTAACGCAGCAATTTAAAATAAACAAGTTAGAACAAGCCTGAGAGTAATAGATGCTAAATGAGGAATAAAGTCTGTCAAGAGGTAGTGAGTCGCTACAACGCTTCCATATATCAAGTCAAAAAAGTATCTGCAATTTTGCTCTAATTGTCTCTAGTTAATTCTACGGCTTTGTGTGTTGCCTAACTACTAGATAGGCCCGTTGTCTTTGCCTGTAGGAGGTTTCAGCGATATCTGATTAGTCAGTCTTGCGTTGTTGTGGTGTAAACATGGCTACAGCACTCTGTGTTTGCACCAAAGACGAAGAGCGTTCCGTAATCCGTTTTTTATGGTTTAAAGGTCTACTAGCGGCGGAAATCTATAGCAGGTTTTCAACACAATACGGGCACAATGTTCTATCACAGAGAAGTGTTTACCACTTCCCAGAACAGTGGTCGAACGAGCGTCAAGCAAGAGTGAAGAACGGCTGCAACTGAAGAAGAAAGAAGCTATGGGTCCAAAACGACTCAATGAAGAGCACAAGCGAATCGTGTGAGAATCGTGTGTTGAAGCATCCTGTGCAGTCCCTATCTCGCCCCGTCGGAATACCCTCTGTTTGTTCCGTCGTTTCTGCTCTTATTAACAGTTCAAAGAAGTGGTGCGTACGCGCCTTGCTGCACAATCAAAAACCTTTTTTTTTTCAGAAGGTATCGGAATGCTTGTGCGAATATGGACCAAGTGTATAGATAAGAAGGATGACTGTGTTAAAAAATGGTATCAATAAAAATTGTGTATTCTTCCTGTAATAAATTATAAACATCGATTGCAGATACTTATTGACTTACCCTCGTATATATATATATATATATATATATATATATATATATATATATACATTATATATATATATATATAAAGAGAGAGGGAGAGAGATACATATAGATATTAGATATAGATATGGAACCGTTATATCAATGTCTTTTTTAGTCAATCGCGAATAGTTATTTTAATGTCTTTTAACATCTGTATTAAGATTTAGAAAACTCATTGTGATATTTGTTCACAGGTGGAGATACTTGAGCTTTTCAAGACTCCTGCTGACTTTAATATTCAACTATGTGTTCAGCCAAGTCTTTAGTAAAGGAATGCGCTTATATTTTCTGCAGGCACTACATACAACCCATCCTCAATGGGGCTCGTGCCAATTAACAATCAGGATCCAAAATTTAGAGAAATATTACCTTTGTAAAATGGTACATTTTTTGTAAATGTGTCATTACTCAAATGAGAAATATATTATTGGGAACAAAACAATCCCTTCAAGGTCTTTCTCTAGGGCCTAGTGCACTAGGGGTAATTATTCTCCGTTCAAACTCCCCAAAGTGCTAGAAGCACTCCTCAGCCATATCCCAGCCCAGCCTATCTGCCTTCGATACACAAACATCTGTGGTAAACAAGTACGTACTTACTAGCCAACGCCCACCCTTGGCAGGTTAGCCATTTGGTGACGCGCTGACCAGTATAGACGGGCTGTCTCTCTGTATAAGTCTATGGTAAACAAGTGGTGCGCCTCATACTTTGCGCCTTCAACGCCTCCTACTTTAATAGTATTGCTAGACACGGTAGTTTCATTAATTGGTAAAACAATCGGCGAGGTTTGTTGCCGGCGACACTTGTAAATCTGATATGAAGAGATCATTGTTTGGACTATTACACTTCGACTCAATTCTACTTGATTGGGTAATAGAAAATAAGCAATCAAAATCAAATCTCAAGTAAATTCTAATTTATGAACAGATATTGAGGAGCCTTGATATCACTGCTTGCCCTAATTTTTACTTTCTCGCCTTACGAATACTTCCTAAGAACAGAAAGTTATACAATCGTGCACAGGAAAACGTCGAATTTTCGCCAGAAAAACTCTTATAGCTGTGGTCTGGTAACGAAAAAGTGGATAAGTTCTATTGCTAAATTTAGAAAAAAAATCTCAAACTCGTGGTGTAGCCAAAGTCCGAGTTTTATTGCTTCTTCATACTGAGAAATCGATTGACGGCAAAACGCCCGTCCGTCTGTGGTCAACGCTAGCGCCTAAACCGTTCAGCCGATTTTCTTCAAAATTGAAATTTCACCATCAATGTGGCTGATGTCAAGGCTCTTGGAATTTGAAAACCATATTTTAACTTTGAGGTGTACTTTCATGAAGTCGTTGGACATTTTCAAAGTTTTGTGTGATATTCAGGACGCAGATGAATCCAACAAAACAGTGATAATTAAAATTGATCTAGCCGTTCTTGAGTTATAAATGGTGTAACTAACACAACTTTGTTTTATATACATAGATTTAAAAGTAATATTAAATAGTATCATATACGTGTAAACTACAAAAATAATATCCAGTGTAATCATAAATATGTATTATTAAACAGAAGCTGGTTTCATCCCTACCCTTAACAACCAATAAATTTATGCTGGTGCTTTATGTGAATTCATGTGTTATTTTTTTTTTGGCATTTATTAATCGCTTACTAAAGTGAATCAACAATCTGTACTTCTCTGAATGAATGTGAATAAATGGAAAACATCACAAAAAGGGAAAAAGAGGAGCTTCGTTTTAGTGAAGTACTCGAGTGTAGACTTAACGATTTCGTAATCCTCCCCCTAAACTTTGATGGCAATAAAGAATTCATGAGAAGCGCCGAGCGCGCGTTTAAGCGCCCGTCCGCCGTCCAAAGTCGCCTGGTTTTCTTTGTCCCGAGGAAACAGCGATGATTAACCGCAGCTTAAGAGGAGCCGCGAGGGCCTTTGCGCAGAGGAGATCAGTGAGCGGAGTCTCGCCTGCAGCGCGAAGGCAAAGAACATTCAATTAGGGCTCCGCCTTTGCGATTACGGGATTCGACGCGAATGTAAAGCCACAGCGCACGTTAAGTGGCGGAGCGGCGTGATCGCGCCATTCAAATTCCCTCCGTCGTTTGTACCTTCTGCTTTGATAATTACTCCCTACGCGCCATTAAGGGCTTTCCTCGGCTGCCAAGAGGATGGACAGCTAATTGACCAACTGCCAACCCTTTTTGATGGCGCTGGAGGAAAATTCGAACCAAAACCCTTGGAGTTTCTAATTTAGTCTTATGGCGTTTGATACACCTACCACAATTATTATCCACTCATTTGCCGCTCCACCAAAGTATTGATGAATATTGAAACTTATACAATGTGTGAGAATCTGCTCAATTTTCTAATTTAGCTTCGGTTGCCTCAAGGGGAACACGCGCTTTGATGTGGGGATCGAGGCCTCTTTGTGGACCTTAATTTGCAACAGGAAGATTAATTTCCCAATGAAATATAACAGCTTGCTAAGACTGTACATTACAATAGCATAAAAAACACACAAAATTCACCAATAGTACACTTAAAAAATAAAAGTAAAATTAAAACATGGGTACCCTTTTACCCAGCAAGAAGTACAA
This sequence comes from Acheta domesticus, assembly GCA_031308135.1. NCBI lineage: Eukaryota > Metazoa > Arthropoda > Insecta > Orthoptera > Gryllidae > Acheta > Acheta domesticus. Next base: position 115,880,708 of record JAHLJT010003656.1, on the reverse strand, counting down.
CTTGACCATCAAAAGAAATGCACCCTTATTATACATAAATGATGGTCCCTCGCAACACTGAAGAACACAGTCACAATGAAGGAATCTTCTTTCACAGTGATGTTTAATACCTACTGAAATCTTTGGATGCTTTGCTCTCACGTTCGCACCTATGGCCCGTGAATGTTCATCCCTCACAAACGCCTGCTGCCTTGCAACAGGAAAGGCACTAGTTCAATAAAGGAGTCGTGTTAAATGGTGTTTGAACACGTATTGAACCTTCTGATTCCTTTGCGTCAACATTAGTAGTTTTGGCACATGAATGAATATCCCTTACACACACGTATGGACAAACGGAAAGGCATTATCTTAATAAAGGCATATTTTTAACAATGTTAGAATATCTATTGATATCTATATCTATATATATATATATATATATATATATATATATATATATATAATGAATAATTGAGCATTTAGAAGACATTTTTCGTATTTCTCACATTAGCCAATTTGTATGTGCGGATGTTAGCGACCATAATCTGCAGCTGCACTCGTCGACGCTAGCGCCTCCTATATTAGCACCCTCGAGCTTTGCCTCCTGTTTGAATGGAGAGTTGCAAGACCCCAGCTTACCTCCATACAGCAAAAATCGTCCACCAGTCAACGGTTCCTCTTGCCTCCACACGCCACGGCTCTGGACATCCACGCGTGCGGGGGCGTAGCGAAATGATAAAGGGGCGGTTCCGTGCTCCACGGAGCTTGCACCGATCCTCCGATCGCCCAGCAAGTTGACTGGATAAATCCCGAGCGCTGGCGATGCAGTGGCGACTTTCGTAACCGCACGAGGCGCGCTCTTCGGTAACAATTGCCTCCCACCGAGAATATAAGGTTTTTTCGCTGTGTGTGCTTGGAATCAAACGTTTCCATTTTCGGAATTTAGCAGCTCCCTTTTTCTTTTGTAACTTCTGTCTTCATTTTCGAATCAAGTGGAGAGTAGCACGTGTCCGCGGGTTGCCCCACAACCAAAGGATCCGTCTGGGTTCCGGAGGGAAGCCAAGTCAAAACGCAGTACACAGTGCTCTCGGAAGAGTATTAGGTAAATTTTCAAGTCAATAACGTTGTGATGAACCAATAGACTATCAAAGCCGATAATCAAGAGATACTGCAATTTCTTCACCACTATGCGTAGTAATCCCAGTATCTCGTTCCCCAAACTTCTTCGTATAAGGACTCGTAGATTTGGTGGTGACGATTTCTTGTTCGCCCCAAACTAATAGAACTTCTGTAGTACCTGAAAGTCATGAACTACTGTTTTTCCTTTACACCAACATCAATATGTAAGCAAAATTAGTAGTAAAACGTAACAGTTTACACATTTCACGACTATTAACTTAACGTTTGGAATAATTACTTTTTAATAAGAAACCCGTAATTTTCGCGTTTATATGCAAGAACATTTCTAATTTTTCTTTCATAAATATGTAAGAATATTATCAAATTATTGGGCAATTAGCCATCTCCAAGCCGCAGTGCCCGAAGGGTAAGCCTGACACACAAGGCCTACACCGATCAGTGTATATATTTTCCATTCTGCGCCTTTCCTAATGTGTGAAATCTTAGTTGTTTCCTCATCGAGCTCAAACTTCGTACATATTTTGAAAATTTCTATGCATGTGTGCGAACATAAATCTTCGTATCAGGGTTGCAATCATACATTATCTCCATGACAATATAAATTTAATAAATAAAAAAATTAAAATGTTTGATATTACATCACTATCCATGTCATCAAATAAATTTCTAACAACGGAAATCTCAGAGGAAATTGTATGATAGATTCTCGATAACGCTTAAAGTTTTATCATTTTATGATAAGTATCCTAATTTACTGTAGAACTGAAGATGGCCATATTGCGCCCGAAAATGTTCCTGCGTTAATAAAAACTGTTGCAGAACTACGTGTGAGGTTTTTATTGACAAGAATATCGTAAACCTTGCACTACGTGCTACAAAACCTGTAACTGCCGAAGATGAATTCATGTCAAACAGCTGAAGAAGCCGTTTTCTGTGAATTGCTCGTAAGTATAACTTCTTTTCATTGCAAATAATGTGAATGGGATTGGCGCCCAAACATTAAAAAGCATAAAGTTTGCTGTAATGAGGTATAAAATTAAAAATGAATTGTTATTTTGAAATAAAAAAGGACTGAGATCAAGGACTGAGGTCTCTAGAACATCAATCCAGTTTCTTATTGAGTATTCAGTCGCATATGTTTGTGTTGAGCAAACTTGAGAATATTCCATTACTACATTCTATTCCTGATATAAATACGAATCGATAATTTAATTATATTATTAAGAGAATAAAATAATAGGAATTGATGCAATTAAAATAGAAATTCCATAGGCACGTGAAGTAAATGATTCTTTTCAGATGTGAATAGAATACTGTAAAATAAGTGATATAGAGAGGTGCGTTACAATGTTAAGAATATTGTTCAGAGTAGAAAGAATTGCATGTGGATAAGGAAGCTGATTGTAAAAGTCTGTCGTTGAAGTGTTTTGGCTTTTCCGCCGCAGGAAGACGCCTGACGGAGGGCGCGATGCGCAGGCGCCGTGCGCTGAGGGCTGGGGGGGGGTGAAGGGGGTGAGGGGGTGAAGGGGCTGAGGAGGAAGTTCCTGCGGAGCCCCAACTGACGCCGCGCATCCGTAGCAGCGAGAGCAAGCGGAGGCGAGGGCGAGGGGCGTGGGCGGGGGCGTGGCCGGGGGCGGGGCCGGGGGCAGGGCGGGGGCGTTGGCGGGGGCGTGGCCGGGGCAGAGGCGGGGGCGGGGCAGGGGGCGAGGCGGGGCGAGGGCGGGGGGCGGGGCGTGGTGTGAGTGCGAGCAGGGAGCGCCGCGGGCGCCGTCAGCGCCTGACGGGTCGCTTCCTCTCCGCTCCGCAGGTGGATCTGCGCGTGTTTCCGCTTCCGCACGCAGCGCCCCTCCCCCTCCCCTCCCCTCCCCTCCTGCTCCCCTCCTCGCATGCGGATGTGGCCGACGCCTTCACGTGCAGAGCGCTTTCGACTGCCAGCACCGTTATTTACAGTAGAGGATGAGTGTGTCTGTGCATCAGAGACAGAGAGTGTGTGGCGCAAATGCGTTTATTTCAAATACCTGTCCGTCCGAATGCACTCGGCAGGCGAAAAGAGTTAACGCCCAACCACTCTTGCAAGCAGTCACTGACACATGTGGCAAGGCAGCGAAGCTAGCGATGTCAGATGGGGAATATAGCTGTTGAATGTATTCAACCATCAAGAAAAACATTTTCTCTTGTTCTGCCGGGGGCGGGACCGGGATGCGATGGGCGGGGAGGGGGCCGGGTGCGGGGCCGAGTGCGGTGCCGGGGGCGGGCCCGGGGTGGGGCGAGGGGCGTGGCGGGGCATGGAGGGGGTGGGACGAAAGGCGGGGCGTGGGCGGGGCAAGGGGCAGGGCGGGGGCGGTGTGAGAACGGGGGCGGGGCAGACGGGGGGTGTGGTCGGCTGCAGGTCGCGTGAACGCCGAATGAGCGGAGCTGGGATGCACTGGTGGCGCGTAGGGGACGGAGTGGAAGGGGTGGGCCAACGGGGGTTGGGGAATAGAAAGTCTTGTTTCACGCCATGAGTAGAAACTTTACCTACAACAATAAATTTAAGAAATAAATCTTAACTCTTTAAACTTTAAAAGTGATCATGACAAATAATCTAAGTTGTTTGGAAAAATACTTTTGGTTTTATTCTTACAGAATGTCTTCAAATTCTATGTGATTAAAACTCAAATGAATATATAAGGAAACCATAAACTCCCCTTCACACTTCCTTCAAATTTTCCTTTATATAAAAACCTCAAATACATGGGAAATATGTTGTTACGGTATATGAATGTATTATAATGTTCACTTGCGTGTGTTGCATCAACTCGACACTTTTTCACATTACAACTGTACACTTTTCTAAAGTACATTTTATAATTATTTAAGACAGGACGTAAACTTCTAAAACTAAAAATGAAGGGAGTTTGAAGAGTGAAAACCATCTTTCTCGCAAGCGAAGTGAACGCGAGCAACAAGACAGAGTGTTCGCAATGCGAGAGCTGTCGCAGCGTCCAACGACGTGAGCAGAACTGTCACACGGACGCGAGAATTCTATTAATGCAAATGTCAATATTTCTCTATTCAAATTAAAATCACTCCAATTACCATTTTCAATTAAGAGGTGTTCTCATCGAATTGGTTACCGACGTGAAATTACGCGGACGCTGACGAAATGGGGCGTTGGCGCTGCCGTTTATCCGCGGAGGAGGGAACGCGAACTGGAGGCGCGACAGAGGCGAACAGGTGTCGGTCTCGTGGCCAGATCGCTAAAACAGTACTGCCACAGTGATCATGGACCATGGGGTCGCGGGTTCGAGTCCCGCTTCGGGCATGGTTTTATGTGTTCGTCCTTTCACTATCATAACCAAACCGTTTCATCATCATACCATAACGTTACATCCGACAGTGGTCGCTAATGACCTAGTATTTAATGCGAGATTAAATAACAAAAAAAGCAAACTAGTAGGCAGAAGGGCACATAAGGTTTGCAATTATTTAGTTCTCTAATACCTTAAATCTAGACTCTTTTTTTTATTTTACCCCCTTCGTCTTCCCAGTAGCTTCGTATCGGCGCCTAGAAGATTGGTTTTTCATATTTTCTGAATTTTTACTTTATCTAATAGAATTAAGATGTGATTTTTGGAATATTAAAAGTTGTAAAATTTGGTCCTGTAGGCAAAACGTGCGCAGAAAATCTCCTCCCCCATACGTCGCACATAGTTTTTACTGTTTTTTGACCGAATAAATAAATAAATCTTTATCGAAAAATTTGAGATGTTTTTGAGAAAAATTTGTATTTCTGAAAATGCGCAAAATTGAGTTCATTTTTATAGAAAAACTTGGGTTTTGGATACTTCATCAGAAATATTTTGAGGCACATGTGCTCACAAAAGTAATAGTATATAAATACAGACACAAATGTAGAAATAACGGCATGAGCCATATATAAAGCTGCACGTATGTAGTAATTATTAAAATTAACGAATATACAAAATAGTTTGTTAATGTTGATCAGGGCATTTAGCACTATTTGTAGAAAACGTGGTAATAAAAAATTGGGCCTATTTTCAAGATAATCTTGTTTTTTAATATTGCTTGTATTTCACTCCAAATTACACAAAAACTACTAATAATTTTAAAACAAGCACAGAATGTATTAAAGAACTAATTGTGAAGTAGACTTTTTTAAAACCTGTATAACAGTGTACGAAAGGGTCCAACAATTTCAAACTTTTTCAGAGGGAAGGGGCAAACAACTTCAAAGTACAGTGGTACGTCGATTATCCGAACTAATTGGGACCAGGTATAGTGCGGATATTCGATAATTCCGATAATGTCTATGTAAGTTACCGTTGCACTAAAAGGTGATGGGTTTTCTCCCAACAATGAACATTCCGAGTCAGCTCTTAAGCATTTACTATCGGATGTTTGACTATCTACCGTTAGTCCTTTTGCACTTAAAGGTGGTGAAAAGGTTTTACTGCTAATAATAAACATTCCGATTAGCATTTATTGTAGGATTTGTCAAAGTTTCCTAAAGTCAGATGATTGAATATAGTACAGTATCTTGTAAATATTTGATCACTGTCAATCATATCGGGAATCATTTTCAATATTTCGTTTTACAAAAGAAAATGAATACGTATAGTATACCCCGCCTAATTTTTAAACAAAATTATAGAGAGACAATATGAGTAGGGATATTTGACGTTCGGATGATTGACGTTCCACAGAATCGTTAAATGCAAAGCCCTCCCCCTCCCCGTAACGCTGTCTCAGCCCCCTGACACTTCCGTTGGAGGACGACCGATGGATCTGCTTCACGCGACCGGGACGGTGACAGAGCTTTTATATTCATTTTAATATATTCATTATCTTCGTGATTTTTAAAATGGTGAGGCTGTACATATTGTTTTATTACAAGTGCTTTTATTTCATTATACTTTACAATATATCGTATTTTTCATCGTATATTTACGCAAGTAATATTTCTTTTGTTCAGTGTTGGTTAATTTTGCTGTTATATTTATTGTACTCTGAAGATGAGGCAAAAATATATCTCCTAGAAACATCCCATCAATAATACTATTTGAAGTTTTAATTCCTTTTTGCATATTCTACTAAATGTTTAGTTATTTCTAAATACTTAAGTGATTCGGTCTGTCAAGAAAACACATATGGCTATGGTTGGCTATATAACTATGCCTATAATTTGGGTCATGTAGAAGAGAATGATGTTTTTTATTACATTCTCTGCAGCGCCTTTTGCTACATCGCTGGCCAGCGTTTGCCTTAAATAAACAATTCATGCATAGGGAGTTTTGCCGACACACCTTTAAACGATCCGAGACACTCAACTGTTGAAATTGGGTACATTTGTAGAGTGGATGATTGTCTGCGCACAAGATGCACTGCACGGCATCAGACACTTTAATTCTGAACACTTTTTGGCTGCTTGATGGGTTGATGAGGCTTTCCAATGCAACAAAATTTGATTGTGGTCTTAGAGAAATGTCCTCGTTGAACTCTAAGGCTTTTGCCCTTTGATTTAGAAAGTCTAATAACTCTTGTAAATCTGTCATCTTTTTTGCAGAGCTATGGGCAAGATACCACGATTCTCTGGTTTTAAGTCTAATTTTGATAATATTAAATGCTGCAAATTTGGGGGAGTCCAACGCGGGATGTTCGAAATGTAAATTCTGAGCTGGTAATTAAGGCCAAAGAATGTTATAATAACTGATTTCCCAGAACGGTGCCAAATTTGAATAATTTATTGCTGTCCATGTGCCAACAGGCTAAAGAATCCGATGAGAAACTATTGAGACCGCCACTTATGTGTTTTTCATGTAAACGTGAAATTGTAAAAATACAAACAAAACGGACGTGGTAAAACTTTCTTGTGAGCATTTATCTAAATAACAACCAAAATCGATTACAAAAATGATAATTTTGTCTTTGCACCGAACCAATGTCATTACTCGAAGTCCTGGCTTTTGATAGCGTTCACCGCTGCGGGCGCCAAGTGCCTCGGCGACGGGATACCACGCCACACCACGCCACGCCGCGCCACGCCACACCACGCCACACCACGCCACGCCGCGCCACGCCACACCACGCCACACCACGCCACGCCGCGCCACGCCACACCACACCGCGCGCCGCCCCGTCCCACCGCGCCACGCCGCGTCCCGAGCCGTCCCACCCCGCCACGCCACACCACGCCGCGCCCCGTCCTACCGCGCTACGCCGCGTCCCGCCCCGTGCCACCCCGCCACGCTACGCTTCGACATGCCATGCCGCGCCGCGCCACGCCGCACCACGTCGCACCTCGCCACGCGTGCGTCACCACTCCCCGCCACGCCGCGCCACGCCACGCAACGCCACGCCACGCTGCGCCACGCCCCGCCCCGTCCCACCGCGCCACGCCACGCTTCGCCATGCCATGCAGCGCCACGCCACGCCGCGCCACGTCGCGCCGCGCCACGCCGCGCCACACCACGCCACGTCCCGCCCCGTCCCACCGCGCCACGCCGCGTCACGCCCCGTCCCACCCCGCCACGCCACATCACGCCGCGCCCCGCCCCGTCCCACCGCGTCACGCCACGCTTCGCCATGCCATGCCGCGCCACGCCGCGCCACGTCGCGCCGCGCCACGCCGCGCCACACCACGCCACGCCCCGCCACGTCGCGCCACAACACACCACGAAACGCTACACCCCGCCACGCGTCACCACACTCCGCCACGCCACGCCGCGTCCCGCAAACGCCCCGCCAGCCTCGCCACACCCCGCCACCCCGCGCCACGCCGCGCCACGTCGCGCCTCGCCACGCGTGCGTCACCACTCTCCGCCACGCCGCGCCGCGCCACGCCGCGCACTGCTTACACGGCCGTGGGCGCAGGGCTCCGTGGTGACAGCGCACGCGGGAATTTACTGCAAATGTAATTACCCGAAATCCAATTACCTCAAACTTCTATTATCTCCGCGAGAGAAATGTTGCTCCGCGCTCTCAGGGAAAAAAGCGCATTAAAATTTCAATCCCTCCATCCACTCGGGTTGTGGTGTTATTCCTTTTTAAAATGGATGTTTGCGTTTTTTAAGGCATCAATCTGAAATCAACGTTCGTGTATTTAGTCCAAATGCTCTTTTAATTTTGTATATTTCAATGCATTGCCTTAAAGCTGTGTTTCAATTATTTCTAACCACATAATGAACCTGATGAGATATTTGTGGAAATCATGGATTGTGTAGTAGAATACTTTCAGGCGGTGGCGATTACGAGTACATAAATCATGAAAATTCAGACTGTTATTACACCTTCCCTTATTTCGATATATCTAAAATATTATTTATCTTTTGCATGTTCCGTGCAATCTTTCTCTCATTAATTACTAATGGAATTTTGTATTTTTGAGATACTCATTTAACTGGCCTGAAAAAAATATAAATGAATGGTAACAGAAGCCTACCCTCTGGGAATTCAGAATGAAATTCTCTTGAAAAGGTTCTCGTAAATATTATGAATTTTTTCCAAAATAATAACATCAACAACTGTTTTGTAATTATTCAAATTTTCGTCTCTTTACAATTTATAAAGTGAGAGCTTTCTTGCTCTCGGAATTACTGTATTTCATCTATTTACTGTAAACCTGGGCTTTCTTTTCTCTATATTAACAATACACAAATACAATAAATCAGACACTTTTTAAAAGCAAATAATTTTAAAATGCATATAATAGTAGTTTATTCAATTAGTTTATATTGTTAAGCCTTATCGCAGGAGTACATGTTTTGAAAACGAGCGGCGTCAGGAGCGAGAATCAAACTTAATTTTGTGGAACAACTTTCCTGGGGTGTTTCGGGTACTTGACAACCGTGCGAGGAAACGGTGATCGGTTGTCCAGTTTACCTCTACCTTCCCCCGATTCTCTTGCTGCGGCTGGCTGAATGTGTGATGATGCAATCATTCGTGCCGCAGAATCTAACACGTCATCATGCCATCATACGTCAACAAAAATACGTTGAATTACAGGAATCAAGCGTGAGTGGTATCACAGACCGCCGTTACCAATTAAAGGTTAATGATAGAACAAATTATGGACAATCAATTTCATTGTAAGGAAAAACCTCCATCTTTAATTTAGTAGTTGTAAGAAGACGTCGAAAAAAATACAAACTTTTGCAAATTCCAAAAATTCAGAGTTAACTTGAAAATAAGACCTACGCCACTTTTGTAAGTGTATTTTACTCTATTCTTACAAGAAATTTAAAGAAAAAATTTGGAGCCGTTATTGAGAAAATTTTGAAAATGTCTGGGGTGCTTCATGTAAAGTACCCCCAAATTTTGAAGAAAGTTTTTCAAAATCGCGGCGCCTCGAGTGGAACCATATCCACTGAAGAATATTCATTTTGGGAGAAATCGGACTTATACTGCGATTTTCGTAACTTTGTCCCTGATAGGAAGCAGCTGTTTCGCTGCCATCCAATCAGGAGCTAATATTTCGCGACAGTGACGTCACTATGGTGATTTCAAGCTCCCGATTGGATGAAACCGTGAACAGCTGATGTCTATCAGGGACAAAGTTACGAAAATCGCAGTATATGGTTTAGGCGCTAGTGTTGTTCACAGACTGACGGACAGACGTTTTGAAAAAAACACTTTTTTCGGTATCAGGGGACCCCAAAATGTGTATTTCCGTTCAAATCTCGAAATCTATTTTCTTCAGCATTACATAACTTTCCCTATACTACGTACGTATACGGGAATGTAAAAAGGAAGTCAAAAGTATTGGAACATTCAAACTCTCAAACACTGTAACGGCTTTCCTGAAGTCACCGCGGCTGCAGCCGTCTGTGGATTGACCTTCAACTTGTCAGTCGGGGTTCGCTTCATAACCCTTAGCTTTAACTGTTTTCGTATCAATTTCCTTTACGGTATTCATCAGTCGGTATTCAGAAGTGTACGATTCTGAAGTATTTGTCCATCAAATGGCACTATGGGGCGTATAACAGGAAACAGGTGAAGAAAGATAATTGATAGTTATTGTGTTCGGGAAACAGTGACGAACAAACGCAGGTGTGGACAGACACAGTTGCTGAATGAACGTGACAAAATAATTTTTTTCGCGACATTGAAATACATCCAATACTTCGTGCTCCCAAACTTGCTTCTGGAATAGACATTTCTCCAAGTGCAGTTCGCATAAGACTAAGAAACAGTTGGTACCATGGACGTGTGGTACGTAGGAAATTCTAAATCAATGACATTAACAGAAAAAAACGCTTTGAATTTACTAAAATTATTGAAATAGTTCCCAATAAATGTAGAAACAATTTACATTTACTGATGAAATTAATTTTAATGTTTTTGGGGTAGATGTATGGGGCAGAGGAAGGGAAACTCCGAATTTCACGAAGAGAGCTCACAGTGAAATGCAGAGGTGGCTCTGTACTCGGCTGGGGGCGGACGAGTGCTTCTGGTGGGCGGAATCTTCACCTCATAAATGGTACAATGGACCTTGCAATGAACATCAGTATTGTGCGAAGTATACTACACAAAAGTGCTGAAAAAATGGACCTTAAAGACTATTTCATTTTTCAGCAGGACAATAATCCAAAGCACTGGGCTTGAAACACAAGAATGTGGATCGTTTCTAATACACCACGATATCTGGAAACGCCACCATAATCTGCAGACATTAGCCCGATTGTATATTTATGGGACATTTTGAAGAAAAAAATTGGAACAGACCGATTTTGTAAAACATTTTCTTAAGTATGATGATGTGTAAAGTTTTTAAAGCATGTACGTAACATTTATCAGTAACATGGAGTTAAATGTAGTATGCATTCTGTTTGATGTTATGCGCATTTTAAGGGCATATCAGAGGTTCATGAATATGTAACGCTAATTAATTTGTGTGAGAAATTACTGTCAAGGAAGTTCATTTAGAATCAGTGACGTCTTTTTAAACGAGGTAGCCGTGCATAAAATAGTAAGTTCTTCTCCAAAGATTAGACGGAGTAGTTAAATTATTTTTTATAGTGAAAGGTGTGCGAACATTTTGTAAAGGGGTGTATATTTGATTTCACATGTTCACATGGTTTAAGAAGCTGTTGGATGGGCTGATGGAAGCTGTTGATAGTGGTTTCGTGTGTGTGTTGGAAAGAGCCCTTCTCCCACCCGTAAGATCCCATGTCCCTGAGATCAAAGAAGCTCTTCCAAGAGCCTCTGTTGCTCCCAGCAGGGAAAAGAGTAGGTATCAGGGTAAAGGAGGGGGTGTACGTTACAAGTGATAAACAAGAACGGGGTGGACTTAGTGCAGTCGACTCCGGTTACAGTGAACGTAAGTTACTGGTCCCGTTTCACTTACATTACACATAAGCATTAGAAGGTCGCTTATAATGAACCTGGATCTCGGATTTGTATTCAACCGGTAGAAATGTTGGCAAAACAATTACCAAAATCGTTCCTTCTCTCTCTGGCATCACGTCGAAGCCACTTCGAAGTTCAACGCAAACTTGATACCAAGCATTTGTTGATTGCATTCCGGTCCTTGAAAATGTCCAGTGTTTCATCCCACAACACGGATTTTGCTTCCATTGATGAAATGAGATTTTCCATTATCAATCTCGACACTCATGTTTACGAAATGATGATATACTACACACGTACACACTCAAGCACTGCAGACCACTGCACTGATCAAAGCAGAAGCGATAGGAATTCCGCTGTGTGTGCAAACGTCCATTCGGTCAGGTAGGCCGCTAGTTCCACGAGATGGTAAAATTTCCGTGCTAGTAGCACCGGACAGCTACCGACGACGTCAAACTTACCGATCGTTTATTTTTTCGTCAAATGTGTAAGCTATAACGTACTCCACTCGGCTACTGTTGAACCGGCAGCGACTGTCATTTCTCCACTCGGAAAAACCCCTCAAGTAAGATTTGATCGATCAATGTAAGTGTCGTCTTCTGATTTACTATTATCACTTACATGTTGACGAGAAAAAATATCTTTAGTACACAGAAATGTACAGTGCGATTTATTTAAAATGTTTGTAGATTCTATTTTTAAAACTTGTAAATCGTGTAATGAGTAGAACCAAGTTTCAAAATAATAAAAAAGAAGTAGTCGCAACTGACTTATTTTTTTTACAGAATAATCTGCAATATAAGTGAAATAATAACAATCATCTTAACCACAAAGAAGATGTAACAAGTTATACAAGAAATATTATTGAACATATATAAATTTTATAAATCATTATAAAATATTTCCCGTTCGTAACAATTCATTGTTTGAATACTGAAACATACAATTCAACTCTCAGAGTGTAGCCAAGATATGTTCTTGGAAATTAAATCTGCTTCAGACAGAGATGTTCTACATTAAACAGTTCAGATGGGGCTGTCTTTCTCCCGTTGACACAGTAATTGTAATGGTTCCAACGTATTGCGCGATGAAATAATTTCATTGCTGCTGCAACGTCGCATCTCTCTCTCCTCCTCGTCCGCTTCATCTCGTGTCGCGCGAAATAATGAACACGTCATGCGGAGCCCTCCAATCAGCGCGCGCGAACCCTCCGCGATTGCAGAGAGCACCTCCAACGCCGTCCCCATCGCTCGAGCGGCGTTGCCACGCCATCAGATGTATCTCCCGGTGCCAACCTCCAAACGTCCTGGTACTTTAACTGCAATTTCTGCTACCAATATCAATTGATTCAAGCTCTGTAATTGTTCGAATTATAACTTTTGTGTTTTTAACGCGCGCAGGAAGTTCGTTAAATTAACTCGATATCGATTCTCGATTTATCAAATGAACTAAATGGAGGGAACGGAATGTTCTCTCATTTTGTACTACATCATGTGCTACAAAAAACACCATCGTATGTCACGCTTAATGTTTTTACTGCAGTGTTTTCATCAACATCATAGTTATTTGTAATATTTCTGTTGGTTTTAAATTATTGAATATACTGCGATTTTTTTAAACTTTTGCCCCAAATAGGATTCAGCTGTTTCGCTGCCATCCAATCGGGAGCTTATAATTCGCGAAAGTGACGTCGCAATGCTGACGTTCAAGCTCCCGATTGGATGAAACCGGCAACAGCTGATTCCTGTCAGGGGCAAAGTTACAAAAATCGCAGTGTAAAAAAAAATTCTATACGAATATCAAATCGTATATTATCAAACCATAGACTTGTTCTGGTTTTTAACTGTATCAGAATGTCTTCATCCTGGTGCATGGTGTCTTCATTAAAACCCTAGTAAAAAGATCAGGATCGCGGTACGTGTGGCAACACTGCTCGCGCCCGCCCCCATTGGTCGGCTGCCAGAACGGCCCGGCAGCAGCGCGACGAACGGCCGCCTCCATCACTGTCCCTGTCTCTGTCTCTGTCGCGCTCTCCTCCGCCGTCTGTGTCGCTCCGAGGAGCTCCGCCCGCCCCTTCATTCGGAGCGGCGGCGGGCGGCGCTGCTTTAATTTACGCCGGGAATATTGGCATTCGTTTAATTTAAAGTTGGCCTTGTTTCCGCGGATACGGAAACCGCCGAGTTAATTTGGGGCCGGTCGCCGCGCGGCTGCGAATGCGATTTCATCACGCGACCGCGGCGGAAATTAAAAGTGAATGAGAAAGATTGTGCCTCGCGGCGCGTCATCGCACGCGCGTTGGCCGTGACACGTGCTACACACGTCTTCAAAGCAGCGCGGGGTAGCGGTTGGCGGTGATGTGTGTTAATCGTGGCTGACGTATTCCAGTTCTCGTTAGCCCCGAGGATTCAAATCCTTGTGAAGGAGTTATGATTTTTTGTTCTCCGCCACAAATTGCGCGCTCGTTTAGAGTTTTGTGGAAAAAGTTTCAGAACAAATTGGGCTGCTTTACTAATATTGAGCAGTAGATTGGAGTGCTTTGCTGCATTACTTTGAGTGGTGAGTCATGGAATTACACAACTCCACGATCGGATTTCCAACAGGCACTTCAAATAAAAATGTGGAAGTATCATTTGCCGATAATTCTCTATTTACATAGAAAAATAACAAGTTTTAACGTATTTGATAAATAGAAAAATTAGGTGGAAAAAAAACATGACTGTAAAATGTTGGCATTATATATTTGATGTAAAAGGCTTCCAAGGGGATTCACTGGTAAAGTCCGTTTTTCGATCCAACTCATAGTTTCCAAAAATTCGCGAAAAACGTGACCGTAGGTTGGGAGACCGAATTAGGCTCCTTTTTTAGATCCGACACATAGTTTTCGAAATATTCGCGAAAAACGGAAATAATTTCGATTTTCGAAGTTCATCCTGGAAGTCTGCGTCCTAGCACGGAATGTCATGGCGAATTCACTGGCGAAGTCCGTTTTTCGATCCGTTTCTTAGTTTTCTGGAATTCACGGAAAACGGAAAAAGATAGTTTGAAATTTTTCAAATACACAAAAATGTCGCCTAACACTTCTTTACATATTTGGAGCAATTAAAAATATCATTGAGAAAAAATGTCGAATTTAAAAAATGCAATATTACAGTCTGTTCTTACCATAAGTTATGTGAGGTTATGTCCCATGTTTACAACGCGTTTTGTTCTGCTCATTTCTTTGGCGATTTCACTCCATAATGTCCTGCTGTTGTCCCTGTTGTAATATTGGAACCCTTTTCTCAAGGTGTTCATAGATTTAAAAGTAAACTAACAAATGATATTTGTACATTTTATTAGTAAGTAAGTTAGATTTATTAGAATGGTTTTATTATTATTATTATTATTATTATTATTCCATTACATCACGACTAAAGATCTTATGAGTCGGCTGAATATAAAATCTACTCCAGGTTGCAACCAGCTACCTAAGGAGCAGATTCGGTGAATATCAGTGCCTCTACAATACTTTACGCAAAATGTGGGCTGTTCCAAATAAAGCAATTTCTTGCACTTCCCAATCTTTTGAATTACCTGGGAGTTTAGACAAGTTCTTACTCAAATTTTGCGGAACAAATCCCAGAGCTCCGATAACTATCGGGACGACCTGTGCTTTTACGCCCCACATTCGGCTTATCTCGATTTCCAAACTCTTGTATCGTTTCTCTGCCTCCTTGGTAACGACGTTTTGATCGCAAGGTACAGCAACATCGATAAGTAAACACGATTTTTTCGCCAAATCCCGGATAACTACATCCGGTTTGTTTGCCGTTATCGTGCGATCAGTTTGAATTTGTTGGTCGTACAATATCGTACACAATCCAACAGACGTCACCGGTTTCGGTGAGTGTTCGTACCACTTGGGGCATGTGTTTGGAACTTCGAGGGCGGTACAGATCTGCCAGTGGAGGTAGCTACACACCCTGTCGTGTTTTTTAAGGTATTCGGTCTTTGCTAGGATTGGACAAGCTGAGACAATATGATCAATGGTTTCTACTTGCTCCAGGCAAATGCGGCATTTATCATCTTGGGAAATTTTGAGAACCGCTTTATCATAATGTCGTGTTCTCAAGGCCTGATCTTGGGCAGCTATTACAAGTGCTTCCGATTCTGGCTTCATTCTTCCCCTTTTAAGCCACATAAATGATTGATCTTTATTGATCTGCACCTTGTCCATTCTTTTTAGGTATTGTCCGTGGAGTGGTTTGTCTCTCCACGATTTCTTTAACATTTTTTGTGTCTCACACTTCATGTTTAGCAGCATCAGAAGATCAGTGTCTTGCCCAGTTTTCTTCGCAATGCTTCTTGCTACACTAACAATGCCTCTGTTTCCCATTCTTCGGTCAGATTTCATGACCTGCCTCATTAGAGGGTCATCTTGATGGCTGACTACATACTTCCCCAACCCGACTATTGCGCTGTGCCAGGAGGCCTCAATTTGTCTGAGGCCTCTTCCTCCTTCCTTACGTGACACATAAAGTCTATGTATATCAGCTCGAGGGTGGGAAACATGATGCATTGTTAGCAGTTTTCTGGTTTTTCGATCCATGGTGCGAATTTCTTGCTCAGTCCAGTCCACTAGTCCAAAACTGTATTCGGCTACAGGTACCGCCAAACTACCTATTGCAGATATTTTATTCCTGGAATTCAGAGCGGACTGCAGGACCAGTCTCACTCTCCTATAATACTCCCTACGAATTCTCTCTTTCATTCTGTCATTCGAGATGGTTTCACTTTCTTCAATGCCCAGATATTTGTAAGTTTTACCTGGCTCAAGATCTTGAATCACAGTGTGCGTATCAATTTCAATGTTCTCAGACGTTGTGAGTTTCCCTCTTTTTAAATTGATTTTTGCACATTTGTCAAGACCAAACTTCATGCAGATGTCATTGCTAAAGTCATTTACGACAGACAGCATTTGGGAGAGAATCGCTTCATTCTTAGCAAACACTTTCAGATCATCCATGTAAAACAAATGTGATACTGGCCTTTCATCATCATGGAGCTTAAAACCAAGGTCAGCTTGCGACAACTGTCTCGATAGTGGGATCAAACTAATGCAAAAAAGCAGAGGGGATAGTGAATCTCCTTGAAAAATACCCCTGTTAATCTGAATACTTCTGGTTTCTACTGCTTCCTTTCCGCTGTGGATTAGTAACCTGGTACTCCACGACTTCATACTAGCCTTGCAAAATTCAATAAGTCTAGGATGAAATCGATAGATCTCCAGGGTCTTCAAAATCCAATCGTGTGGTACACTATCAAAGGCCTTTTGGTAGTCAATCCAAGCCATGCTCAAATTACGTTTGCGTTTCTTTACATCATTCAAGATGACTTTATTCAGTAGCAAGATTTCCTTACAGCCATAAGAGCCTTTACGACATCCTTTTTGTTCAGCTGGCATTAGATGATTCTTATCTAGATGTCTGTACATTTTGTCAGCTATGGCTGAAGTTATAACTTTGTACAGGACTGGCAGACACGCAATTGGCCTGTAGTTCTTCGCCAAAGAGCTGTCTCCCACTTTGGGTAGCAAATACGTGATGCCGCGTGTGAGCCATTCCGGGATTTCCTTCGGGTTTTCAAAAATTTTATTAACAGCCTTTGCTAGATGAGAATGTATTGCTGTTAATTTCTTAATCCAATAAATCTGGATCTTATCAATCCCGGGGGACTTCCAGTTTCCCATGTTCTTAATTGCTTGGAAGAGGTCCTCTTCCGAGAATTGGTGAACATCTTCCACTGTTTCTACAAGTTCATCGGCAGCATCAACTTCAGATTGAAGCCAAGATGCGTCTTTGTTGTAGGATCTGCTCTCCTCCCAGATTCCTGCCCAAAATGCTTCGACGTCATCTTTTGAAGGAGTAACAGCTTTGCCATTCGGTTTTTGAGTCAGATTGCGATAGAATCTCTTCGCGTCTGTTTCAAACAACCGGTTCTGTACACGGAAATCTATTCTACGTTTGTAACGTCTAATTCTTTGAGCCCATGCTTGAATTTTCTCTTTTAGCTTCTCAACTACCATTAGCCTGCTGGTGTCATTTTCAATTTGGTATTTTTGTTCAACATTGAATATTCTTCGTTGAACTTTAGAGGTGTGCGTTAATTTAGAAGATGCCTCAGCTAAGAGTGATATTTCGCGCCGGGTGTCGGCTATTCGTTTCATAATTCTGTTCATCCATGGTGGTACAGAGCTGTTTACTCTGTTTTGCTGTCGGCCGTCGGTGTTCTTGGCTGGCCCCAAAATTATCTGAGATACTAGATATCCAGTTGCATATATGATGTGATTGATTTCAGTAATATCTATATCTCTGCCTGGGTTCTCCACCACCTCATTTAAGACAGAATTCACTGTTTCTATCACTCTTTTAGCTTTGGCAGTTTCGTATATTCTCCTCAACGGTTCGCGAGATTCAAGCGAAAGTTGACTAACTCTTTCTATCTCGCGCCGAAGGAGATTTCGCATTATGTCCTTATCGTGTAATTCATTGCCAGATGAATTTTTACCACTGACGTGTGTTTCACCGGAAAGAGATGAACCTTCCACGGGATCGTCATTTTCAAGTTCTACATGTTCGTCATGTGGATTGTTCGAGCGAAGTGCATACTCCGCATTTCTCTCAATGTCAGCAAGTTCTTCTGCTGTGAATTTTCCACTGCTGAGTATGTATCGTCGTTGACTGGCAAGCTTCTTTGAGTCTAGGGTAGGTCTCATATCTGGGTTCCGCTCTCTCCATACCTTGAAAACTTCTATTTCTGAGCCCCCATTTTTCGCTTTTGCATAGTAAAAGCACCACATCACCTCCTTTAATTCATCCCGGGTCCATCTCTGACGATGGCTTCGAGCTACTGTCGGCTCTGGGTCCCTGGGACTAACATCCGTGGGATGGCCAGACGTCGACAAGGTGACATTAGCTCGGTTTCTGAGCACGTATGGGACATTGGTAGAACAAGGCACGTTAAGGTTCATTACATTGCTTGTTCTATCCATTTTGCTCATTGGTTTGAATTGAAGATTCGCAGGACGCAAGTTCGAGTTCACAGGTCACACTTAACCCTCGGGTTGTTTCCTGCCATCCGTTACTGCGACCCACAGTGGCCTCGGGGCATCCCCCCGCAGGGCCCAGCAAGGGGTCCCTCCGATCGCCAGTCGGCATTACTAAACCCTACGGTATTTTCACTGACTGCTGAAGGCAGCCTCCTTCGCTGGTTAATGCAAGGTTCG
Organism: Acheta domesticus; assembly: GCA_031308135.1. Taxonomy (NCBI): domain Eukaryota; kingdom Metazoa; phylum Arthropoda; class Insecta; order Orthoptera; family Gryllidae; genus Acheta; species Acheta domesticus. The sequence continues at coordinate 115,861,978 of JAHLJT010003656.1, read as the reverse complement.
GGCCTCCACTCTAATCAGTGGCCTGGTGTGCCAACCCAGTTTCTCTCCTGTACCCTCTATGGGCCGACAACAGGAAGTCCAAAGGTTCATGACCCTTCCCTCTCTACTTACTTCCCACTCTCCTCAAAACGGAGTACTTCTTCGTCTGACCCCTCACCTTCAACCTATTCAGCAAGGGAGGCCCTACCGGTAGCTAGGCTACCACTGACATAGCTTTAAGGCTCATGGGGGTACTCAAGCCCCACCACCAACTGCAAGGTCGTGTACTCCCTAGGTGGAGTTATTATTATTATTATTATTATTATTATTATTATTATTATTATTATTATTATTGCTGTTATTAATTATTGTTATCATTATTAGTATTGTTATAATTATTAGATGCATTAGTTTATAGTATTTGTATTGAAGTGTGGTGACGTGTTGTGAAGTGTAGTGCAATACAGAAGTAGAAAGAGAAGTGAAGTGAAGTGAAGTGAAGTGAAGTGGAGTGCAGTGTATTAAAAGTCGTATATGTTATTATAAATTATCTGTACAGAAACATCATAAGTGTAGAATTAATGCGGTTATTTTTGTTAATGCATTTATTGTTAACATTGTTATCTTTTTATTATTATTATTATTATTATTATTATTATTATTGTCTTAAAATTTTTTTAAAGATACATTGTATTTAATTCGTAATTATAATATGTAAATTTTAATGTTCCGCCACCAGATTGCATAAACCTACTTGCGGAAATAATAAATATCTATCTATCTGGAATCCGATGTCTTCCGCAGAGTATCTCGTTCGTGGACAAGTGAAACCAGCTTTCCATCTCCGACAGCTCAGATCGTGCGAATAAATCAAATTCATTTGATACCGGTCTGCCGACTTCGAAGTTCGGCTGTCTTCACCAGAACTTATCGGCTGCAATGTTACCGTGCTTGCGCTCTAGTAAGAGTTTGAAATATTCTGCCGTCAACGGCCGTGTTCGGCCGAACATGAATTCGGCCGAATAAGGATCCACTCTGACCGTTCGATTTCGGTAGATGATCAGACTGAATCATCCAACGCTTACGTGTTTCCGAGCTAATGGAGACAGTGTCGATAATTTTAAAAAATGTTCCTTTTCTCCAGCTCGAGCATTCGACAAAATTTGTCATTTAGGTCAACTAGATAATTACAGGATATAAGTATTACAGTATATGTATTCAAAATTATTAAAACTTTTCTTCTACATCCCAACAAAAATATATTATCATTCCAATCTACGACCAATTCAAAAAGGGATTTCCCAAAGTACAACTCTATCTCCTTTATTATTTAATATTTATATGTCATATATTATCTTTTACTACAAATGCTCGCACAAAATGGACTCATCTCTGGAAAATATCAATAAATCCAAAACAAAACCCAAGCAAAATGTTTACTCTGTGTGCACACATTTACACTATATTCACCGCACTTTTGGATAGTGTGTTGAGGACTTGTGCATCTTCCTTTTCACAGTTGTTTACTCTCAAATTTAATGCATCTTTAATTTAACCCTTAATTGGTCGCGCGTAGGTCTTTTCCCCGCCATTTTTATTTGTAACGTTGCCATGACCGAACATTTTGTACTGTTCGGTTCCGGGCTCGTGAAGCTGTCTTTTATCTCTTTGTAGTGCGATTGAGTGTGTCATCTTAAATTCATCATCGTTTGGGTAGTTTATAACAGGGTTTTATTGAGAAGTCGGTCTTTTAGACAGTGACGCGACCTGAAAGGTAAGTAAATTTTTAAAGCAAGGTGGAGATATATTGGATTTCGTTTATAAAATTGCGATTCGTTTCTTTTAGGAGGGCGATTCACTTGACATTTTTAACCCCAATGACATTGCTATATAATGCACACAAAAGGAATTTGATTGAAATATCACAATTGTTTTATAAGTGTCTATGTAATCATTTTTATTTTAAAAATACAGTTAACGTTTCAGATATGTTAAACTGTTTTTATTAACCTGAATACATAATTTTGTGTCCCTTAAGAAAGAAAAAAATATTTATCAGTGAGCGTGTTGCAGGCGGGGAAAAAACAGACGCGCGACCACGAGTGTAACAGAAGTACGCGCGACTAACTAAGGGTTAAGGGCGGGAAATATCATTGGGGAAACGTGACTGGATTCGAGGATGAAGAAAATAAGTTTTCATCTAACATGAGGTTTTGAAAAACGAGCGAAATTGATATTTTTGAAAAAGTTTTGTGAATTTATTTTAATCTGTGAATATTTTTATTGGACATAAACCAGGGATGTTGCAAAGTTTTGCGAAGAATTTTATTTGAAATTTGTTAAGATTGATAAAGACATTGCAAATAGGGCTGTCATGTGTAAGAGAAGGCCTAACGAGAGATTTATAAAACAAGATTTCACAATTAATTCGTAATTCGAGATTTTAATATTTTTAAGTATATAATTTTGACGCATTATGTGTTTCGTCAATTGTTTTTCGGAAGTGAGATATCCACGTAAGCCTTTGCTCTTAAACTCTTAAATACTTAACGAGTTTAATACTCTCAAACCATAGAATAGTAATGTTATTACTGATAAGAGGAGGTTGTGGATGGCAACAGAGAGTAAAGATTTTTGCTCGAGTTTTATTTGGATTAATATGTATTCTCTTAAATTGAGTTCAATGGAAATATTTTGAATTGCACTCTCAATAATATTAAGTGCAATTTTGATATTTGGATGGGAGGAGAATAATGCTGTATCATCTGTATCGAGCAGGGGTTTTCAAACTTTTTTGTCCACGGCTCCCGTGACCCAAACGAAACTTCCCGCAGCTCCACTGGCAGCAATAAGTTTCAAATACAAGGGTTAATATAGGCTTACTAAAGATTCAACACAAATGAGCAAGTGATATAATTGGCTACTTTATTTCCATATTCTAAATACTAGTTGAATGTGGCGTCGCCGACGCTGTAAAACTGTTTAAAAAGTATATTCATAGGATGAAAATTTCCTTTGTACTTCATTTCTTTCATGCGTAGCTTCGTTCTTAGAGTATCTGGCATTGGACTTACCAATGAATCGTAGTATCTGTTAATGTTATACTCCAGTTCAAAAATTCCCAACACTCTATAGCCTTGTACATTAACTCCAAACGGGAAATGAACTGGTCATATTGCAATTTCAAAATTATAATCGCTGTAAAAAAATACTTACAGGTTGATGAATGATGGCACAGCACAGCTATAGTTTTTACGATTTGTTTTCTAATTAAAATTATCACCTGTAAGCTGTTGTTCTATTTTATTCTCTAATGCTAATATAATATCATTCTCCATTAGTTCGGAAAATTCTGACGTAAAATCTTCTACAATTACGTTTGATTTCCTTGAGTTGCTTAACACTTCCATATTTTTATACCCTATTTTGGGATTTTAAAACTTTACAAAGTCGGTCTGAATTTTGTTGTGAAGGCGAATATATATATTATATTCATTAAAATGTTACTATTTTGTATGTTTATGTGTATAAGTTCTAAGTCTCATTAAAATGAAAATCGATATGTGCACTCTTAAGAAATGTTTTGTTTAGTATTTACAGTTCTTGTTTCCTTCGTATTCACTTCACGTTCTTCAAATTTAATGTTCCAAGGCAAATTCTTTATACAAAATGCACATGAAACACTTCACACTTCACTACAACTAAAATACTTCAGAATTTACCACACATTCTGCAGGGCAATATTCATTTAGTTTTTTCTCGTTTGTCAAAAATCAGTGTTGCCGTCGTCGTGGAACAAAATTATGGCGTCGTGGACTGAAAATAATCACAGAACTAGCTAGTTCCCGGCGCGTTGCTGCCGCAGAAGAAATAATTGAGTAAATATTTCTCTCTCCCCTCTCTTTTCCCTCTCTTTTCACCTCCATTTTCCCCTCTTCCTCTCCCTCTTTTTCCTCCTCTCTCATTTTCCCCACTCTCTTTTCCATCAGTGTTTCTTTCCCCCCTCTGTGTCTCTTTTCTCCCTCTGTCTCTTTTCTTCCTCTCTGTCTCTTCTTCCTCTCTGTCTCTCTCTTCCCCCACTCTCTGACCCTTTTCCCGTTCTCTCATTTCCGCCTCTATTTCCCCCCACTACTTCCCCCTCTCTCTATTTTCCTTCTCATTCGCTATTTTTCCTTTCTTTCTCTATTTCATTCTCTTTCATTATTTTCCCTATCTTTCTCTATTTCCTTCTCTTTCAATATTTCCCTCGCTCTTTTTTCCTCTCTCTATTTTCCCTGTCTCTTTTTCACTTTCCTGTCATCAACTTGCGCCGCCTGTTCCTTGTGTGCTTCTCAACCTCGCCCCACGGCACACGGCAACGCCCAGCAACAATAAAGCGCACGTGCATTGGGAATTGCATTTAACTGAAATGCCATCATGTGCTCTAGCGCCATCTAGTGGAGTTACAATAATTGTAATATGCCTATGTTCTTCCCGCAAGTGCAAGCAATATGTTCACACATTTTATCGCAATTGGATGCCTGCTACTGCAGCGCATTAAGCACGAACCAACAAACATGGATTTTTATATATTAGATTAATTTTCTGTATAATAATTTTTCTAGCTGAAGAACCCCGCGTTGCCGGGGTATTTATCATAATTTTGTATTAAACAGAAAGAGGAATTCCATCTATTCTCGCCCTATGGCAGAGCCTTCTTCTATTCTACTGTATATTCCCTCCGCCCTATCCCGCCTCTTTCTGCCTTGCTCCAATATGGAAATACCTGGTCTTCCGTAAACACTAAAACACTTCTCACTAAAAAATATTTAAATTTTAGTCCTAATGGGGTTCCCACCCCCAAACTGCTTTCTCTTTATAACTGAAAATAATAAACAAATCTAAACTAAAAATTAAAATGCATGTACTTAGGTATATTCTGTTTGTGGAATTTTATGTATTATATTCATACTTTCAATCAATTGCCATATTATAAAACTTAACCATTTTCATATTTTTTCTTCTTGCGTATTTAGAAAGGAAAGTTTGAAATTGATCTTTCCGCATCAATCGACGTCTAGAAATAATTAAAGGAATTTTAATTGAATTCTAGTACCTTTTTAGGATCCTTGATAAGTTGTGGCTGACAGAAAGGAGCCATTGAGCACTTATGCGATTATAATATCTCCAAAAAACCGAGTTCACAGTGGCTCTCGGCTTGACAACACTTTTTCTATTTAAAATAACAACCTTCAAAACCAGCATTGTCACACATTAAATTCCTCCAAATACCCATTTACCAATATTGTTTTACTTTCATTGTACTGCGGTTTTACTAAAAATTATATTATTGCCGAACTATCATCAATTTAATAATTCCTTCAACACCCAAAAGTACTCGCTACTATATTAAAACACTTATCTAAAACATGCATCCCTCCGTCAGTTTCAGAATAACACGTAAATCGCACTGTCACTTGCCCAACCTGCAAATACTTATGCTTAATTTACTACAACGAAACATGTGTGCACTCATACCTTTTTACGGCAATGTTAACCACATCCATTAGAAAATTATATCTTCCAAACATTTAGTCTCTTGTACACTTAATGCACTCACACCTACACGCAATTAAAATCAATATTCAAGTTACTTTTATAAATAAAGCGGAAAAAATGCAGAATTATTTCGGGTTAGACAAATGACTGTGAAAAATAAACAAACAGTCCTCTAAATAAGCAATTCTGTACATTGATGAAATCAGTAGAAGATCTCAGACCTCATCCTCTGGTGGCGCGCAGCTAAACAATTGACATTGATCCACTATTGAATCTGTGATGTAGAGCCAGGCGAAAAATGTCCGGAAAAGTAATTATTTTGTGAATATAGTAAGGTTTGTGATTGTAAATCATAGCCTATGTTACTCCAGACCTTTAAAGGAAGCTTGTACAAAAGTTTCATCAGTATTGGTTCAGTAGATTCAGAGATTATCGCGCTGTAAGTCAGTGCAGTTCTGTCTTTATATATTAGAGAAGAAGATATAGATAGATAATGGGGTTTAATCAATGCCACCTGCATAGATCTATTTAGGTGGCGTAGATTTAATTCCTGTCATTCTCACAAGGATCCCAAACACGAAAAGACCCGTTTTTGTCAATTTCTTGGAATCTTATGGCCGGATCGAAAAACAAATTATCAGTTCCCCAACAGGGGACCGAGATGCGTTCAATGACACCTCATATGTCTCGATTGGTGCACGGGAAGTGATCTAGCCGTGAGGCACGGAAATCCCCACACACGCACGGTATGGGAGTTTACTCAAGTTCTATATAGGGATATATTAAAATGATATATATTTTTTGTGTGTCGCCGCCGCGCTCTCGCGTGAGCACGGGAACTCTTGATCTGCGTGGGTAGAAAGATGAAACATGCCCGACCGCGATGCGCGCTAGGGGTGTATGTCCTTGCTAGAGGAGCCACAGAAGCTCATTCGTAGAGAACTTGCTGGGTTCAATTAACCCACAATTGATTAGAGAAATCAATCACATATTACAAATTACATACAGTATGATAATGCCAAACTATTTTGTTAAAAGTACTACATTTCTGTAAAACATGTAATATTCTAAATTATATATAATCCTACTAAATGTATTTCAAATCTGTTCAATTACAATTTTATATTTAACTGTTTGTGATTATAGCTTGATATGTATAATTTTTCTGTACTTTTTACATTGTTTTTATAACTGAAGAAAATGTTATGTAATGCATAAATTGTAGTCGCTAATAACCTTAGTTGTTGATGCGATTTAAAATAAATAAATTAAAAAACAACTATTTTGTTGACAAATGACCCAGGGATTAAAGTAAATCAAATCTAAAGATCATTTTTAATAACGCCCCGGGGAGTCGCACGCACTTTGGAAACCTCTGCTATAGAGAGACAAAGTAACAAAAGTAAAGGTTCTCTAGAATTACGTGAAAGAGCTCGCAATACAATGATTAATGAACTATCTAAATTTATTTTAACGCCAATCAGACTTTCTAAGAGTCAACAAATTAGCATTCAGAAAAAGAAACAAACTCAAAAAATTTTAAAAGATAATCCTGATTTATTTTTTGTTCCTGCTGGCAAAGGAGACACCATAGTGGCAATAGATGCTCCAGATTACATCAGTAAGGTTGAACAGAATTTTTTACATAATGATGATAATGCATTACTTCAGGAAGATCCATCAAAGATATTTTTAAACAAAATTCAGCAACTGATTAAAGGTACCTCTGCAGGGACTTTTGTTGTTGCCCTGTGCCATAAATACTTGTTTATTCTGTTTGTGATACGTCTATTAAAAATATCGAAACGCATGTGCCTATGGAATTCTCAGTGCCTTTCTTATGTAAATTATCTAATATTGATACATGCAGATTAGATGTATGCATTTTGCATTTCGCTTAACAGTTCAATTCTTAACATTGTGTAAGCTTAAAAAGCTCTCGTATCATTGAATTTCTTTTCAGTCTCATCTCTACTGAAAGCATATTTTTTCTGACGGCGTACGATCATTTTTTCTGATTACATATTATTTTCATGCAGTTTTCACTTCTTAACCGTTTGTATGATTGGTTCGTTAATAATTATTTCCTTAGGAATGAATGTACTTGTTATAGAATTAATTTTAAAAGGCATGATCGTACTCTCAACAACTCGTGAATTATTTTTGTATTTTTTTTATTTCTTAACAATAAGAGCACCCACATTTTTTGTCCCAATATGCCTTTGTTGAAGTTGAATATATGTCTTCGTTTTGTACGTAGATCCTTAACAGGTTGCTGCATGATTTTGATAAGAAGAGAAACCTGATTTAATGCCCTATAGCGATGTTTGCATTTTGCCTCTTGCCGGAACCAGAATTTTTAAAATTATTTATTTTTATCTTGTCTCGTCGTGTTGTTTGTTAATAAATATGCTGACTGGTAAGGTGGATTGATATACCGATCACAATATTCTCGTGAAATATGTGATATTGCACTTTTATGAACTGCAAAAGTCTAGGGTGAATACAATTGCACAAATAATGAAATATATTAAAGTTTTATATAAACGACTTTGGGCTTGGTGCAATTGTACAAACAGATCCAATTTAAAACTGTATAAATGAAACTTACTTGTTTATTGGAAATTTAAAATGGATATTCTAGTAAAGACTACAAAGCGTGGTTTCTATGATAGTTATTTCGATGAAATGTGAATCCAAATAACACATCGAATGTTTTAAAATTAATTTTAACTCGTATGATTCCGATAGGTATTTCAATTATATTCTGCATTCTAAAAGTAATATTCTAATGAAATAAGGAATGTTATTAAATACACTGAATGAAATAACAACTGTAGTTGTACTATTAAGCGACGCAGATAATTTTTGCCTTACTCTGGAACCCTAAGAATCTAAAGATGTCAACGGTTAGTGAAGTATTTAGCAGACGAAACATGATCTATCTCCATTAATTTGCTCCACTTTTCAGCGAAAGCGCTACTGCGTTCCAGGAAAACACTATTCACCCGAACGTGAGTTTTGAGGACGTTCCTTACACTCTTTTATTCTAATTTTTATTACAGAACAGTGTAAAGGAAAATGTGAAATGGGCATCAGCAAAAAACGTTAAAGGGAGAGCTTCATCAAAAGGCCTCCCGCCTCGCCGTTCAGACGGAGAGGTACTAGGCGGGGGCGTTGCGCGGGGGGGGGGCACGGCCTCATAAAAAGCAGCTGCGGAAAACAACAGGTGGCCGGGCGTGGTTCGCCCTTGTTCCGCCGCAGCGCTGGCGTCGGCTGCCCCGCGAGCAGGCAACGCGGGTGGCGCCTCCCAGCGCTTTCACCCGAAGCACTGGCGGTCCAGGGGGGCCACACCCGAAAAGGCCTGTGGTGCCATTTTTATAACTTTGCCGCTCAAGCCCCTACGGCCACGATAGAATATCACACTGCATTTCACGTCTTTCTCGCTCGTGCTGCTAGATGTCGCATGATCGCAACCACTGCTTAGATAGATACATATTTCTATTGGCTCAATGTGTTTTTACATAGCCACAATACAAAAATTGGTGCCGTAAGGCTATTACATACACTTTAGTACAAATTTTAACTTTACAATTGATACTCGTAATGAAATTTCCCACACTTTGGACTATGTTAAAATCATACATGGACAGAAATTAGATTACGGAATAGGGACCATATTTCTCAATTTTTCGAATCCTTTCCAGGAGTTTAGCTCTTTCATCATTATAAAATTTACAGTCCCAAAAGATATGCTCGACTGTGTCGCTAGTTTCACCACACTTACAAAGATTAGTATTTACAATACTTTGGCGGATCAAACTAATCGAGTGAACAATGGTTACTTCTTATTCTATTGATAGATACAATAATCTTTCTTGATAGTTTATTGTTACTAAACCATGGTTTGTTAGCTTTACAGTAGAATTGTGCAAAACATTTACCTTTCTCTCTACTCATATCTCTAAATAGTATTTGAGTAACCGTGCGTGTGTGGAGATTTCCGTGCCTCACGGCGAGACCACTTCCCGAGCACCAATCGAAACATGAGGTGTCATTGAACGCGTCTCGGTTCCCTGTTGGGAAACAATAGGAGCCATTTTCGAGAAAATTTTGAAAATATTTGTGAGGCTTCATGTAAGTATTGTACCTTTAAAAATCAAAATATCCGTTTTAAACTCCCGAAGTCTCGAGTTCGTTTAGATCGATCATGGAATATCAAATTTGGAGAAAATAGGCTGAACGGTTTATGCTCTAGTGTTGACCACAGTCGGACAGATGGACAGACGTTTTGTCATCAGTGGATTTTTTCGGTATCAATGACACAAAACATGAGTTCTGGCTGCACAGAACGTTAGAGGAAGTAATTTACTATATATAGCAAAAGGATTAGTCCACTTTCTCGTTACCCAGGGACCGGCAATAAGAGTTTTCTGCCGAAAATTCGCTGTTTTCCGGGACACGTTTATATTTTTTCTTACGAAGTAAGAACGAAAAAGTGAAAAGATAGTGGACTATAAAATGACATATTATCATTTGGAAACCGTGAGCCGGTATTTATATAAACATTTGTTATGGTTACCTACATCTGTCAACCCTGAAGAATGAATTGTTTTTTCTTGTAATTTTTCTGATTAAAAATTGCAGAGAAAAACAGAATCATTTGCTAAATGAGGCGTTCAGAAGCCAATCTTATTACCTCTAATTTTTAAAAATTTGTGAATAATAACATGGTTGTGCTCCACAAGTAAATATTTATCAGTGGCCATGACGACAGTTTCCACATTTAACTGGTTTGTCGCTAAGAATGTGCTAATTGTTTTTGGCAAATGAACATTTTATCAGTATTTTTTGTGGTCGGTGTGATTAACTCCTTGGTTCCATGACAGCCGATGTTTAACCGAACTGTTTTGAAAATAACTCAATTGATTCGCGTTTCCCAACTTTACAGTGTTGTGTAATGTAACTTTTCAGTGTTGGGTGTACTGATATAATGAAGATAAGATTTGTTTCTAGTTCTAAAGTTAAAGTAGAAGAATTACACTTGACCAAGGTAGAAAACATACGTTGGCAAGCAGTGAATGTGACTCTATCGGACTGGTGTTATCACCGGAGCGACTGAAGGCGGGGGCTGTAGAGCTCGTCCTCAAGTGAAATTACCCGCGACGCCCAATCAGCTGGGTGCAGCCGTCCAATCGGCAGCCCTCGTTCGGTAGCGTCGACACCTCCGTCTGGACAACCGCACTTGAACCTCACGCCATCCAACGCAGATAATAACTGAAGGTAGTGGCGGAAAAAAGGAGACAAAGATGATGGAGGTTAGGAGAGGGAATCCCATACGTTACACCAAGTTAGAAAAGAATATTCAAGAAGCGGCGATAATCATCTCCTGTATTATTTCTATAGTATACCTTCCCTTTGCGGCTCTCACACGCAACCAATCTTTATAAATGAGGTCTCTGAAGAAAGAGAATTTCACGAAGACCTGACGAATTGCAGTTTGACTTTAAAAATATGAAGGATTTGTTTCAAAAACGCATCTCAATATCATTGCAAAATGCAACCCGCAACGCAAATCAGGATTTTTGCGTCTATATTGTTAAATAACTCCTAAACAAAGCGTTCTAGGGCCTTGAAAACTAAAACTTAAACATTTCTCACTTCTAGTGCGTTAAAAACTAAAACATTATATTACATACATCTTCTTTGATTCTTTCATGAAATTTTACTTTGGATTAACCCACATATGGGAAAGGATAGTCCAAGTATGGTATTTATACAGTATTCTGATGTTCCAAATTTTAATTTTGGATCCTTTTTATGTATTATTAAATAGTTTTAGATAAAATGTTATTCCTTATAACTATTCCAAATTTTTGAAATAATGTTTAGTTTTATATGAGTGAACTACAGATATGTAGGGAATTTGAAAATAAATACCTTGCTCCTTAGTTCACTAGTCCCTGAATATATGATACTGAAGTCAGACTATTTGTTGTTGTTGTTATTTGAGGTGGCATCAACGTTTTAGTCATAGTGACCACTATTGAATTTGAACGTTGTGATATCGATGAGGATGAAACGATATGGTGATAATAGGGGGAAAGGACGAACACATCCGAGATCGCTACGGCACTACTGTCTAAGCGATTTCGGCCTCCGGGGCACACAGACGCATTTTGTTTCCGAGAATCAGAAAAGTATTTCCATTAACCGTTGACACGCCACTTTACTGATGAACTAATTATAATTATGAATAGTGATATAATAATTATAATTATGAATAATGAATAGTGATGAAATAATTGTTGATGAGTAATAAGTAAAATATTTTGTAGTGTCTTGGTGTTAACTGTTTAGAAAATATAATTTGTAACATCTAAAAACTCTCTATAATAAAATGGATTTTTAAATCTGAAAATAACTTAAGAAATAGAGTGTATTCTTGACACTAAATTATTGAGATTTACTGGATTGTAGCTCGGCCAGTGAAAAAAAATCATGAAGTAGCGTTTGCTTACCATTAGAAAAAGTTCAATCATTCCATTAACGACAGAGAAAAATCTTTTAATACAAACGCGAAAAATATATTTATCATTCATTTTTAACTGAACTTTGACCTCGATTAGTATAGAGAACAAAAATTACCATTGCAAAAACACAAAACTGACAAGGATGTTTCTAAATAAAATCTGTTCAGAAGAAGTAGATCTTTAAATAAGATAATGTCCAATTTTTGAAAAAAAACACTTGCAGTTTTCGTGTGATTTCTGCTGAAATTCAATGCAATCTTTAAAAAAGGTTTCTTTGAAAAACGACTCTAAATCTTTTTCTCAGCGGATAGAGGAACTATCGCTTAAAACATTGTGCACGTCTCATTTTACCTGAACTGCCTGAAGTTTAAAAAATTGCAGAGTTATAAATCAGATGTGTAAGTATGTGCTGTTGTTGCTCTAGATTAATAGATTAAAAAAATAGCTCTTGGAAGGCATTTCTTTATATAAGACCATGAACCCTTTTCGGATATTTGAGTAATTTACTCGTTATTTTGTGTAAAATGCATGCAATATTAAGACCAATATTTTCTGAAAAAGAATCCGAATTTTTACCTTAATTTGTTTGAGTCGGATAGACCAAGGTAAATAGGCTTTAAAAATTGTGGCACTTTTTTTATTAAAATTTTGAATTTGTGTGTCTTGCACCCACCTCTCTCATCCAAAATTGCTTTTTTTGTTTTATCAGAGTATTTTGAATGACGATAAAAATTTCATTCCGAAGTACATATTTATTCTGCCATTCGTACTGCTCTAAAAAGAGACGAAATGTGCATCACCGCTGATGCACGTACAAATATTATTCGCGCAGCGTAATTTCGGACCGCGCGCGCAATTTCATCTCATGATGGAGACACAAACTTCCCCGCGCTCCAAAAACGACGCCACGTTTGCGCGTCATGAATATTAATGAGAGCCATTAACCTCATGGATCATTTCTGCGAGGAAGATGGAGGGGGCGGCGAGCTGAGCGTCTGCTGACACTCTAGGCCAGTGCACCAGGATCAGGGCATTTTTACCAGGATTTTAATAAAGATACCATGTACTAGGATCAAAACATCCTGGAACACTTAAATACCAGGATATTCAGTCTGCGGTAATTGATGATGTACGATTTAAGATTAGTATTATATTTTTTTATTCAATAATTTACCACGAACGCATATTACAAATAATTGGTATATTCGTGAAAACACTGTCGTAAATGCATTAAGCATCACATAGGATGGTATTTTTCCGGCACATGCTATAGAAGAAAAGGATATAACGTCTTAGTCTTCCATTTATGGTGGATTTTTTTTTCTTTTCACCGCGCTTCAGTTCAGTTGATTGATATAAAATGACTCGATATCGAGTTAAAATTAAAGAACTTCCCATGAGCGTCAAAATCTTCACATGGTTGTAATATGAACAATTTTAGAATCAATTGTCATTGGTACCAGGAATTTTAGTGGAAGTACTAGGATTTCTGAAGGTTGGTACTGGGATACACATTGTTTCATTGTCAACGCTGATATAGGCTCGTAGAGAACGGCCAGTGCTTGTTTCCAGCGACTCTTGTGGAAACACAGATCGGAACCAATGGTTTATTACTTGCAACGGTGCTGCAAGCACGTCAAAAAATGTTAAATTAGATTAAATAAATTGTAATTTATAAAATTACCGTTAAAATTATTTTTTTGTAATTTTTGTTATTTAATGTCAGGTCAGTTTTAGTACGATAGGATTCGTACATTAATTTTGTAAATTTGTATTAAGTAACATATAAATATTATAATGTTTGTTTGATAGTTTGACTTTTTGTATTTACAGTAACTATTTAGAAAACGCTACCACTGGAAATATTCTACGAATTCCTAAGTATCAAAATAAATACTATACTATTCTATTCTATTCTATTATTTGTGGAGGATTAGTTCACAGAAAGTCTTACTCATCCAGATTCAACAGTAACAGATATAAAGTTCTACATCATTCAATATTTTCACTTTCTTGTATAATAAGAGTTTTGTGAGTGATATTCGAGGTATAGACAAAGTTATGTAATTCTGCAGTAAAAAGAGCGTTTCTTGACATCAACGCGTATTGTGGTACCGCGATATAAAAGATACATTTTCTCTCTCTTAAATCACTTTCTCTTAAATGTATTTTCTAGTACGTTCCACGTTTACGTTTTGTGGTTCCTTAATACCGCAAAAAGCGTTTTTTACTGAAAGAGGTGCGTCTACCTCTCTATATCCTTGTTCGTCCTTCCGTGTGTCTGTGAACAAGTCCTTAAGCTACTTGTTGGTATTTTGTCAATGAATATTTACCAGCCCCGATTTTCAAAACTATAATTTAAATTTCGGAATTATTGCTATGCAATAAACTTCTTTGAAATTTTCTTCATTTTCTCAAAAACGACTCCAAAGTTTTTCTAAAATGTCTTATGAGAATAAAGTGAAATAGTTATAGAACTATGTTAATGATGAACTTTACTTATAACTCTGAATTTTTCGAAATTTTGAAATTTAAAAAATTTGAAATGTCGCCGGTTTCTTAACCACTTCGTATAACTACAATAATGAAGACAGAGCTTTATTCTTCAAATGAAGTTTGTTGTTGACAATTACTTCTTTAGTTATTATCATCTTCATTTTGGGGAAAATATCAACAAATTTTGCGCAATTTTGATTGAAATAGAGGCGATATAAAAATAATAAAACAAAGATTTTTTCAAAACCGGTTCCCAATGTATTCTTTAAAATTTCTGTACTGATAGTGCAGCATGCACTTAATAAGAAGAAACGCCATTATGATGCAGTATTTCCATTTTTAAACTTACACAAATACAGTTTGTTTGAAACAACCCTCACGTCGATAATATTTTCATTAAGGACACCTTTAAACACTGCATTTGTCCAAGAGTGCAAGTGCTTCAAATAACACGTTTTTCCGAAACTCAAAACTTTTTTGTAAAAATTAGCTCAAAATTGAGCACTTTTAAAAATCGTGGAAAAAATGTTTGCTAAAAACTGTCTACAGAGTTTGCAAGGAATATTCGTATACAGTAGTATGTTTAAATTTTCCATACCGATTTTCCATTCTATTATTAGGGAACCACAAAATAGAGAAAAAGGGAAAAACAGATAATCGTTTTAAAAACCACTATTTCTTCAATATAAATAGTCAATGAAAGTAAAATAAAATAAAAGCTCTGTTAGCTCGTGAGTGTTGTAAATATTGTTCAAATGGTGAAGAACTAGATTATTTGTAGGGTTGTAATCTTCATTGTTCAATTAATTCCAAAATATGGTCAATTTTCACGCGCTCTAGCTTTTAAACTATTCAATCTACAGCACTGAGATTTACACTGGAAATTGTAGGCACATTACTGTTTATCTTATAAGTATGAAAGGAATTTTAATTTATAAGAATCGGTTAAACTGGAAAAAAATATGAGGTTTTGAAGTCGTGTGCGGTCCAGGTTTTGCGGGAAAACCGCACAGCGATAGGAATGTCGCTGAACGTGATTGAATGTTAGAAAAAAAGAGATCATACGTACACTTATTGTGGATATTGCGAAGAATTTGGTTCGTACACAAATTGTAAAGAGACAGGCGACACTTGTTAGTCTATCCCGTTTGACTGTCAACCACTCACGTTTTCGGGAAAGAAGCAGCTTCCACAGCTCAAGATATTTATAACAACGCTAAAAAAGATGTAATTTAAGCCATTGGGAAGTAGCTATCAAAGAGGTTCAAAACCCGTCTGTTACGAGCATACCTAGGTAAACAGTGTGTGCGATCTGTCATAAGAGAAAAAAACTGTTAAAAATCAAATGTAGAGTACTTTGGGAGGGTTTGTTAAATTAAACAAGTATATTAGAGCGCTATTTTTTATTATCCAAGTCCAAAGGTACATCTCTGAGCTCAATTCCGTCGCAGACACGCCTGTGTCCGCTAGACCCCGCTGGCCCGGTCGCGTCATGACAATTGATTGACCGGAAAAGAGTTAAAGTTTGAAAGAGGATTTTGTTTCCTCCATCGAAATATTTTCCATAGTTTTGAAGATGTGGGCATTTTCAGAAGTCCAATTTTACTTGTAACTAAAGTAGGAAACATTATTATGAATGTGCACTATTCGTTAGGTGGAATTTTTATTTATTTTCTTTCATGAATAGTATTTCGTGCTCATAAACCTATCACATTTTCAATAGTGCATAAAAGAACTTAATACAAATATTATTAGCAATAAACATTAAACAACGACGTGCAAAATTAGTTACAGAACAGTAAATGCGAGATGACTAACAAATATAGTTATTTCAGAAACGACTTATTAAAGACACGTACTGAATGTCATTAGTAAACCATAAATTTCGTACAAAACGTGTT
>JAHLJT010003656.1:115811967-115844531 GCA_031308135.1 Acheta domesticus | reverse complement strand
TTCACTGCCAACTCCTGTGATAGAAACATGCACTACACTCACGGGACTTATGACCTCCGCAGCTGACAAGCCCTGGATGTCTTATCAACAACTCAACCGAACAAGGTTTGTGGAAAACTAATTTATGATAAAAGTGCGCCTGACATTTCTATTTGTAACGACGGTAATGTTTTAAAATCGCTTTCACTATTAAAACGCTATTGCTAAATTCCTCTTTCGTATCTTAGAAAGTTAGTCATCCAAACGCAGTGTGCATCAATCCGGGGACGCCAACTGCTATGGTCATTAACGCCTTAGCGATCCTCCAGCCTTGGCTGATGAGATTTGGCGCTGACCTTCATATCCGTTCGCGAGGAAATTCCCTTCCAGAGAACTTCCCCAGCGAGACACCGCATTAGCCCCGATAGTCTCTAGGCTAACGCCTGGTGTCACGACAGTGCAGTGTCAGTGTTTGCTTGTAATGGTGAGGATAGGTCAGAAAGAAGAACGAAAGATCGCGCGCGGTTCGTGGCTTGTTTTTTAGGGTACTCGGCCATCGGCATTCGCTTGTTTTTGATCGCAGAAACCGCGAAAAAAAACGACCAGAGCACACGACCGCAAATATTCTCCTCCAGACAGTGGTGAAATCCTCGTGGCTCTACATCTAGATTCGAAAATGCTTAATCGCCAAGACTCCAAGAAAAGGAACTCTCGTTCGTTCTCGAGTCGCTGCAATCGCAGGCTGAAAAGATAACGTATAATCGAGAGATAATAATGTTAAAGAAAGTTTCTATATTTCAATAGAGTGATTGACACCTAAAAAAACAGAACAGCGCAGTTTAAGTCTATTACTGCGTCCTGTAGATGATTGTTTTCAAACGTTTTGTTGTTCAAAAGTAATCGTAATTCAAAGTAATGGCAATAAAGCAACATTACGTTCACGGTCAGAAACAGTCGAAGGTCGTTCTCTCTGCGCTTCGAGTGTCAACAGTCGCTTAACATGAGCCCTTCTTCCATCTTCTTCCCGAGAACTGATCCATGTGTTTAATAACGCTTATTAATATTCATGACGCGCAAAATACAACGTCGTTTTCGGAACTCGGAGCAAGTTGCGGTTTCTCTCATGGGATGAATTGCGCGCACGATCCGAAATTACGCTGCGAGAATAATATTTGTACTTGCATCAACGATAATGAACATTTCATCCCTTTTTAGAATAATGCGAACGGACGAATAAAAACGTATTGTAGTGTCACCCCTTAGTCGCGTACATCTAACTCTTCTGAAGTGATCGTCAGCTTTGCGATTCAATTATTTAGAAACATGTGGGAAGCATTTAGGAATATGATGGCTTGAAATTGTTGTTTCGGATATTGATTTTGTGGTGAATTGTGGTTGGCATCTAAAATTAAATGATCATAGTTGTCATTGCCAACAATGTTATTTATTTTCGATGGCTTAGCCATCATCATCACTTTCTAGTATAAGAAATATAAACAAACAATTACAACATGAGATAAAAACAAAACATTAGAATTCAAAGATTACTAATAATTTAAAAAAACACAATCAACATTTCAGGAAATGAAAGAAAAGAAATAGGGTATGTTAAATCATTTAATATTACAGTAATTTTGAATTTCCGCAAGAAAGTGGATGAAATTGAAAACAAACATACATTGTTGTTGAGTATATCTGCTGAGAAAAGGGTTATTCAATTGAATTATGTGTTCAATAAAGCTCAAGATTGCTTTATGTTAATAACAATACATACTCACTCATTTTCAGTTCTGATTAACACCTATCATTAGGTGCCTTTCTACTTTCTCCGTACTGCTTGCGCAGTAGAGAGAAAGTTTTGTAATGTTGCGCGAAAAAAACTGCGAATTTTCGGCACAAAAACTCTTATAGCTGGTCTCTGGTAACGAAAAAAGTGGCTAAATTCAGTTGCTAAATTTAGAAATCATCTAACACATGATGTAGCTAGAATACATGATTTGTAGGTTCTTGATACCGAAAAAATTGAATGGTCAACGTTGTCTGTCTTCCCTCTGAATATCACTAGTAGCTAAACCAGACGACTTTCCTATGATGTTTCTCCGATCAACACCAGGAGAATGCCAGAGCATAACCCTAACAAACGGGCCACGGAGTGCGCGATTTTTCCTTTCTTCCTTGTCCTATCCTAGGTGTGGGGTGGCGGAATAGTATTTTCTTCAACGAGCTCGTAATGATGGCTACTATCCACGAGTTGATGTTTACGTCACGAGCGACATAGGAGCGAGCGTTGCAATTTCTACGAGTGAAAAATAGCCATTACGCGCGAGTCGAAGACTACTTTTTCTACGGCCCATTCAGAATAGCTTTTTCAACAGATTTTGTTTTATTAGAAACTCAAGTGTAAGGATTACTTACATCAGTGTTGTAATAGAATATACACAATACACAAGTCTGAATTTATTTTCTCCACTCCATCAAAGTTGTATATGATTGTTCACAATACTTCCTTGATTTCTCTGGCAGTAATGGTAGAGTTGTCGAATTCGCAGTTATATCCTGATTCAGGTGAAGCAAAAATTTCATTGCCGTTGTCGCTAGCTTAAACATTAATTTTCGTTTGAATGATCAATGCGAAATGTAACTAGAAATACAAGTGCAACAATGTCTAGATGACGTACATTAAACTGCGATATCATTCACTTGTCTACTGCGGTTGACAAAAGAAGTGCGAATTGCAAAGAGAATGCAATTCTGCCTGTGGATTCCGAAAAATTGTATGAATGTGATTGGTCGACGGTCCGGGCATTCCGATCTGGATTCCACGGACTGTGGAAACGATGCCATTCGTCGATTAAATACACTACAGGAGTACGTATATGATTAAACGGTCGAAGACCAATAGTTTCGTGGCTGGTTCTCCCCGTGTGTTGAGCGCAGCGGCGGGGGGGGGGGCAGTTGAGGGGGGCGAGGGAGGGTGACAAATGACGATGGGCGCGGCGGCGCACAAGCAGTTTCTTTTTAATGAAGTCTTCGTCACATCTCAAAACATTCAGATAAAAGAAATCAAATAAACATTGGTTGATAGAGGTGGTTAGCGTGCACTCGAAGTCAACTCTGAGGAAAACGGTGTCAAGTTCCAAACTCCTTCTGTGCATGCGATCACACCCTGTCTTCATAAGCTTGCAATGGAGACATGTACAATTTTTGGAAAATATGAGTAGTTTTCGAGTAATTTATCGTGAAATACAGGCGATGTTTACATTTTTTAAACAATGTTTGTTCAAACACAGTTTAACCTTTCTTTTTTCAGTTTTCACCTCATGTGTTTCAAAAGACCGGTAAAAAAATTGCTGCTTGTCATTTCCGGCGAACACTATATTCTCGAAAATTGCAATAAGTTAACATTTCAAAACCACAAAACTTATATATTGTTGTCTTTATCACATATTGATCGAAAAAATCATCTCTTTAAAAGATGTCATGTACATTTTTTAAACTAGTAGATTTTACGTAATTTCTGTTTGAAGTTAATGCGAATTATAAAAAGGATCATTTTCTCAAAAACTGCCCCCATATTTTCTTTAAATTCTTCCCGTGTTTACAAGGGACGCTTAAAATAATGGTTTAGATCTCATTTTCTTTGGTCTCTGAATTTTAGAAAATTACGTGTAGGAAATATTGTGTTGAGATAATTAGACTTACAAGCGTCGGTGCGAGTTGGAATATCAGACAGTTTCTTCACGCATTATTAGTGCACCCGGCGAGTTTACTCGGGAGGCCTAAGTTTGAGTCTCGGTGCGAAAAAACGTTTTACTGGTTGAAAACACTTTTGCGGGTTCATGTAATGGTATAACACTGCGAAGCAGGTAGACAAAAAGCGAGAAAATATGTGTTCGTGAAGCAGCAATGCTTTGAATAGAATATGACAATCAGTCAAAACTACGCAGATCAAATAATTGACTTAAGCACAAAGTATACAATTCGAATGGCCACAAATAAAATGAACGTCGCACCACTAGGTAATTGTGGCGGGGGTTGAGGCGGGGACGGGGGCGGGGTTGAGGCGGGGACGGGGCGGGACGGGGGAGGGGTGGGGCGGGGCGTGGGTGGAGGCGGGGGTGGATGCGGGGGCGTGGGTGGAGGCGAGGACGCGGGCGGGGTGGCGGGGCCGGATTGGGGGCGGGGGCGGGGTGGAGGTGGGGCGGAGCGTGGGTGGAGGCGTGGGTGGAGGCGGGGACGGGGCGGGGTGGCAGGGGGTGGATGCGGGGGCGTGGGTAGCGGCGGGGCCGGATTGGGGGCGGGGTGGGGTGGGGCGGGGCGTGGGTGGATGCGGGGGTGGATGCGGGGGCGTGGGTGGAGGCGAGGACGCGGGCGGGGTGGCGGGGCCGGATTGGGGGCGGGGGCGGGGCGGGGTGGGGCAGAGCGTGGGTGGAGGCAGGGGTGGATGCGGGGGCGTGGGTGGAGGCGGGGACGGTGCGGGGTGGCAGGGGTGGATGCGGGGGGCGTGGGTAGCGGCGGGGCCGGATTGGGGGCGGGGTGGGGTGGGGCGGGGCGTGGGTGGAGGCGTGGGTGGAGGCGGGGGCGTGGGTGGAGGCGGGGGCGTGGGTGGAGGCGGGGACGCGGGCGGGGTGGCGGGGCCGGATTGGGGGCGGGGCGGGGGTGTTCCGTGAGGGCGGCGGCCGGAGATAGCGAGGCGTGGGCGAACTCCCCGAGCGCCAGTTGTGCCCCTCGCCGCCGGAGCGCGCGCGTGGCGCCACCAGATAGCGCACACGATCCCCCCGCCGCCGGCGCAGCGCCTCCACCAGGGCAGTATTGCGACTTCAGCACTAAATTTGGGGGAGTTTGTTTTTCTTTTGCCTTTAGTCGAAATTTTGGGGACAAATGTTTTTAGGGATTTTTGTTGGGGATTTAATTTTCATAATACTTCTGAAACGATTTTTAAAACAAATAGAACTTAAACGAAACTGAATGAACTAGATTCATTTCAATCAAAATCTTTATCTCTGTTTCAGACCTGTTTCAGTCATTAGAATGAGTAATACAAAGATACGTTTTTAAGCATCGCAACTCTTACACTCTCTCTTACTCAACAGCACCCCTCTAATTGTATACCTGTATCAGTCGTCATTCATATTTTTATACAATAAAAATATAGGGTTTTGCTGTAAAATATAAATATAATCATATATAATGAATAATATTTTTCGTATTTCTTTACTATCCAAACCTCTCCATTAATTTTAAACATGAAATCATCATTATTTGAATTTGGTGTTTTTTTCTCGTTTTGGAGACTTCCGCAGCGCTATCTAGTGGGGAATGCGTAAGGCCACCTGGCAACAGTGGCCGGCGCAGCGGCAACGGAGAGACAGGCAACCCCTTCGCAAGCCTCCAACCCCGCTCATTCGAAGGGCTCGCCGCCCTCAGTATCCGAAGTTCCCAGAGCCACCCATCCAGCGACCCGTCGCGAGGTGAATCAGTTCGTATACAGACGCCGCGGTGATATACTTTTACCCACCAACTTGAAATAATGTGCGTTTAATGAAGTATCAAGAAAATTTAATTTAGTTTGTTTTATCTATGAAATTTGAAACACTAAACGTTTTATTTGTTTTCCTCTTTCTTCAGCAGGTTATACGTTTCCTTTCAAAGTGCCTTTGCAAACAGAACTATTTATATTCACTAAATGCAATTATATCGTATAATTCAATTGAAAAGTACTGATAAAATTCTACAATATTTGCTAAGTACTGGAGCCATGAATCACTGCTTAGCTCGAACGCTACGAATGCTACTCCTGGTTGAACTCAAGGAGTAACGAAACTCACAAGATCCCATGGATCATGAGAATTTTGATGCTACCATTATACGAAATGCGAACAATGACACAATAAATAATACACGTATGAGTAGAGTGTTTTCTAAAAGTAAAATAAAATTATTCATTGATTACTTGCTGCAGGAGTCATGGGACGCAGTTTATAATACTATTGATACAAACGATAAATATTATTATTTTTTTTCAACGCTTTCATTTCATTTAACACTTGCTTTCCTCTTCAGAAAAGAAAATTAAATATTTCACGCAAAAACAATTCTTGGATAACACAAGGGATTAGAACATCATGTAAAAACAAACGAATTCTTTCTTTCATTTCTAAGCATCATAACGTATCTCAAGATTTCCTCCTGTACTTTAAAAAATACAAATCATTGTTAAGAAAAGTCATAAGGCAGGCTAAAATCATGAAACACGATCAGGATATTTTGAACTCAAATAACAAAACAAAATCAATGTGGGATATAGTAAAAAATGCGACCAAACCAACTAGAAACCTTATAGAGAATGTTGTTTTAAAAGATAACGATAGAGATGTGAACGATCCGGCAACAGTGGCTAGTCTCTTTAACCAATACTTTTCGAGAATTGCTGTCGATCTCACTAAGGGTTTTCAGCCACAAAATTCAACATCTGACGTTTCCCTAAAAGTCTTAGACACTATGTTCGTTTCCGAAACCTCTTCCTATGAAATTCTCAAAATAATCGGTAAATTAAAAAATAAATATTCGGCCGGTTTAGATGAATTTCCGGATTGTTTGTTAAAGACGTGCGCGCCAGCCATTATACACCCGTTAACTCACATATTCAATGCATCCTTATGCACCGGAATTTTTCCAGATATTTTTAAAACAGCTAAGATTAAGCCGCTCTTCAAAAAAGGCAACAAAAATGAAGTTCAAAATTATCGGCCAATTTCTCTTTTGTCAGTTTTTTCAAAAATATTAGAGAGACTTTTTTATGTGCGAATGGAAACCTTTCTGAATAAACACGACGCGTTTTCAAATTGCCAACATGGATTCCGGAAATCAAAATCTACGGAAACAGCCATTTTTTCTTTTCTTAAGGATGTTGCCTCATCATTGGATCAAAACGAAGCAACTATTGGAATATTTTTAGATCTTTCAAAAGCTTTTGACGTCATTGATCATAACATTTTACTTTCAAAATTACCTTCGTATGGAATCCGTGGTATTGCTCTAGATTGGCTATGTTCGTACCTTAAACAACGATCTCAGAGAGTAGAAATACCTTACTGGAATGATGGAACTTTATGTACACACCTTTCCGGTTCTTTGCCAATTGTACGTGGAGTCCCGCAAGGATCGATTTTAGGCCCTATTCTCTTCCTATTATACGTAAATGACATGCCCTTAGCGATTCGAAACGGAAGAACAGTTCTCTTTGCGGATGATACAAATATTCTTTGCAACAAAGAAACCGTAAATAGTACAATATCAGACGTTTCAAATTGGTTCCGTAATAACAAATTAAAAGTAAATGAAAAATAAAACAGTTTCAATGCAGTTTTCCATATCAAATAAAAAATTCTGTACTCCATTGAAAATGAACGGTGTGCCATTGACTGATGTTAATGTAACAAAATTTTTAGGTCTATCAATTCAGTCAAACCTCAAATGGAATGCCCACTTAAATGAATTGAACACAAAATTAAGCTCATTATGCTACGCGTTCAGAATTCTTTCAAATTCCGTCAGCCTTCATACAGCTCGTTGTGTATATTTTGCCAATGTTCACTCCCGCCTGAGATATGGCATAATATTTTGGGGAAACACATCTTATAGTTCACAGACTTTCAGATTACAAAAAAGAATTGTACGAATAATAAGCAAATCCAACCCACGTGATTCTTGTAAGTCACTCTTTATTAATCTAGGAATTTTACCATTACCTTGTCTCCTGATTTACGAATCAGTAGTTTTTGTCAAAAATGACTTACTTAAGGACGGGAATATATTTTTAGCAAACGCCGATGTCTATAAGTATAACACACGACGTAGTAATCATATTCACCAGGTGGCAGTATCAACAGCTCACTACAAAAAATTCACATACAATTCATGTACATTACTCTACAACACTTTGCCAGAAGACATTAAACGATTAAATTCAATAGAAAAGTTTAAGTCCCAAGTAAAATCTTTTCTGCTGCATAACTGTTTCTATACAATTCGAGACTATACCGAGCATCAAAAAGGAAAGTAGAATTAATTTTAACAATGATAGTTAATGTAATTATTTATCATTTGGACTGTATAATTCTAAAGAACCTGTAACAAGTATTGTACCACAGTTTCTGGGTTGATGGCCCCCATCTCGATCAGGTTTTTCGTCCAGTTTCCCTGATCCTTGAGCAAATGCTGAGATGGTCCCTTGTTTTGCTTCTGGACATAAATGTAACTTCATTATTTGTGCACGTCTTCTGAATTTCAGTGGGAAATATAGTTATTCAAATTATCGTTTTTCATATTATCGCGGCAAAAAGTATTATTCTTTCATGAAGAACATGAGGGTTCAGGGCAGAAATTTATAGCTAATTTACCTTTGAAAATATATTTTATTATATAGGAGCGAATATTTTGTCAACAAAACTCGAAAAAAACTCTCTTTTCTGTATTCAAAATTCGACTAGAATATGGTTTAGGATAGAGACCACAGAATTATGAAAACGTGCACAAAATTCACTTCTCCCCATAGCTCGTCATACGCAGTTTTTAACTGTTTTTGACGTAAATAAATAAATAAATAAAACTAATTCTAAGTTTGTTTCTAGTTTCCTTAAGGTTAGCATGAATAATGGAAGCAGATTACTTGTTAATCGTGTTCTTCAAGGAAATTCATACAGGAATACATCCCTATCTCAAGTTTCAATTTTTTGTAACTTGTAAGTAATCACTCTAACTCAAATAACAAGGGTAGCACTCGCATCTTGTAGACCAATCATATTTCATCAACAACGGACTAGGGAGTCAACTACAAACAATTCCAAGAAATGGAAAGTTTACTTCCACGCATCCAACTACACCAAATTCAAGATATTTCATGAGGCACCAACAACTTCATAGCGTAGACGTCTGTAATAATGAATTTAATTTTCCCCGGCTTATATCTTTCAATGAATGTGTCTCTTGCCAAAAGAAAATGTACTAGTAGATTGCGTCTGTTGAAAGAAATAACTAGGTCAAATATCTCATTATATATGTAAGAAACTCAATTTAAACTGTAATATAGATGTCTTTAAATCTCATCATGCGCTCATGATCGCCTTTTACTATTTTTAAAAAACAATTATTGAGATGCAGTTGCGGCTGAGTGTTAGTTTTTTGCCGAGTGTTGATGAATTCATAAAACTATTAAATATATATTTGATTCATTGATGCACATTCGTGTTAAAATTGTAAATCACGCCCCTACCCTTTGCATGTATGTCCTTGGCGCGACAGCCCGTGAATAGGCTCAGGCCTACCGACGACATCCCTGCCTCGCGACCATCGGTTACGGGGGTGGGTGTGGTGAGCACGTAGACACCCCACGCCGTATTCCGGTCTTCTCAACCTGAGAAGTGAATTTCTCACCGTCACACAGCAACAGATACCGGGACATTGCAAGTGTATTGCGCACCACAACCTCGCTCCACCGGGAATGGAAGCCGGGCCCGCGGAGCGGAAGGCGAGCCCGCTGGCCGACGCTCGCCCCGTTCCCTTTAAAGTACCCAAATTGTTGAAAGATGACATCGCAGAGCTCCTGCGCGGCTGAAGTTGAAGTTGAAAGGCTCGAGAGAGGACTTGGCGAAGCCGATTGAATAAACGGCTAAAAGTTCTGTAAAAACGATTTCGAAAAGGAACTGGATTTTATCGGCTGCGCTGGGAAGACAAAGGAGGTCGCCATCGATTTGCCATTACTGGCCACCTACCTGCAGCATTCCCCGGATCGTGCGCCTGCAACAGGATGTAATGGCGAAAAGTTCATTCTCGGATCTCACGGAAAAGTTGCCTTGGGTGAAAAGTCCAGGGAAGATATTCCATCATTCGTAGGTTTCTCACGGAAAAATGAAATTCAACTTACTCTAACTTAAGTACAAAAAATCTCTTTTGAAAAACTGGGAGATTATTGAAGCAAATAGAGTAAATATATCTGAACTGAATGTGCCACTGATTTCTAAAGCAACAATAGAGTTATAGTAGTAAAAAGTAAAGATATAGTTGATTATAAAATCCGATATAAATATTTCTTTATGTTTTTGCTAGAATAAATTAAATACACTAATAAATCATACGAGCATGAACTATGACTTTTTTCTTTACGACAATATTAAAATGTCATTATTGTTTTTTAAAATCCCGTAAGTCACAGACTTTTAAACTTATCTAAGCGCGAATTTAATAAGTAATAAAAGTTTGTTTTAGACTGTCTTGATGTCTTTTCAAAAGTGATCGTCCTTAAAGGCAAAATATCTAACAAATATATAATGTTCATCAGTAATTTTTTCTGTTTTTTGAAAACTTTACATTTCGTAACTTATGAGCTTTTAAAAATAACCGATTTATTTATTTTTTCAATCAATTGATTCAATGATTACCGAAAGTATGACAGTCTAAGGTTTAAAATATATTTTATTGTTGTTCGGAGTTTTGTATCGTTGGTCAACCTCGGGAAAATTTTAGGTAATTTTATTAACAATGAAACATATTTTACTAATGAATGCTCTGTGGGCCATATGTCTGTTTATTACTAGTAACTGAATTTTTCTTTCAATATAACCCAATTATACGGAGTAGAGACTTTAGCTATGGAATTAAATATTTAAAATTTAATGTTTCTTATGTTCAGCTTTTTTCAGTTTACCGTCCATCTACAATTACATTCAACGGACGAACTAATGAAATTTTAAATGAAATTTAATGCCCTCATTTCAGACGCATTGTTATATTTTTACTTAAATAACAGAATACTTAATCCAATAATAAATGGAATAGAAATGAATTATAAGCAATTACAGACACACACTCTCAAGTGAATTGCAGACAAAAAACCTTTAGGAATCCCTACATTCTAGTCGGTGTTGATTGCAACAATGAATTTTAGTGAGCGCAGTTATTCGCAATTACGAGTGTGTTATAATGCTTATTATGTCCAATTGAATGGACAGTTCAATAACGGGTAACGTGACAGAAATTAAAGTGAATGTGCTCCGCAGAACCAAATATTTAACGAGAATGAACTGAAATGAAGCATGGCTCCCCGTTCATTTGCGTTCAGCCTCTTATAAGGGAAGACTCGCACAGCTTTTACTTTCCCGTACACGTACATATATACGGAGTAAAACGGCGAATTTTCGGTAGAAAAAATTCTTTGCCGGGCCGTGATAACGAAAAAGTGGATAAACCCAGTTGCCAAATTAAGGGGAAAAAACCCTACCACGTGGTGCAGCCAGAATCCCTACTAGAAAGTCTCGCACAAAGTTTTTTTGTTCTATGTCATACAAAAATTTTAACCATTTTTATTTTAGCCATTCTTACAGTATCAACACCAAAAAGTAATTTGAAGTTGATGCCACTTCACCAGTTCATGCTATACGAATAAACAAGGAATCTACATCAGCATCGTTATAATCGGTAGCGGGCGTAGTTTAATGAAATTTCTTTTTTTTTTTCCTTTTCACTTGAAAGAACGGCTAGTTAGTGTAGAAATTCATTTTGTGTTTTGAAAAAAAGAAATAACCCATTTTTTGTTGTTTTTTTTACATTTTTCACCGATTTCTACTAATAAATCATTTTTACATTTTCCGTAATTTTTCATGCATTTTTCGCTGATTTAATCAATTTTAATATTTTGATTTCATCACCAAAAGTTTGCTTCAAATTACATTTACGAGATGCAAAAAATGTTCTCTACAGAATTACTGAGTACCCAAATCTGGTAGCATATCCGATTTCTGCACTCAGAAGTTGTAATACCAGACATTATGATTATGTAGCCTAAGGTTCCTGTGACGCCTCTCAGCGCCATTAGCGGTTCAGCCGATTTCTGGATAACTTAACATAGAAATGTGGCAAAGAACAGTCCAAACCAACATTTTTAAAACTGAGTTTATTTAAACGAGTAGAAAAAGTCTCGATTACAGCAGTAAAGTATACAAAAGCTTGAGATTTTCATCCGAACTGGTTTTGATTACATTTTTTGCGACAATTTTCTTTCCTTTTAGGGCATTTTAAAAACATTTTAAGAGAAATTTATTGATACTTTTCGGCAATGTTTTAGGTTATCAAAATTCGACCCCTAATAATCAGCCATGATAATACTGCGTTCTGAAGAAAATCACAATGTTGAGTTCCGCTAAATCTGAAGAAAACGGAATATCGAGGAAAGGAAAGATTGAAAATACAAAGCAGATTCATCCATTTGCCACTCCCCAAATATTGTAATGTCAACGAGAAATATTGTAATGTCAGGGAGCATTGAAGTTGATACGTACGCTGTGATACAAGATCTTAAGCCAGGTAAAACTTACAAATATCTGGGCATTGAAGAATGTGAGACCGTCTCGAACGACACAATGAAAGAATAATTCGCAAGGAGTATTACAGAAGAGTGAGACTTGTCCTGCAGTCTGCTCTGAACTCCAGGAATAAAATATCTGCAATTGGTAGTCTGGCGGTGCCTGTAGTAGAGTACAGTTCGGGACTAGTGGACTGGACTGAGCAAGAAATTCGCATCATGAATGGAAAAACCAGAAAAACTGCTAACAATGCATCATGTCGCCCACCCTCGAGCTGCTGTACATAGACTTTATGTGGCACGTTAGGAAGGAGGAAGAGGCCTCAGACAAATTGAGGCCTCCTGGCACAACGCAGTAGTCGGGATGGAAAGTATATACTCAGCCATCAAGATAACCCTCTAATGAGACAGGTCATGAAATCTGACCGAACAATGGGAAACAGGCATTGTTAGTGTAGCAAAAAGCATTGCAAAGCAAACTATGCAAGACACGTCAAATAACACAGACACTGAACTTCTGGTACTACTAAACATGAAATGTGAGACACAAAAAATGTTATAGAAGTCGTGGAGGGACAAACCCCTCCATGGACAATATCTCAAAAAGAATGGACAAGGTGCAGATAAATAAAGATCAATCGTTTATGTGGCTTAAAAGGGGAAGAATGACGCCAGAATCGGAAGCACTTTTAATAGCTGCTCAAGATCAGGCGTTGAGAACACGACATTATGATAAAGCTGTTCTCAAAATTTCCCAAGATGACAAAATGCCGAATTTTGCCAGGAGCAAGTAGAAACCATTGATCATATTGTCTCAGCTTGTCCAATTCTAGCAAAGACCGAATACTTAAAAAGACACGACAGGTGTAGTTACCTCCACTGGCAGATCTGTACCACCCTCGAAGTTCCAAACATATGCCTCAAGTGGTACAAACACTCACCAAAACCGGTGACATCGGTTGGATTGTGTACAATATTGTACGAACAACAAATTCAAACGGATCGCACGATAGCAGCAAACAAACCGGATATTGTTATATGGGATTTTGAGAAAAAATCGTGTCTACTTGTGGATGTTGCTGTGCCTTGCGATCAAAATGTCGTAAGCAAGGAGGCAGAAAAACGTCTTAAATACAAGAGTTTGGAAATTTCTTTCCCCCACATGTAATATATAGTTTTTGACTAAATAAATAAATAAATAAATTGAGATCAGCCGAATGTGGGGCGTAAAAGCACAGGTCGTACCGATAGTAATCGGAGCTCTGGGATTTGTTCCGCAACATTTGAGTAAGAACTTGTCTAAACTCCCAGGTCAATCAAAAGACTGGTAAGTGCAAGAAATTGCTTTACTTGGAACAGCCCACATTTTGCGTAAAGTATTGTAGAAGCACCCCGACAAGTCCCTAGATCTGCTCCTTAGGTAGCTAGTTGCAACCTGGAGTAGATTTATATCAGCCGACACATAACATCTTTAGTCGTGATTTAGAGGAAATAATTAATAATAATAAATACTGATAACCGTCGAGTGGGAGAGCGGCGCGAGGGGGGAAAGGGGGGGGGAGGTGATGGTGTCCGAGAGTGCCGGGCGATTTGTCACGGGTCTCGCGACGGGACGTCGATATCACTGGGCTGCGATTTACGCCCGCGCCCGCCGCCTTCCTTCCTTCCTTCCTCGGCCAGCCCGGGGCGGCGGGGGCGTGGGTGGCGGCGGGGGCGGCGGTCGGAGGGGGCGGGCGGGGGGGGCGGCGGGGGCGGGGGGCGGCGGGGGCGGCGGAGGGCGTGGGCCGGCGGCGTGGGCGGCGGGGGCTGCGGGGCTGGCGAGTCCTAATAAACGTAAATCGCTGGGAGGCACCTGCGCCGGCGCGTAAAATCTCTGCCCTGTCCCGCGGCCGAAGCCCTGAAGAAGGCGCGGGGGCGGGGAGGGGGCGGCGAGGGCGAGGCTCGTTACTGCGCGGAAATTGTGTCGCCGCTGACCCTCCGACGCCGGCGCTGCTCAAGGCGGCAGCTCCTGCAGGAGACCGGAGAGAGCACTGCGCGGCCTCTGACGGGAGGCCCTGGGTTACACGCCCGACGGTGGCAGGATCGCCGTCACTGCTTGTCAGCTACGTCAAATTCAGTCGCTGTCTCGAGAAGAATTCTAGCGGCCGGCTGCTCTCATAGGTTGATATAGTTTCTCCGATCAACACCAGGCGAATGCCGGAGCCGTACCTTAACAAACGAGCCAAGGACCGTGCCGCGATCTTTCCTTCCTCTTCCTTGTCCTATCCTCTCCTCTTACACACACACAAACAAACAAACATGAACTGCACACCACACATGCCGGGAGACTGTTCGGGAGCTGAGATCTTGTCCCGGCTGGGGCGGTGCCCTGCTGGTGGGGAGATACCTGGTTGAGGGGAAGCCCAGCTAACTGACGACAGGTCGTCGCCGCATGTCGCCATCCAGCGGGGAAAAGATCACTTCCATAGCCAGAGCAAAAACATGCACAGCACTTACGGGAAATAACGACTCTGCCAATTAAAGCGTTTGGAATCACTAGTAATCAATCTATCCTATAGTAGAAGGTAGATGGACGAAAGACTGAAGTGGGATTGAAAAATAGGTGATGAGGGGCAATAATAAAATTCGATTATATTACAAAATATTACTGAATTACATATTGACGCGATATTATTGCTATTATTATATTTAACACATTATTCCGTATTGAATTTATAAATCACTTGTAATTTTAAACATGTTGAATATTTTAAATACGTGATCATAATAAATCCAGAGGATGGCAATAAAGTCATCGCAAGAATTCTGTATTGACGGTGTTATTTCTAGATTTTAACAGTCTACTTTGTTCTGTTGACAACATTGTGAATGTCATTTGTTTCCTCGAAGACGGAAGACCGTCGTTTTGCCGTCAATCGATTTTTCGTATCAAGGATCCACAAAACGTGGATTCTAGCTACACCACGTGTAAGAGGATTTTTTTCTAAATTTAGCAACAAGATATATCCAGTTTTTCGGTACCAGGGCCCGATAATAAAGATTTCTTTCTGCCGAAAATTCGCTGTTTTTATGTGCTCGATTACAACTTCTCTTGTCACGAAGTACTTCGGAAAGCACAAGATCTTTTCGCCTTACGGTCTGGTTTGAATACTTTCCCTTTGTAGCATTTTAGTTTAGTTTCGTGATGGTGGCTTTTTGTTGAAGTATTTTTCTTGTGGTAAGTATTGTTTTGTGCTTAATGAATGAACTAAGTTGTCGCTTTGTTTGTCTTTGTAGATTTTTAGTAACTTTTCTAGTTATATCGGGCTATAATGAATAATTTGAGCTTACAGTCCCGGCGTTTCTTACGGAATCTCAAACTCTTGTTTTATTTTTTCATGTTTTTTTAATTTATTATTGCTGGACATTGAGTTGAGATGGCCTGCTGTAAATGGAGTTACTTTTACTGTCGTAGGTGGCGGATGTGTATGTGCTAACCAGACGTATCCCTTAACCCATGGGCGCCAAAGCCGGGACGTCGCTGGTAGACCTTGGCCCCGGCAAGAGCTGTTGTGGCAGTAGGCAGGACAGGACATACGTTCAATAGAGGTAAGATCTCTACCAATACTGATATTTCAAGTTTTTTACATGAATTTCTAAAGATATTTTGGATAAGAATAGATAAATTATATATTTTATTAATAAATTAATGTATTTTTAAAGACATTTTGAAAAGGTGTAATAGGGGTATAATAAAGGTATAATACCGATAAAATGTAGGTATATTGATCATTGCTGTGGTAGTATAGACGGCCAAAATCGTTTTTAAAGAACTGTGTCAACATCACGTTGGTCCGAATGCCACAACTTATCTACATTGACAGATGCTAAAAGAAGAATAACCACGTGTTTATTGGCACATCTGGCTGCGAGAGAACATCAAATTTTCAAGCAAGCGATTACGCATCGCGACTCTCACATAGTGTTAATGCATTTTCTGTCTTGCACTATGTTGAACGAAAAAGTTACTTTCTTTATGTGTCAGTTGTTGGTACACTTACCAAATGCTATTATTTTTAGTCT
Organism: Acheta domesticus; assembly: GCA_031308135.1. Lineage (NCBI taxonomy): Eukaryota > Metazoa > Arthropoda > Insecta > Orthoptera > Gryllidae > Acheta > Acheta domesticus. The sequence continues at coordinate 115,828,132 of JAHLJT010003656.1, read as the reverse complement.
AAGTGTACGATCGATTTTATTGTTATTATTTCATTTGTTTACGTAGTAGCTTATATGTAGCCTTCAACTGCGCGATAACTTCTTTTGATAATAACATTAACCTTTTTTGGAAAATGAAGTCTGGGAGAAGAGCGCCTCATTCCAGAAGGAGCTCATTGTGTTCGGAGGCTTCTGCCGCCGCCGCTGGGGCGAAATTCTGCAGCTCAGGGCTGTCCAAACCACGGCGCGAAGGCCTCTGGCTTGCAAGCTACAAGCAAGCGTGGATCCATGGGGAGGGACACGAGCGAAATTTCCCTACCGAAAATGTTCACTATTCATTTTAACTTGCCACGAAACTTTCAAGCAAAAATATTTTAGGGTAATCTTTAAAACGAATAAAATCATATTGCTGCATGAGCTGTGTAGCCTGCGACATTTTACAAAATGTGTAATGTGACTCATTCGACCAAAACATTTTGAATTTCCCCTCCCCAAATTTGTCTCTGAGTCCGCCCCCGCAACAAGGAAGATAATTTGAATCCTAATGCAAATGTCTTATTTAATAATAAAACTTCAAGCAATGAATCTCACTTCTATTGTAAATATTTATAAGTTCAAAAAAATTCACACAGTCTTAAACAAAAAGAACTTTATTGTCCATTCTCTATAACAGTCCGTATCACGACACATTCGCAACACCTGTTCTCGCATCCACACTCGCAACTCCTGTTCTCGAAAACGTTTTAACTGAGCCACGCTTAACTCGAAAAACGAAAAACAGCCATAATCTCTGAATCATGGCTACCTTCCGACTACTCGCCTTAGCGTTTTCTCTACATGTACACCTGCACCGCTGCCAACTCAAAAATAACAAAGCGCGCGGAAAATGCTAGGTACAAAATAATTGGACAGTTTTTAGAAATTACAACACTTCGTAGTTTATTCATCATGTATAGCGAAAAATAAACATTTTAGTCGTTTTAGTCGAGGTTTACAGAGTTTTAAAATTCTATTTAAATATTTGAATAATACTTTTGTACATTTTTATTTTGGCAGTTAGTCGAAAAAATTTGTTCCAGACAAGATAATGTAGTATTATTTTCCGTTCCTTTTATTGCAGAAGGAATTTTGTTTTTAGGGGCAAATTATGTTAAAGACAAATGAAAAGAGGACATGCCCAAAACAGCCAAGCCATGGCCCAAAATCCAAGATGCAAGACTCACGGTGGAGTGGAAGAAAGCAAAGGCAAAAGACTCTTCCGTCTTTTCCTTTCCCCGTGTTTTCAGGTGCCTATGTTCCTGTACGCATTCCCGGAGCATAGATCCCGTGGCAGACTGTCGATGGGCGGCTGTCGCTGAGCGAAAGCCCTCTCTGCCCCGCGCGGGAGCGAAGGGCGAGCTGGGACTGCGCTGCTCGCGTTCCAACTGCGCAAGCATTCAGTGCGTGTCCCACGACCAACCTTCACCAATCCAATTACAATTCATTCTGATATTCTTCGTATTATAATTCTATTATTTTTTACGGGCACAGATAGTTCGTTAAATTCAACTCAGTATCGAGATATATTACATCAATAAACTAAATGGAAGCACGGTGGAAAGAAAATAGGATTTCCACCATAAATGGAAGACGAAGACGTTATATCCTTTTCTCCTATAGCGTGTGCCGGAAAAATACCATCCTATGTGATGCTTAATGCTTTTAAGGCAGTGTTTTCACGAATACCACAGTTATTTGTAATATTGATGTTCGTAAGAAATTACTGAATAATAAAGATTATATTAATCTTAAATCGTACATCATCATTTACTTCAGACTTAAAATCCTGGTATTCGAGCGTACCAGGCGGCCTTCATCCTGGTACATGGTTTATTCTTTAAGATCCTGGTAAAAACGCGAGGATCCGATACGTCTGGCAACACTGTCAAGCGCAGTGGCGTCTTCTCGGAGCTCGAGTTTCTTAAAAATTATCGCTTCTGCTTATTCCTTGTCCTGACAGTGCTACGCCCTGGCAGCGGCGCTGAGAAGTACCGTATTTGAATTGTAAATACGACTTGGCGTGTTCTTTTCCCTGACTTAGTTTCGTAGCTTTTAAAGAGAAGTTAAAAATTCTGTTTGACATTTTTTTTTAAGTTGGCAGTCCTCAAATGTAAAGGTTTCTTTCCCTCCCCTTGATCGTTAGTGTGCAAAAAATTGCTATCGCAATTGACAAGTCAGGCCAGCAGTCTGCGGAACGGCGGCTGGGTCGTTTGATTTCTTATGATCTTTGGACACTGACAAACAATTTTTTAAAATTTATTTCTTAATTTGAATTTGATATAATACACTAAACCCTCATTAACACGAACCCAAATAATCGGAGTTCGTGTTATAAAAATTCGTGTTATCGACTATTACAAATGTCCGTATTACCGTAAACCCTTTCAGAAGGCCTGTACAACGCCTGCTCCCGCGGGCATTCTACAGTTGCGCGCCGATCGTCTGCCCGCGACAGCGCCGAAAGTGCAAGTAGTCGGGAGTAGGACGCTTTGCGGGAGGGGAGAAGTCTGACGTAGCACGACGACGCCGAGCGTAGATTGAATGCCTGGACGTCTAATAATGATCCATGCTGTAAGCCCACTTGTTTAAATAGATTATGTCTAGTATTTCAAATTACAAGGGCCATAATTCACTGTTTACGTTCTGTGCACTACTGTATATCCGACTTTGTATCCTCCTCAGTATGTATTTTCCCTTTTCAATTAAAAAAAATACTCTGCTTCATGTGATCCTTGTCCTTCCGGTGGGCGCGCCTATTCTACTCACCAAAGCGGGCATTCCGCTGCGAGCAGTCGAGCAGTGCAGACCTCTGAGCGCAGCGCTACTGTCAGTAGCAGTTTACGATTCGAAGTGTTAAGGTGTATCAGTGAATAGTTGTCTACACAGTGCAGTCTCAATCTAAAGTGCAGTGATTAACTAGTTATTAATTCTTCATCAACATTCAACAACACTGGCCTGAGCCAGTGCATCTCCGATGCCTTAGCCCTGGTTTATCCAACTGACGGCCAAATGGAGGTCGTGGAAGGCGACGGCCGTGATATTTCAGCTTCATACGCACCAGCGTATCTGCTAACTCCACCACAACAAGCGCAGATATCTCAGCATTCAGCACCGGCAGTGTATTCAATGCAGACAAGTATGCAGCAGCCTATGCAAAATAACATGCAACCAAATCAGGTCAGTCATTACGCGCAAGCCGAAGGCGCGACCTCGTCTTCAAGCTGCAGTGACAATGTCAATGCAAACTCTGTACCAGTCCCCCAAGTGAACAGTGGCAAACGTGGAAACAGTGATCCTATCGAAAATCCAAACCAATCTAAAAAAGTAATTACCAATTCGGATACTAATTATGCTATTCCCACTCAGAATAGTTTCGGCATTCTAGCTAACCTTCCTGATAATGATGATTCAAATCCCACCGACCCCACTATGCCTGAAAATATTAGAATCCCACCTATCCACATTAACAATATTACGAACATTATTGAACTAAATCAGGAAATTAAAACCCAAATCAGTGCGCAGTTCACCGTAACATTCAATAATAACAAAGCCAAAGTTAACTTCCAAAAAATAGAAGACTTCAGAAAAGCAATTCAGTATTTCGTGAAAGCTAATAAACAGTTTCATACGTATAAGGACCCAACCAACAAAAAGTTTTCCGTGGTTTTTAAAAACATTCATCCCTCCATCACGCAAGAGGAAATATACAATGACCTGAAGGAACAATACTCTTCCCTTAACAGTGTCACTAGGTTACATAAAAACAATGAGCCCATCCCAGTTGTAGCTGCTGAGTTCTCGGGCCAACAATCAATTGAATCAATTCTCCGAACAACTCAAATCTGCAACTTAAAAGTTAAAGTCGAAAGAAGACGAAAAACTAAAGGAATAATCTAGTGCCTCCGATGCCTAGACTTTGGACATACTAAAAATAATTGTTACAACAAAATCTCATGTATACATTGTGCCGAGAATCATTACTCAGTAAATTGCCCCAGCAAGAATGACCCCCCGAAATGCAGAAACTGTGAGGGGACTCACCGTGCTGATATCCGTACTAATGAATGTCAGTATTTCAGAAAACTATCAGAAAATAAAACTAGAACTTCCCAAAACTCCACTTCAAACATTAGAACCAGCAAACCAACCTCACCCCCACCCCCACCTCCACCCCCGCCTCAAAACGCCTACCACTTCCCTGGACTCCATAGAACTGCTAACATACCAAATTTTACCCATGAATCAGCTTTTAATCGCCCACCAAATAACATCCCGACATACATCCCAACTCACAACCCACAAAACAGGCTCCCCCAAAACTTTCTGAGTACTCCTTTTATTCATAATATTATCAATCAAATAATAACTCATATAATCAACATCATCAATTCAGTCATCCCAACTATTATTCAAAACATTCAACAAGCAATTACTTCTAATTTTAGTTTCCCCAATGGCACAAAATAATTCAAATCATAGGTTAATCCTAATGAACTGGAACGCATGTGGCATCAGTAATAAAAAAAACGAACTCCATTATTTTCTCCAAACCAATAATGTTGACATTGCTTGCATCACAGAATCTCATTTAAAACCTCCAGCTACTTTCAAGCTACCAGGTTACAATACAGCAAGAATGGATAGGGCCAACTCCCCAGGCGGCGGAGTGATCATACTCATCAAAAACACTATCGCCTATTTCGAAGAAAACACAACATCCATCAATGGCATCGAAACAATAGCAGTTTCACTTACCAACACCTACCCGAATTTTACTATCATTGCCGCGTATAAACCCCCCAACAAAAGAACAAATTTTACAGATCTAAATAATTTACTTTCGCGCTTATCATCTTATATTCTTTTAGGAGATCTAAATGCCAAACATGTACAATGGGGCTGCAGAGTCACCAATGCAGCAGGTGCCCAACTCTTAAAATATGTAGTAACTAACGGAATTAAATTGATCTCACCCCCAGAACCAACCTATTATCCCTATGACCCAATCAGGCTTCCTGATATACTAGACATAGGAATAACAAACATTAATGTCAATTTTCATTCAACCCCGCATTTTGAACTCGATTCTGATCACATCCCAGTGTTAATTTCTACAGATCAAATTCCCCCTCCCCATTCACCCACTCCTGCTTTAAATACTTACAATTTAAACTGGACAAAATTCAAAAATTTAATCCAAAAACAAATACCCAATTTTAAAATACTTAACTCCCCAGCGGAAATAGACCAGGCAATAAGTCAACTAAATAACATAATAATTAACACAATAGGCAAACTCAACCCCGTACGACCGATCACTCTTCGGAAACACACAGCAGACAAACTACCACAAAGCATTATCAAAATCATAGAAACTAAAAATAAAACCAGGAGACTATGGATGGCACTTAGAATCCCTTCATTAAAAAAAGAACTCAATACTCTAACCAAAATCAGTAGAAAAGCACTTGAACACTATAAACAAACTAAATACAATAATATCATTCATTCATTAAATACAAGTAATAACTCACTCTGGAACTTCACGAAAAGAATACTCAGAAAAAAAACTATAATCCCCCCCACTAACAACTTCAAATGGGAAAACACACGCAACTGCTGATAAAACGGAAGTATTAGCCGACCATTTCGCATCAACTTTCACACCAAACCTCACATCTCCCCACCCAGATCACACTCAAATTCAACTCGTCGCGAATTCCCCTAATTTTAACGTTCCACAACAAATTAAGTACATCACTCCACAAGAAACTCTAAAAGTTATCAAATCCCTTCCAAATAAAAAAGCCCCCGGTCACGATAAAATAAACAATGTAATTCTCAAAAACCTACCCAATTCTGCCATAGCTTTCATTGTAAACATATATAACTCATCTTTAAGAACTGGCTACTACCCTAATACCTGGAAACATTCTATCATCCTCCCTATCCCCAAACCCAATAAAAATCATAGCATCCCTGACCACTATAGGCCCATAAGTCTCCTCCCCACTTTAGCAAAAATTTTTGAGAAATTAATTCTAACAAGATTAAACCAATACCTGAAAAAAATACACCTCATACCATTCTATCAATTTGGGTTCACAAATAAACTATCCACAGCACATCAACTTTTGCGCATATCTGAACATTTCCACTCCTCCTTCCAAAAAAACAATTTTCAATAGCAGTTTTCATGGACATCGCTAAAGCATTTGACAGGGTATGGCATGAAGGACTAAACTATAAACTCTTATCAATAGGCACCCCTACGTACCTCTTCAAAATAATCAAAAGCTTCCTAACCAATAGAACCTTCTCAGTTGCAATAGAAAATCATAATTCTAACCCCCGACCCATTACAGCAGGACTACCTCAAGGATCACCTCTCTCTCCATTACTCTACAACTTATATACAGCAGATATGCCTACATCAAGATTCACTCACATAGCCCAGTTTGCAGACGATACGGTAATCTACATGTCCCACTCCTCAATTAATTACATAGCCAACGAAATTCAATCCCATTTAAATGAAATAGAAACCTGGGCAACGAAATGGAAAATCAAAATCAATCCCTCGAAATCTACAGCTAAAGTCTTCACTTTCAGACCATATTCCTTCCCTACGCCGTTTAAAATGAACAACAACATAATCCCTTGGACTCCCCATAACAATGCCGTTAAATACCTTGGCCTCCATATGGACACCACATTAAATTGGAAAATACACATAGACACCAAAGTTCAGCAAGCCAAAGCAAAATTAATACAGTTAAAACCACTCTTAAATCACAGTAAACTCTCACTAAGCAATAGCATCATCTTGTATAAAACCATCATAAGACCTCTTCTTCTGTACGCTTGTCCAATTTGGACAAATGCAGCAAAATATAACATCAACAAAATACAGATAATTCAAAATAAATTTCTAAGAACCATCACTCAAGCCCCTTGGTTTATTTCCAATAAGCACGAATTTAACCTTAATCCCATCGCACACCACATAGCATTCCTGGCCAATAACTTCTATTCCAACCTAACCCTCATCAACCAAGATAGACACATCAGCATAGGTAAATTTAATGAAACCCCAACAAGAATAAAAAATAGATATCCTATCCACTCATTCCTAAACATTTTTGCAAATATTAATGCTTCTTAGAGGTGCTCGGTGAGTCCCCTCGTCAATTGTAGTGTTCAATAGATTTAGTTTATAGTATTAGATGTAAGTCAACAAAGCAAATGGAGAGTTGTAAAAACTGAACTTTGTATAATAATCCTATTTAAAATAAATAAATTTAAAAAAAAAACAAAGCGGGCGCGTACGAGCACTGTGTCCTGCCTCGAGAAAACAGTCTTTTGCACTCTCAAAACTTCTATTATTTAATTCAAAATAGAAGAATAAAAGCTCACAACTATTCATTACATTTTTACGGGGAATTTGATGCAAACAAACAGCTTCCGCTGCACCACTAGACTTTCACTAAGCAATAAAACTATTTCGTTGTGCACAATAAACAATAACGCCCGTTTCAACTCGCAACTAAACACTCGCACAGCGATAGGCGGAGCGGCACGATGCCTGGAGCCAGGCATCTTCCCTCACAGAATACCTTTTGGCTGTATGCTCATCCAATTATTGCATCACGCCGCAGCAACGAATCCAAATCGCTCATTTGCCGTTAGTCTGTGGCTGCGCGTGTGGTTGGGGACGCAAAGCCACAAAGCTTCTTTACTTGCCTCGTTGCTTGCTTTCATCTTTCCTTTTTTGCTATTTACTTTCTTTCTCTTCACATTTTTGCTTTCTACTTAGGCAGTAAATACAACGTTTTCTAATCGTGCTGCGGAAAGTGATGGATTTTCGTCAGAACAATTCGGATTGTGAAATCCTGATATCGAAAAACCAAAAAACTTTCTTGGTCTGTTGGCAATTGTTCGATGGAAAAAACTGCGTGTGTCAGACTGCCTGTCGGTGGACAATGCTAGTGTCTAAGCCATTCCGACGATTTTCTCCAAAAATGGTCCCCCAATCTATTTGGACGAATTCGAGGCCTCGAAGCGAATTTCAAACAGACGTTTTGAGTTTTGTACGTAACTCAAGCCTTAACATTCTCAAACTTTTCTCACAAATTTCTTGATTAAACTTTTTCATGGAAAAGCAAATTCCATTTAAAGTGGTTTTGACCTCATTTTTGTTGAAATCTCTGAATTTTCGAAAATTGCACAACTTCATTTTTCTCGACGTCTTGCTACAATTATTCAACTTTGTCGGCCCCGTGGTCGAGATCGCTAAATCAGTAGTCCTGTGGTGATCTGGGCCGTGGGGTCGCGGGTTCGAGTCCCGCCTCGGGCATGCTTGTATGTGTTCGTCCTTTCACTCCCTATCATCACCATATCGTTACATCCTCATACCATAACGTTACATGCAATAGTTGTCGCTAATGGCCCTGTAGTTGATGCGACCTTAAATAACAAAAAAATACATTCAACTTTATTAATTGATAGATACAAATAATCACATTTAATCATCGCTAGTATGCAAAACAACTTTCCGGGACTTACATCTACGAACAATACAATCGTATTCAAAACTCGAACAGCACAGCAGAGTTATAATGTGCTAATAATGTTATGATGTGCTAATTAGGCAGTGGTCAAGAGGTCACTGTTTTTGATTGGAGCCGTAATATTTCGAAAACACGAACATCCATTGTCGTCAAACCGATGCGTTTCCCACTAGCTGGTTTTACAAATTAAGGAAGGTAAAACTAGTGTCATCGAAGGTTAAATCTAGAAATTCTGGAGGGAAAATCTACTAATAATTTTCGGAATAATTTCGGAATTTCGGAATTCCTAAAGGATCTCTTTATAATTTTGCAAAATAACTTGATTTTCACTTGACTAATAAAATATGTCAAATAAAGCAAAAAAAATTAGATTTTTCTGCCGACATAAAGAGACTTGAAAATAATTTGAACAACATTGCACATATCGATTCTCTCCAAACTTTCAAGGACAAAGAAGAGAGTAATAATTTACACTGAGCCTATTAGAAGAAGATTCTTAGCGGGCGTAGTTGAAACTAGTGGTGCTACAGAGTGGCACGCACTTTCCCGTATTAGTTTTCTATTTCCTTCGGTCTGAGCTAGCTGTTGCCACATACTCCTGCCAGCTGCCATCTATAGCCGCGCAAAGTATTTTTTTTTCACATTTGCTTAATATTTCGGTTTTCTAATTGTAGAAAAGAAATATTAATTTTTTAATATTAAAAACACTAAAATCTCGTCATCAATTACAATTTTCTTTGAAACATTTGGAGCCGTTTTTAAGAAAATAGCGTTTAAGCGCTACCAAAAATTCGAAATTTGAATCTCTTTTTCAGAGAAATTTTTTGGTTTCGAAACACTTCATTTGAAGTCATTTAAATCACTTTAACCCACAAATAAATACTGTTTGCAAATAGCTGATAATGTGCATATTAAAGCGTGAGAGATCTTCAAAAAATTACATTTGTGTAGTTTTTGAAAAAACAAAAAAATATCTCAAAATAAACGTTACGTCATATTAAAAGTGCAATTAGCACTATCCGTTCGAAAAGTTTGAAGGAAAAAATTTAGAGCCATCTATGAGAAATATGAGTATTGAGCATTTGGGCTTCCAGCGTTTTGAAAATGCGGAATTTTGAGCTAGTTTCCACAGAAAACGGTTGAGTCCTCGAGAAACTTTACTTGACATTATTTAAAGCACCATGTACTCGTAAACGTAATAAAGTGAACAAATCGCCACTAAGGTAAATATTACCGACGTGAGAAACAAGTCAAAAATTAAATTTTTGTAATTTTTTAAAAAACAAAAGGAGAGAACAATATGGCGTTTATGTCATGTCATTGAGTACATTTAGCACTATTCATACCAAAAGTTTAAAGAAAAAAATTGGAGCCGTTTTTGAGAAAATCTTCCTTTTGTATTATTTTAAAATTGCGAATATTTTGCACAATATTGCCAGAAAACTATTAAAATTTTTTAAAAATTGTACAAGACCTCAATGAAAGAACTCACTTTAGAGAACAAAATTTATTTGGAGGAAAAATCTCTATTTTCAATTTTGTAGTTGTAGGAAGACGTTGAAAAAATTTCAAACTTTTGCAATTTTGAAAATTAGAGTTAACCATGATAATCGGACGTATGCCACCTTAATAAGTGTACTTAACTCTTACAAGAAATTTAAAGAGAAAATTGTATCGCCGTTGGCTGTCACCAGCAGTAGTACAGGAAGAAGGAAAATTAAGCGTAACCTCTGGATTCTTAAGGGCGGAAGGGTTTGTTTAGCTCAAATATGCAAGCGATGTTCAAATCTCTGCCCAAAGGGTAGACTAGATCACATACGACATATTCTAAACAAATTGTTTATTTTGTTAAAATAAATTGAAAATTTGAATAATATTTTATTCATTGTAGAGTATGACGTGACGAAGCCAGCAGAGATTGGCAAAGAGGCAAAGATGTAAAGCAACAAGGGCTCGCCGCTAACCGCCTGCAGGAGGCCGTGCGAACAAGCGACGGTGGCTTGGCGCCCCCTACGCCGGCAAAGAGGATTACTTCCCCCCTCCCCTCCCGCCCGAGCAGGTCACGTGCTGCAGCAGCCGGGCTGGGCTCCAGGGCGCGCCTCTCCCCACACGAAAGGTTCAAAACTCGCCGCATCGTGAGGCTGTTGTCTGCACTTGGCGCGAGAGCGCGCGAACGGGCACGGCCTGCCAGCGGCGACGGGCCTTGGGTGAGGGGCATTGGCGGATCCTAGAGGCCTGGCGTTTTCGTTCACCATCCTTCGTTAGGCAAAATTGATTTAAATATTTATTTCCGAATTACGTAATTATTTAAACAATAATATTGTATAGTATCATATCCACAGTACATAAACAATTTACATTTAAATAACGAATATGTTAATTATTTAACAAAGATCTATGACGGCCTCCCCAAAGTGATCGGCTGGATCCGCCCCTGTTAAGGGGTACGTGTGGTTAGTACGAAGACATCCCCACGCCGTATTCTGATCTTCTCAACCTGAGAAGTGAATTTCCTCATCGTCACACAGCAACATAAGGAAAACGCACTCTATAATCTTCCCCGACCGGGAATCGAACCCTGGTTCGCGTGGTGGAAAGCGAGCACGCTGACCAATCAGCTACGCCGCGAAGGCTCACGAGGCTATTAGAGAAATTAAACATTTTCATCGCCTTTCAGACTACGCAACTAGCACCGAAAGCCTCCCCCAAACACCCCCTTTCCCTCACTCCCAGTTTCTGAAACTCTTGGTTCCTTCATTGTGTGTCCAGCCAGGGAAGTACACGAACCGTTGTGTCCGTGTCTATTTCCAATGTACGCCATTTTAACACACGTCCTCCATGGACTACGCCTTTTTCGTTATGTCAGTGATATTTCTGGTGCTTTATTGGCTAATATTGTGAAGAGTGAATACGAACTCCTTGTCTTGTAGCATTTAAGTTTCGTTCTGAACATTTAGCCATCATAATGGGACGATGGAGATCATAACAAAGACACATGAGATACTTCTGCGGGCGATTCTCAAAGGCCATCAGGGGACAGCACCATGCAAGTGTCTGCTGTGAGAGTAAAGTCTCTATCAAAGCCTTTAAAATGTATTTTATAACTCCATATCATACATGTTTAATCCATTAAATTTAGTGTTTCATTGTAAATGTCAGCTTTTTCATTTTTACCCAAAGTTGTCTATCAGACTACTAATATCTGTAAAATAATGTAAATACCTAATATCAACATAATATTCTAATATTTACTACTCTCTTCAACCTAACTATACAAAAGTATTTACAACCCAGGTTATCATTTTTGTATTTAGACAATTAGTGGCGTTCATAAAACAATATATTTATACTTTTATGTTTCGTTAATGCACGGATTTTATTCAGTTCAAATGCGAATTTACACACAATTTGAAATAATGTGGTTCTGTGCAACGTTTTGCCGTCAATCGATTTTGCAGTATCAAGAAGCAACAAAACATGGATTTTGACATCACCAGATAGAGGAATTTTTTTCTAAATTTAGCAACAGGTTTTATCCAACTTTTCCTCACCAGACCCCTGCTATAAGAGTTTTTCTGGCGAAAATTCCCCACTTTCCGGCGCACGGTTACGTAACTTTCTCTTCTTACGTGGTATTTGAAGGATGAGAAAGTAAAAAAGACAAACAAAATAAATAAACTTGGTAATCGAGGAAGGGTTTAAAGTGCAGAACGGATGATAAATTTTTATAATTTTATATCTGTTTCAACCCTTTAATTTTTCTTATTTGCTCTATAAAATTTCCAAACACAACATTTATTACCTTATGTCTTCTTATTAATAGAATAAAATGTTTTGTGTGCTTCTCAACTACGGGGAGACTAAAAGCTAATAAATCAACAAACAAATGTGCAAGAACACGGCTTCGAACAAACAAACTTTTCGTTGCCTTATCTGGACTTGTTGCTGCGTTATAATTGTAACCGATGAAACACGCTCAAACCTCCGTGTTTCGTGTCCAAATATCAAAGATCCACAAAACATGGATTTTTGCTACACCATGTGTGTTAGAGGAAGTGATTTACTATATACAGGAACATGATTTATGCACTTTTTCGTAAAGGGGGGCCTGACAAAAAGAGTTTTCCGCCGAAAATTCGCCGTTTCCCACGCACAATTACAATACTTTCTTTCCTCGCATTCGTAAGGGCGAGGAGTTTTGAGCGTGTTTCATCGGTTACAATTATAACAGATACAGTTAACCCTCGTTAGCACGAACTCGCTTACCACGAATTTCACCGTAACACGAACGAAACTTTGGTCGCGGCAAGGGATTACGGGAATACGGACATTCGCATAACACGAATTTTCGTAACACGAACTCCGATTATTTCGGTCCCTTGGAATTCGTGTCAACGAGGGTTTACTGTCCTAATACTGGATCGCTCACTTCCAACATCTTCCGTGCCGTGACCGCGAGCCACGAGTGACAGTTGGGCGAAGGAGAAATGTCTCATTGTGACAACGGCGATAGGGGATCGTGCACGAAGGTCGCCTTCTGCTTAGACTCCCCCTTCGCAGCCCTTTTGGCTCGAGGCGCCTGGCAGCGTTATTGCGTTTCAGTGAGAACACGCAGCTGAACTAAATCCAGCAAGGACAATAAGCTCTTAAGAACGCAAAATATTGCGCCAGCTTTGTTGTAAAGGATTCTTGCTACCACTGTTCCCGCACAAATGTAAGACTAAGATAAACTTATTGATCTTAGAGTTTCACTCCTCGTTTTTCGCAACTTTATTTTTTGTTCTTTTATATTAAAAAATTAATAAACAGTAAATAGATTTGCAAGAAGTCAAATAATACGGTTTCGTTTGTTTTATGCAACGTTTATACACATGAAATGCTGCATCAGTACATTTAGCATACGAAGTAAATGAAAAAGTATTGACACACTCCAAAGCATTTATCGATTAATTACACGCATTACGTGGCCCAGTATCATTATAAAAATGAAGCTCGTTAACCGATGTTTTGTCCATGATTTAGCAAAAACCCGTTTCCCTCTTTTTTAACTCGATTCCGGAGCAGAAGTGAAGTACAAAACGGGTCCAAATGGATTAGCCCATTAAAAATCCCCATAACGCGACACAATAAATGAAAAATTTTCAATTAGCGCGAATTCGCGCTTTCCTCCAGGCGCGTGGAACATGTGCTGCGCGCGCAGTTAAGGGAACGACGCGACGCGGCGCGACGCGACGGAGCAACCCAGAGCGCAGAGGGCGCCGCGGACATTTGGGAACATTTGGAGACGCAGTAAATTACAAATGCTTCTTCTTCACCATCAGGGATTAGGCTGAAAGCTTGTTCCGTCTTCACTCCAACCACTAATAATAATGATAATAACAATAACAATAATAATAATAATAATAATAATAATAATAAAATACTAATCCCCGTGTGGTGATCGGGGCTTTAGTAGAATATCACCACGGGATCTCCCCCTGTCGTAAGAGGCGACTAATTGGAGCGGCTGTCCGCTGTCCCTCCCTGTTAAAGTTACCCTTTGGTCTCTCATTATTCCTCCTCTCCCTGTCCTAAATTGTCTTCTCAATTCGTTTTCCCTTCCTCGGTGAAATAGTAACTCCCCAAGATATCCCCCTTCCTCTCCTCCCCCTTCTTCCCGCAAGTCTTCTTAGTCCAACCCTACGTGTTAGCAAGGACAACAGTGCCACGTGGAAGACGAGCGGTTATCACCGATTAGAATGGTGTTCGGGCAATGGCAATCACCACACCGAAATGGAGAGACGTCTAAGGAGTCATAAGGCCTCGGAAGAGAGTCGCTGCCCGGGAGCGCCGGGGCGTGTCTGGAGTCGGCGCTGGACATGACAGTGGGCGATCCGCCAATGGCCTGATGTGGTCTCAGCAAACATCGGTCTCCCAAGAAACTATTTTTGATAATAATAAAGGAAGTCAATCTCTATCAAGAGTTTCACCTCGCCTGAGAGCTATGCAGGTCTTTCAGCCAGCGCTCACTCAAGCAGGACGGCCACGACAGCGCAAGAAATGGACTAGTGATGTTAATGAAACCATTGTGCGCGTCTACCACCGAGTCACAAATTTGGAAACCGATGTGACCGGTTACAGGCAGAGAATATTTTCTGAATTACGTTGATTTTTCCCAATTTTCCTGTTAACGAACGAAGATTTGCTGATCAATATGAGCTTTTCTTCACTGCAACTTAATCCTCAAACACGTCTTGAGATCATTAAAGAAAAAATCCAGAAAGAACTACAAACTAACCAAAACTCCATGTCACCCATGAGGGATGAGGACGAAGGAACATCACGAGCAGAATAAGTTCATTTCTTTCCCAGAGTCTGAATAATTGCTTGTTTCATTTCTCTCTTCAAAGCTTCAGTCAATCCCTCGTCCTCATTACTGCATGGTGTTAGCATTTCACGGAATAAGTCCTTTAATGCGACCAACCTTAAGGAAGCTACACTTCTCGAAAAAGTAAGTACGACTGATAGAAATAATGAACTCTGGGATTCTTCCTGATTATGTCCATACGTCCACAAGATCTAGAAACGCTGCATACGGTTATATACTCTGCTGCAATTGCAATTGTAAGAACACTGGGAATCAGTGATGAAAATGCACCAGATCACACAAAGAGTACCTCAGGTGCCGAAGTGGGAATTACGTATGTTAAGAAAAATTGAAAAACTTGGGGGTGACATCGCAAGACTAAACATCTACATTGAAGGTTTGTATGTCACCTAAGTTACTAAAAAAAATGACATTTTAAGGCAATGTATGTCACATTCTAATCGAGACGAAATGCTACTGTGCAACAGTCCCAAATTTGAGAAAATTGTTCACTTTCTCAAATGCGGGAACACATATTCTTCCCTGTGATCGGGATTTTGGAGAACTGAAAAGAAAGTTATGGAGACATGACATATTACATACTCCACGAGAAATTTCTTAGAGTATTATGCAACAAGCAGAGAATCGTTTTCAATATAAAATATGCGGAAACAAAAGAAATTCTAAATTTCAGAACCTGGTGGCCTACATATTACAAAAACAAACCTCTTCAGTGAAGTTAAAGGACTACCATTCCACGTGATCAAAAAATGATCTTTCAACCGTCATTGCTCACAATATTTGTAACACGATGTTAAATGAATATCCTGCTGAAGTAAAAACAATGGAATTTATTGATGGGATAACTCAACATTCCTTTGTAGTTGCAAGAGCGCCCTGGAGCTTGCATTAGACCCTCCAAGACTCTATGAAGAAAAGATTCCTGCAAATGGAAAAAAATTAATGACATCAAGAAACCCTTAAGTACATACCAACAGAACACCTGTCTTTTTATAATGAAGTGATAGAATGGCCACTCGTGGGAAGGAGTCAACAGTCAGGATATTTCTGCTGAAAAATGGGACGAAGCTGACGAAGGAACAGACTGTACATGATATATAAGTTTACTTTACTTGATGTTTTGAAAAATAAAGTACGTTTGTTTTGCAATTCAGTACATGATTTTCAACGTATAAAATGTATTCAACGTGAGTTGATTGCATAAAGA
>JAHLJT010003656.1:115778315-115810967 GCA_031308135.1 Acheta domesticus | reverse complement strand
GTTTTCAAATTGGTTCCGTAATAACAAATTAAAAGTAAATGAAAATAAAACAGTTCAATGCAGTTTTTCATATCAAATAGAAAATTCTGTACTCCATTGAAAATGAACGGTGTGCCATGACTGATGTTAATGTTAACAAATTTTTAGGTCTATCAATTCAGTCAAACCTCAAATGGAATGCCCACTTAAATGAATTGAACACAAAATTAAGCTCATTATGCTACGCGTTCAGAATTCTTTCAATTCCGTCAGCCTTCATACAGCTCGTTGTGTATATTTTGCCAATGTTCACTCCCGCCTGAGATATGGCATAATATTTTGGGGAAACACATCTTATAGTTCACAGACTTTCAGATTACAAAAAAGAATTGTACGAATAATAAGCAAATCCAACCCACGTGATTCTTGTAAGTCACTCTTTATTATCTAGGAATTTTACCATTACCTTGTCTCCTGATTTACGAATCAGTAGTTTTTGTCAAAAATGACTTACTTAAGGACGGGAATATATTTTTAGCAAACGCCGATGTCTATAAGTATAACACACACGACGTAGTAATCATATTCACCAGGTGGCAGTATCACAGCTCACTACAAAAAATTCACATACAATTCATGTACATTACTCTACAACTTTTGCCAGAAGACATTAAACGATTAAATTCAATAGAAAAGTTTAAGTCCCAAGTAAAATCTTTTCTGCTGCATAACTGTTTTCTATACAATTCGAGACTATACCGAGCATCAAAAAGGAAAGTAGAATTAATTTTAACAATGATAGTTAATGTAATTATTTATCATTTGGACTGTATAATTCTAAAGAACCTGTAACAAGTATTGTACCACAGTTTCTGGGTTGATGGCCCCATCTCGATCAGGTTTTTCGTCCAGTTTCCCTGATCCTTGAGCAAATGCTGAGATGGTCCCTTGTTTTGCTTCTGGACATAAATGTAACTTCATTATTTGTGCACGTCTTCTGAATTTCAGTGGGAAATATAGTTATTCAAATTATCGTTTTTCATATTATCGCGGCAAAAAGTATTATTCTTTCATGAAGAACATGAGGGTTCAGGGCAGAAATTTATAGCTATTTACCTTTGAAAATATATTTTATTATATAGGAGCGAATATTTTGTCAACAAAACTCGAAAAAAACTCTCTTTTCTGTATTCAAAATTCGACTAGAATATGGTTTAGGATAGAGACCACAGAATTATGAAAACGTGCACAAAATTCACTTCTCCCCATAGCTCGTCATACGCAGTTTTTAACTGTTTTTGACGTAAATAAATAAATAAATAAAACTAATTCTAAAGTTTGTTTCTAGTTTCCTTAAGGTTAGCATGAATAATGGAAGCAGATTACTTGTTAATCGTGTTCTTCAAGGAAATTCATACAGGAATACATCCCTATCTCAAGTTTCAATTTTTTGTAACTTGTAAGTAATCACTCTAACTCAATAACAAGGGTAGCACTCGCATCTTGTAGACCAATCATATTTCATCAACAACGGACTAGGGAGTCAACTACAAACAATTCCAAGAAATGGAAAGTTTACTTCCACGCATCCAACTACACCAAATTCAAGATATTTCATGAGGCACCAACAACTTCATAGCGTAGACGTCTGTAATAATGAATTTAATTTTCCCCGGCTTATATCTTTCAATGAATGTGTCTCTTGCCAAAAGAAAATGTACTAGTAGATTGCGTCTGTTGAAAGAAATAACTAGTCAAATATCTCATTATATATGTAAGAAACTCAATTTAAACTGTAATATAGATGTCTTTAAATCTCATCATGCGCTCATGATCGCCTTTTACTATTTTAAAAAACAATTATTGAGATGCAGTTGCGGCTGAGTGTTAGTTTTTTTGCCGATGTTTGATGAATTCATAAAACTATTAAATATATATTTGATTCATTGATGCACATTCGTGTTAAAATTGTAAATCACGCCCCTACCCTTTGCATGTATGTCCTTGGCGCGACAGCCCGTGAATAGGCTCAGGCCTACCGACGACATCCCTGCCTCGCGACCATCGGTTACGGGGGTGGGTGTGGTGAGCACGTAGACACCCCACGCCGTATTCCGGTCTTCTCAACCTGAGAAGTGAATTTCTCACCGTCACACAGCAACAGATACCGGGACATTGCAAGTGTATTGCGCACCACAACCTCGCTCCACCGGAATGGAAGCCGGCCCGCGGAGCGGAAGGCGAGCCCGCTGGCCGACGCTCGCCCCGTTCCCTTTAAAGTACCCAAATTGTTGAAAGATGACATCGCAGAGCTCCTGCGCGGCTGAAGTTGAAGTTGAAAGGCTCGAGAGAGGACTTGGCGAAGCCGATTGAATAAACGGCTAAAAGTTCTGTAAAAACGATTTCGAAAAGGAACTGGATTTTATCGGCTGCGCTGGGAAGACAAAGGAGGTCGCCATCGATTTGCCATTACTGGCCACCTACCTGCAGCATTCCCCGGATCGTGCGCCTGCAACAGGATGTAATGGCGAAAAGTTCATTCTCGGATCTCACGGAAAAGTTGCCTTGGGTGAAAAAGTCCAGGGAAGATATTCCATCATTCGTAGGTTTCTCACGGAAAAATGAAATTCAACTTACTCTAACTTAAGTACAAAAATCTCTTTTGAAAAACTGGGAGATTATTGAAGCAAATAGAGTAAATATATCTGAACTGAATGTGCCACTGATTTCTAAAGCAACAATAGAGTTATAGTAGTAAAAAGTAAAGATATAGTTGATTATAAAATCCGATATAAATATTTCTTTATGTTTTGCTAGAATAAATTAAATACACTAATAAATCATACGAGCATGAACTATGACTTTTTTCTTTACGACAATATTAAAATGTCATTATTGTTTTTTAAAATCCCGTAAGTCACAGACTTTTAAACTTATCTAAGCGCGAATTTAATAAGTAATAAAAGTTTGTTTTAGACTGTCTTGATGTCTTTTCAAAAGTGATCGTCCTTAAAGGCAAAATATCTAACAAATATATAATGTTCATCAGTAATTTTTTCTGTTTTTTGAAAACTTTACATTTCGTAACTTATGAGCTTTTAAAAATAACCGATTTATTTATTTTTTCAATCAATTGATTCAATGATTACCGAAAGTATGACAGTCTAAGGTTTAAAATATATTTTATTGTTGTTCGGAGTTTTGTATCGTTGGTCAACCTCGGGAAAATTTTAGGTAATTTTATTAACAATGAAACATATTTTACTAATGAATGCTCTGTGGGCCATATGTCTGTTTATTACTAGTAACTGAATTTTTCTTTCATATAACCCAATTATACGGAGTAGAGACTTTAGCTATGGAATTAAATATTTAAAATTTAATGTTTCTTATGTTCAGCTTTTTTCAGTTTACCGTCCATCTACAATTACATTCAACGGACGAACTAATGAAATTTTAAATGAATTTAATGCCCTCATTTCAGACGCATTGTTATATTTTTACTTAAATAACAGAATACTTAATCCAATAATAAATGGAATAGAAATGAATTATAAGCAATTACAGACACACACCTCTCAAGTGAATTGCAGACAAAAAACCTTTAGGAATCCCTACATTCTAGTCGGTGTTGATTGCAACAATGAATTTTAGTGAGCGCAGTTATTCGCAATTACGAGTGTGTTATAATGCTTATTATGTCCAATTGAATGGACAGTTCAATAACGGGTAACGTGACAGAAATTAAAGTGAATGTGCTCCGCAGAACCAAATATTTAACGAGAATGAACTGAAATGAAGCATGGCTCCCCGTTCATTTGCGTTCAGCCTCTTATAAGGGAAGACTCGCACAGCTTTTACTTTCCCGTACACGTACATATATACGGAGTAAAACGGCGAATTTTCGGTAGAAAAAATTCTTTGCCGGGCCGTGATAACGAAAAAGTGGATAAACCCAGTTGCCAAATTAAGGGGAAAAAACCCTACCACGTGGTGCAGCCAGAATCCCTACTAGAAAGTCTCGCACAAAGTTTTTTTGTTCTATGTCATACAAAAATTTTAACCATTTTTATTTTAGCCATTCTTACAGTATCAACACCAAAAAGTAATTTGAAGTTGATGCCACTTCACCAGTTCATGCTATACGAATAAACAAGGAATCTACATCAGCATCGTTATAATCGGTAGCGGGCGTAGTTAATGAAATTTCTTTTTTTTTCCTTTTCACTTGAAAGAACGGCTAGTTAGTGTAGAAATTCATTTTGTGTTTTGAAAAAAAGAAATAACCCATTTTTTGTTGTTTTTTTACATTTTTCACCGATTTCTACTAATAAATCATTTTTACATTTTCCGTAATTTTTCATGCATTTTTCGCTGATTTAATCATTTTTAATATTTTGATTTCATCACCAAAAGTTTGCTTCAAATTACATTTACGAGATGCAAAAAATGTTCTCTACAGAATTACTGAGTACCCAAATCTGGTAGCATATCCGATTTCTGCACTCAGAAGTTGTAATACCAGACATTATGATTATGTAGCCTAAGGTTCCTGTGACGCCTCTCAGCGCCATTAGCGGTTCAGCCGATTTCTGGATAACTTAACATAGAAATGTGGCAAAGAACAGTCCAAACCAACATTTTTAAAACTGAGTTTATTTAAACGAGTAGAAAAGTCTCGATTACAGCAGTAAAGTATACAAAAGCTTGAGATTTTCATCCGAACTGGTTTTGATTACATTTTTTGCGACAATTTTCTTTCCTTTTAGGGCATTTTAAAAACATTTTAAGAGAAATTTATTGATACTTTTCGGCAATGTTTTAGGTTATCAAAATTCGACCCCTAATAATCAGCCATGATAATACTGCGTTCTGAAGAAAATCACAATGTTGAGTTCCGCTAAATCTGAAGAAAACGGAATATCGAGGAAAGGAAAGATTGAAATACAAAGCAGATTCATCCATTTGCCACTCCCCAAATTGTAATGTCAACGAGAAATATTGTAATGTCAGGGAGCATTGAAGTTGATACGTACGCTGTGATACAAGATCTTAAGCCAGGTAAAACTTACAAATATCTGGGCATTGAAGAATGTGAGACCGTCTCGAACGACACAATGAAAGAAATAATTCGCAAGGAGTATTACAGAAGAGTGAGACTTGTCCTGCAGTCTGCTCTGAACTCCAGGAATAAAATATCTGCAATTGGTAGTCTGGCGGTGCCTGTAGTAGAGTACAGTTCGGGACTAGTGGACTGGACTGAGCAAGAAATTCGCATCATGAATGGAAAAACCAGAAAACTGCTAACAATGCATCATGTCGCCCACCCTCGAGCTGCTGTACATAGACTTTATGTGGCACGTTAGGAAGGAGGAAGAGGCCTCAGACAAATTGAGGCCTCCTGGCACAACGCAGTAGTCGGGATGGAAGTATATACTCAGCCATCAAGATAACCCTCTAATGAGACAGTCATGAAATCTGACCGAACAATGGGAAACAGGCATTGTTAGTGTAGCAAAAAGCATTGCAAAGCAAACTATGCAAGACACGTCAAATAACACAGACACTGAACTTCTGGTACTACTAAACATGAAATGTGAGACACAAAAAATGTTATAGAAGTCGTGGAGGGACAAACCCTCCCCATGGACAATATCTCAAAAGAATGGACAAGGTGCAGATAAATAAAGATCAATCGTTTATGTGGCTTAAAAGGGGAAGAATGACGCCAGAATCGGAAGCACTTTTAATAGCTGCTCAAGATCAGGCGTTGAGAACACGACATTATGATAAAGCTGTTCTCAAAATTTCCCAAGATGACAAAATGCCGAATTTGCCAGGAGCAAGTAGAAACCATTGATCATATTGTCTCAGCTTGTCCAATTCTAGCAAAGACCGAATACTTAAAAAGACACGACAGGTGTAGTTACCTCCACTGGCAGATCTGTACCACCCTCGAAGTTCCAAACATATGCCTCAAGTGGTACAAACACTCACCAAAACCGGTGACATCGGTTGGATTGTGTACAATATTGTACGAACAACAAATTTCAAACGGATCGCACGATAGCAGCAAACAAACCGGATATTGTTATATGGGATTTTGAGAAAAAATCGTGTCTACTTGTGGATGTTGCTGTGCCTTGCGATCAAAATGTCGTAAGCAAGGAGGCAGAAAAACGTCTTAAATACAAGAGTTTGGAAATTTCTTTCCCCACATGTAATATATAGTTTTTGACTAAATAAATAAATAAATAAATTGAGATCAGCCGAATGTGGGGCGTAAAAGCACAGGTCGTACCGATAGTAATCGGAGCTCTGGGATTTGTTCCGCAACATTTGAGTAAGAACTTGTCTAAACTCCCAGGTCAATCAAAAGACTGGGAAGTGCAAGAAATTGCTTTACTTGGAACAGCCCACATTTTGCGTAAAGTATTGTAGAAGCACCGACAGTCCCTAGATCTGCTCCTTAGGTAGCTAGTTGCAACCTGGAGTAGATTTTATATTCAGCCGACACATAACATCTTTAGTCGTGATTTAGAGGAATAATAATAATAATAATACTGATAACCGTCGAGTGGGAGAGCGGCGCGAGGGGGGAAAGGGGGGGGGAGGTGATGGTGTCCGAGAGTGCCGGGCGATTTGTCACGGGTCTCGCGACGGGACGTCGATATCACTGGGCTGCGATTTACGCCCGCGCCCGCCGCCTTCCTTCCTTCCTTCCTCGGCAGCCGGGGCGGCGGGGGCGTGGGTGGCGGCGGGGGCGGCGGCGGCGGCGGGGCGGGGCGGGGGGCGGGGGGCGGCGGGGGCGGCGGAGGCGTGGGCGGCGGCGTGGGCGGCGGGGCTGCGGGGCTGGCGAGTCCTAATAAACGTAAATCGCGGGAGCACCTGCGCCGGCGCGTAATCTCTGCCCTGTCCGCGGCCGGAAGCCCTGAAGAAGGCGCGGGGGCGGGGAGGGGGCGGCGAGGGCGAGGCTCGTTACTGCGCGGAAATTGTGTCGCCGCTGCCTCCGACGCCGGCGCTGCTCAAGGCGGCAGCTCCTGCAGGAGACCGGGAGAGGCACTGCGCGGCCTCTGACCGGGAGGCCCTGGGTTACACGCCCGACGGTGGCAGGATCGCCGTCACTAGCTTTCAGCTACGTCAAATTCAGTCGCTGTCTCGAGAAGAATTCTAGCGGCCGGCTGCTCTCATAGGTTGATATAGTTTCTCTCCGATCAACACCAGGCGAATGCCGGAGCAGTACCTTAACAAACGAGCCAAGGACCGTGCGCGATCTTTCCTTCCTCTTCCTTGTCCTATCCTCTCCTCTTACACACACACAAACAAACAAACATGAACTGCACACCACACATGCCGGGAGACTGTTCGGGAGCTGAGATCTTGTCCCGGCTGGGGCGGTGCCCTGCTGGTGGGAGATACCTGGTTGAGGGGAAGCCCAGCTAACTGACGACAGGTCGTCGCCGCATGTCGCCATCCAGCGGGGAAAAGATCACTTCCATAGCCAGAGCAAAAAACATGCACAGCACTTACGGGAATAACGACTCTGCCAATTAAAGCGTTTGGAATCACTAGTAATCAATCTATCCTATAGTAGAAGGTAGATGGACGAAAGACTGAAGTGGGATTGAAAATAGGTGATGAGGGGCAATAATAAAATTCGATTATATTACAAATATTACTGAATTACATATTGACGCGATATTATTGCTATTATTATATTTAACACATTATTCCGTATTGAATTTATAAATCACTTGTAATTTTAAACATGTTGAATATTTTAAATACGTGATCATAATAATCCAGAGGATGGCAATAAAGTCATCGCAAGAATTCTGTATTGACGGTGTTATTTCTAGATTTTAACAGTCTACTTTGTTCTGTTGACAACATTGTGATGTCATTTGTTTCCTCCTCGAAGACGGAAGACCGTCGTTTTGCCGTCAATCGATTTTTCGGGTATCAAGGATCCACAAAACGTGGATTCTAGCTACACCACGTGTAAGAGGATTTTTTTCTAAATTTAGCAACAAGATATATCCAGTTTTTCGGTACCAGGGCCCGATAATAAAGATTTCTTTCTGCCGAAAATTCGCTGTTTTTATGTGCTCGATTACAACTTTCTCTTGTCACGAAGTACTTCGGAAAGCACAAGATCTTTTCGCCTTACGGTCTGGTTTGAATACTTTCCCTTTGTAGCATTTTAGTTTAGTTTCGTGATGGTGGCTTTTTGTTGAAGTATTTTTCTTGTGGTAAGTATTGTTTTGTGCTTAATGAATGAACTAAGTTGTCGCTTTGTTTGTCTTTGTAGATTTTTAGTACTTTTCTAGTTATATCGGCTAAATGAATAATTTGAGCTTACAGTCCCGGCGTTCTTACGGAATCTCAAACTCTTGTTTATTTTTCATGTTTTTTAATTTTATTATTGCGGACATTGAGTTGAGATGGCCTGCTGTAAATGGAGTTACTTTACTGTCGTAGGTGGCGGATGTGTATGTGCTAACCAGACGTATCCCTTAACCCATGGGCGCAAAGCCGGGACGTCGCTGGTAGACCTTGGCCCCGGCAAGAGCTGTTGTGGCAGTAGGCAGACAGACATACGTTCATAGAGGTAAGATCTCTACCAATACTGATATTTCAAGTTTTTACATGAATTTCTAAAGATATTTTGGATAAGAATAGATAAATTATATATTTTATAATAAATTAATGTATTTTAAAGACATTTTGAAAAGGTGTAATAGGGGTATAATAAAGGTATAATACCGATAAAATGTAGGTATATGATCATTGCTGTGGTAGTATAGACGGCCAAAAATCGTTTTAAAGAACTGTGTCAACATCACGTTGGTCCGAATGCACAACTTATCTACATTGACAGATGCTAAAAGAAGAATACCACGTGTTTATTGGCACATCTGGCTGCGAGAGAACATCAAATTTCAAGCAAGCGATTACGCATCGCGACTCTCACATAGTGTTAATGCATTTTCTGTCTTGCACTATGTTGAACGAAAAAGTTACTTTCTTATGTGTCAGTTGTTGGTACACTTACCAAATGCTATTATTTTTAGTCTAAGTGTACGATCGATTTTATTGTTATTATTTCATTTGTTTACGTAGTAGCTTATATGTAGCCTTCAACTGCGCGATAACTTCTTTTGATAATAACATTAACCTTTTTTTGGAAAATGAAGTCTGGGAGAAGAGCGCCTCATTCCAGAAGGAGCTCATTGTGTTCGGAGGCTTCTGCCGCCGCCGCTGGGGCGAAATTCTGCAGCTCAGGGCTGTCCAAACCACGGCGCGAAGGCCTCTGGCTTGCAAGCTACAAGCAAGCGTGGATCCATGGGGAGGGACACGAGCGAAATTTCCCTACCGAAAATGTTCACTATTCATTTTAACTTGCCACGAAAACTTTCAAGCAAAAATATTTTAAGGGTAATCTTTAAAACGAATAAAATCATATTGCTGCATGAGCTGTGTAGCCTGCGACATTTTAACAAAATGTGTAATGTGACTCATTCGACCAAAACATTTTGAATTTCCCCTCCCCAAATTTGTCTCTGAGTCCGCCCCCGCAACAAGGAAGATAATTTGAATCCTAATGCAAATGTCTTATTTAATAATAAAACTTCAAGCAATGAATCTCACTTCTATTGTAAATATTTATAAGTTCAAAAAAATTCACACAGTCTTAAACAAAAAGAACTTTATTGTCCATTCTCTATAACAGTCCGTATCACGACACATTCGCAACACCTGTTCTCGCATCCACACTCGCAACTCCTGTTCTCGAAAACGTTTTAACTGAGGCCACGCTTAACTCGAAAAAACGAAAAACAGCCATAATCTCTGAATCATGGCTACCTTCCGACTACTCGCCTTAGCGTTTTCTCTACATGTACACCTGCACCGCTGCCAACTCAAAAATAACAAAGCGCGCGGAAAATGCTAGGTACAAAATAATTGGACAGTTTTTAGAAATTACAACACTTCGTAGTTTATTCATCATGTATAGCGAAAAATAAACATTTTAGTCGTTTTAGTCGAGGTTTACAGAGTTTTAAAATTCTATTTAAATATTTGAATAATACTTTTGTACATTTTTATTTTGGCAGTTAGTCGAAAAAATTTGTTCCAGACAAGATAATGTAGTATTATTTTCCGTTCCTTTTATTGCAGAAGGAATTTTGTTTTTAGGGGCAAATTATGTTAAAGACAAATGAAAAGAGGACATGCCCAAAACAGCCAAGCCATGGCCCAAAATCCAAGATGCAAGACTCACGGTGGAGTGGAAGAAAGCAAAGGCAAAAGACTCTTCCGTCTTTTCCTTTCCCCGTGTTTTCAGGTGCCTATGTTCCTGTACGCATTCCCGGAGCATAGATCCCGTGGCAGACTGTCGATGGGCGGCTGTCGCTGAGCGAAAGCCCTCTCTGCCCGCGCGGGAGCGAAGGGCGAGCTGGGACTGCGCTGCTCGCGTTCCAACTGCGCAAGCATTCAGTGCGTGTCCCACGACCAACCTTCACCAATCCAATTACAATTCATTCTGATATTCTTCGTATTATAATTCTATTATTTTTTACGGGCACAGATAGTTCGTTAAATTCAACTCAGTATCGAGATATATTACATCAATAAACTAAATGGAAGCACGGTGGAAAGAAAATAGGATTTCCACCATAAATGGAAGACGAAGACGTTATATCCTTTTCTCCTATAGCGTGTGCCGGAAAAATACCATCCTATGTGATGCTTAATGCTTTTAAGGCAGTGTTTTCACGAATACCACAGTTATTTGTAATATTGATGTTCGTAAGAAATTACTGAATAATAAAGATTATATTAATCTTAAAATCGTACATCATCATTTACTTCAGACTTAAAATCCTGGTATTCGAGCGTACCAGGCGGGCCTTCATCCTGGTACATGGTTTATTCTTTAAGATCCTGGTAAAAACGCGAGGATCCGATACGTCTGGCAACACTGTCAAGCGCAGTGGCGTCTTCTCGGAGCTCGAGTTTCTTAAAAATTATCGCTTCTGCTTATTCCTTGTCCTGACAGTGCTACGCCCTGGCAGCGGCGCTGAGAAGTACCGTATTTGAATTGTAAATACGACTTGGCGTGTTCTTTTCCCTGACTTAGTTTCGTAGCTTTTAAAGAGAAGTTAAAAATTCTGTTTGACATTTTTTTTAAGTTGGCAGTCCTCAAATGTAAAGGTTTCTTTCCCTCCCCTTGATCGTTAGTGTGCAAAAAATTGCTATCGCAATTGACAAGTCAGGCCAGCAGTCTGCGGAACGGCGGCTGGGTCGTTTGATTTCTTATGATCTTTGGACACTGACAAACAATTTTTTAAAATTTATTTCTTAATTTGAATTTGATATAATACACTAAACCCTCATTAACACGAACCCAAATAATCGGAGTTCGTGTTATAAAAATTCGTGTTATCGACTATTACAAATGTCCGTATTACCGTAAACCCTTTCAGAAGGCCTGTACAACGCCTGCTCCCGCGGGCATTCTACAGTTGCGCGCCGATCGTCTGCCCGCGACAGCGCCGAAAGTGCAAGTAGTCGGGAGTAGGACGCTTTGCGGGAGGGGAGAAGTCTGACGTAGCACGACGACGCCGAGCGTAGATTGAATGCCTGGACGTCTAATAATGATCCATGCTGTAAGCCCACTTGTTTAAATAGATTATGTCTAGTATTTCAAATTACAAGGGCCATAATTCACTGTTTACGTTCTGTGCACTACTGTATATCCGACTTTGTATCCTCCTCAGTATGTATTTTCCCTTTTCAATTAAAAAAAATACTCTGCTTCATGTGATCCTTGTCCTTCCGGTGGGCGCGCCTATTCTACTCACCAAAGCGGGCATTCCGCTGCGAGCAGTCGAGCAGTGCAGACCTCTGAGCGCAGCGCTACTGTCAGTAGCAGTTTACGATTCGAAGTGTTAAGGTGTATCAGTGAATAGTTGTCTACACAGTGCAGTCTCAATCTAAAGTGCAGTGATTAACTAGTTATTAATTCTTCATCAACATTCAACAACACTGGCCTGAGCCAGTGCATCTCCGATGCCTTAGCCCTGGTTTATCCAACTGACGGCCAAATGGAGGTCGTGGAAGGCGACGGCCGTGATATTTCAGCTTCATACGCACCAGCGTATCTGCTAACTCCACCACAACAAGCGCAGATATCTCAGCATTCAGCACCGGCAGTGTATTCAATGCAGACAAGTATGCAGCAGCCTATGCAAAATAACATGCAACCAAATCAGGTCAGTCATTACGCGCAAGCCGAAGGCGCGACCTCGTCTTCAAGCTGCAGTGACAATGTCAATGCAAACTCTGTACCAGTCCCCCAAGTGAACAGTGGCAAACGTGGAAACAGTGATCCTATCGAAAATCCAAACCAATCTAAAAAAGTAATTACCAATTCGGATACTAATTATGCTATTCCCACTCAGAATAGTTTCGGCATTCTAGCTAACCTTCCTGATAATGATGATTCAAATCCCACCGACCCCACTATGCCTGAAAATATTAGAATCCCACCTATCCACATTAACAATATTACGAACATTATTGAACTAAATCAGGAAATTAAAACCCAAATCAGTGCGCAGTTCACCGTAACATTCAATAATAACAAAGCCAAAGTTAACTTCCAAAAAATAGAAGACTTCAGAAAAGCAATTCAGTATTTCGTGAAAGCTAATAAACAGTTTCATACGTATAAGGACCCAACCAACAAAAAGTTTTCCGTGGTTTTTAAAAACATTCATCCCTCCATCACGCAAGAGGAAATATACAATGACCTGAAGGAACAATACTCTTCCCTTAACAGTGTCACTAGGTTACATAAAAACAATGAGCCCATCCCAGTTGTAGCTGCTGAGTTCTCGGGCCAACAATCAATTGAATCAATTCTCCGAACAACTCAAATCTGCAACTTAAAAGTTAAAGTCGAAAGAAGACGAAAAACGAAAGGAATAATCTAGTGCCTCCGATGCCTAGACTTTGGACATACTAAAAATAATTGTTACAACAAAATGTCATGTATACATTGTGCCGAGAATCATTACTCAGTAAATTGCCCCAGCAAGAATGACCCTCCGAAATGCAGAAACTGTGAGGGGACTCACCGTGCTGATATCCGTACTAATGAATGTCAGTATTTCAGAAAACTATCAGAAAATAAAACTAGAACTTCCCAAAACTCCACTTCAAACATTAGAACCAGCAAACCAACCTCACCCCCACCCCCACCTCCACCCCCGCCTCAAAACGCCTACCACTTCCCTGGACTCCATAGAACTGCTAACATACCAAATTTTACCCATGAATCAGCTTTTAATCGCCCACCAAATAACATCCCGACATACATCCCAACTCACAACCCACAAAACAGGCTCCCCCAAAACTTTCTGAGTACTCCTTTTATTCATAATATTATCAATCAAATAATAACTCATATAATCAACATCATCAATTCAGTCATCCCAACTATTATTCAAAACATTCAACAA
The DNA here is from genome assembly GCA_031308135.1 of Acheta domesticus. Taxonomy (NCBI): domain Eukaryota; kingdom Metazoa; phylum Arthropoda; class Insecta; order Orthoptera; family Gryllidae; genus Acheta; species Acheta domesticus. The sequence goes on along the minus strand of JAHLJT010003656.1, from coordinate 115,797,459 downwards.
GCAATTACTTCTAATTTTAGTTTCCCCAATGGCACAAAATAATTCAAATCATAGGTTAATCCTAACGAACTGGAACGCATGTGGCATCAGTAATAAAAAAAACGAACTCCATTATTTTCTCCAAACCAATAATGTTGACATTGCTTGCATCACAGAATCTCATTTAAAACCTCCAGCTACTTTCAAGCTACCAGGTTACAATACAGCAAGAATGGATAGGGCCAACTCCCCAGGCGGCGGAGTGATCATACTCATCAAAAACACTATCGCCTATTTCGAAGAAAACACAACATCCATTAATGGCATCGAAACAATAGCAGTTTCACTTACCAACACCTACCCGAATTTTACTATCATTGCCGCGTATAAACCCCCCAACAAAAGAACAAATTTTACAGATCTAAATAATTTACTTTCGCGCTTATCATCTTATATTCTTTTAGGAGATCTAAATGCCAAACATGTACAATGGGGCTGCAGAGTCACCAATGCAGCAGGTGCCCAACTCTTAATATATGTAGTAACTAACGGAATTAAATTGATCTCACCCCCAGAACCAACCTATTATCCCTATGACCCAATCAGGCTTCCTGATATACTAGACATAGGAATAACAAACATTAATGTCAATTTTCATTCAACCCCGCATTTTGAACTCGATTCTGATCACATCCCTGTGTTAATTTCTACAGATCAAATTCCCCCTCCCCATTCACCCACTCCTGCTTTAAATACTTACAATTTAAACTGGACAAAATTCAAAAATTTAATCCAAAAACAAATACCCAATTTTAAAATACTTAACTCCCCAGCGGAAATAGACCAGGCAATAAGTCAACTAAATAACATAATAATTAACACAATAGGCAAACTCAACCCCGTACGACCGATCACTCTTCGGAAACACACAGCAGACAAACTACCACAAAGCATTATCAAAATCATAGAAACTAAAAATAAAACCAGGAGACTATGGATGGCACTTAGAATCCCTTCATTAAAAAAAGAACTCAATACTCTAACCAAAATCAGTAGAAAAGCACTTGAACACTATAAACAAACTAAATACAATAATATCATTCATTCATTAAATACAAGTAATAACTCACTCTGGAACTTCACGAAAAGAATACTCAGAAAAAAAACTATAATCCCCCCCACTAACAACTTCAAATGGGAAAACACACGCAACTGCTGATAAAACGGAAGTATTAGCCGACCATTTCGCATCAACTTTCACACCAAACCTCACATCTCCCCACCCAGATCACACTCAAATTCAACTCGTCGCGAATTCCCCTAATTTTAACGTTCCACAACAAATTAAGTACATCACTCCACAAGAAACTCTAAAAGTTATCAAATCCCTTCCAAATAAAAAAGCCCCCGGTCACGATAAAATAAACAATGTAATTCTCAAAAACCTACCCAATTCTGCCATAGCTTTCATTGTAAACATATATAACTCATCTTTAAGAACTGGCTACTACCCTAATACCTGGAAACATTCTATCATCCTCCCTATCCCCAAACCCAATAAAAATCATAGCATCCCTGACCACTATAGGCCCATAAGTCTCATCCCCACTTTAGCAAAAATTTTTGAGAAATTAATTCTAACAAGATTAAACCAATACCTGAAAAAAATACACCTCATACCATTCTATCAATTTGGGTTCACAAATAAACTATCCACAGCACATCAACTTTTGCGCATATCTGAACATTTCCACTCCTCCTTCCAAAAAAACAATTTTCAATAGCAGTTTTCATGGACATCGCTAAAGCATTTGACAGGGTATGGCATGAAGGACTAAACTATAAACTCTTATCAATAGGCACCCCTACGTACCTCTTCAAAATAATCCAAAGCTTCCTAACCAATAGAACCTTCTCAGTTGTAATAGAAAATCATAATTCTAACCCCCGACCCATTACAGCAGGACTACCTCAAGGATCACCTCTCTCTCCATTACTCTACAACTTATATACAGCAGATATGCCTACATCAAGATTCACTCACATAGCCCAGTTTGCAGACGATACGGTAATCTACATGTCCCACTCCTCAATTAATTACATTGCCAACGAAATTCAATCCCATTTAAATGAAATAGAAACCTGGGCAACGAAATGGAAAATCAAAATCAATCCCTCGAAATCTACAGCTAAAGTCTTCACTTTCAGACCATATTCCTTCCCTACGCCGTTTAAAATGAACAACAACATAATCCCTTGGACTCCCCATAACAATGCCGTTAAATACCTTGGCCTCCATATGGACGCCACATTAAATTGGAAAATACACATAGACACCAAAGTTCAGCAAGCCAAAGCAAAATTAATACAGTTGAAACCACTCTTAAATCACAGTAAACTCTCACTAAGCAATAGCATCATCTTGTATAAAACCATCATAAGACCTCTTCTTCTGTACGCTTGTCCAATTTGGACAAATGCAGCAAAATATAACATCAACAAAATACAGATAATTCAAAATAAATTTCTAAGAACCATCACTCAAGCCCCTTGGTTTATTTCCAATAAGCACGAATTTAACCTTAATCCCATCGCACACCACATAGCATTCCTGGCCAATAGCTTCTATTCCAACCTAACCCTCATCAACCAAGATAGACACATCAGCATAGGTAAATTTAATGAAACCCCAACAAGAATAAAAAATAGATATCCTATCCACTCATTCCTAAACATTTTTGCAAATATTAATGCTTCTTAGAGGTGCTCGGTGAGTCCCCTCCTCAATTGTAGTGTTCAATAGATTTAGTTTATAGTATTAGATGTAAGTCAACAAAGCAAATGGAGAGTTGTAAATACTGAACTTTGTATAATAATCCTATTTAAAATAAATAAATTTAAAAAAAAAACAAAGCGGGCGCGTACGAGCACTGTGTCCTGCCTCGAGAAAACAGTCTTTTGCACTCTCAAAACTTCTATTATTTAATTCAAAATAGAAGAATAAAAGCTCACAACTATTCATTACATTTTTACGGGGAATTTGATGCAAACAAACAGCTTCCGCTGCACCACTAGACTTTCACTAAGCAATAAAACTATTTCGTTGTGCACAATAAACAATAACGCCCGTTTCAACTCGCAACTAAACACTCGCACAGCGATAGGCGGAGCGGCACGATGCCTGGAGCCAGGCATCTTCCCTCACAGAATACCTTTTGGCTGTATGCTCATCCAATTATTGCATCACGCCGCAGCAACGAATCCAAATCGCTCATTTGCCGTTAGTCTGTGGCTGCGCGTGTGGTTGGGGACGCAAAGCCACAAAGCTTCTTTACTTGCCTCGTTGCTTGCTTTCATCTTTCCTTTTTTGCTATTTACTTTCTTTCTCTTCACATTTTTGCTTTCTACTTAGGCAGTAAATACAACGTTTTCTAATCGTGCTGCGGAAAGTGATGGATTTTCGTCAGAACAATTCGGATTGTGAAATCCTGATATCGAAAAACCAAAAAACTTTCTTGGTCTGTTGGCAATTGTTCGATGGAAAAAACTGCGTGTGTCAGACTGCCTGTCGGTGGACAATGCTAGTGTCTAAGCCATTCCGACGATTTTCTCCAAAAATGGTCCCCCAATCTATTTGGACGAATTCGAGGCCTCGAAGCGAATTTCAAACAGACGTTTTGAGTTTTGTACGTAACTCAAGCCTTAACATTCTCAAACTTTTCTCACAAATTTCTTGATTAAACTTTTTCATGGAAAAGCAAATTCCATTTAAAGTGGTTTTGACCTCATTTTTGTTGAAATCTCTGAATTTTCGAAAATTGCACAACTTCATTTTTCTCGACGTCTTGCTACAATTATTCAACTTTGTCGGCCCCGTGGTCGAGATCGCTAAATCAGTAGTCCTGTGGTGATCTGGGCCGTGGGGTCGCGGGTTCGAGTCCCGCCTCGGGCATGCTTGTATGTGTTCGTCCTTTCACTCCCTATCATCACCATATCGTTACATCCTCATACCATAACGTTACATGCAATAGTTGTCGCTAATGGCCCTGTAGTTGATGCGACCTTAAATAACAAAAAAATAACATTCAACTTTATTAATTGATAGATACAAATAATCACATTTTAATCATCGCTAGTATGCAAAACAACTTTCCGGGACTTACATCTACGAACAATACAATCGTATTCAAAACTCGAACAGCACAGCAGAGTTATAATGTGCTAATAATGTTATGATGTGCTAATTAGGCAGTGGTCAAGAGGTCACTGTTTTTGATTGGAGCCGTAATATTTCGAAAACACGAACATCCATTGTCGTCAAACCGATGCGTTTCCCACTAGCTGGTTTTACAAATTAAGGAAGGTAAAACTAGTGTCATCGAAGGTTAAATCTAGAAATTCTGGAGGGAAAATCTACTAATAATTTTCGGAATAATTTCGGAATTTCGGAATTCCTAAAGGATCTCTTTATAATTTTGCAAAATAACTTGATTTTCACTTGACTAATAAAATATGTCAAATAAAGCAAAAAAAATTAGATTTTTCTGCCGACATAAAGAGACTTGAAAATAATTTGAACAACATTGCACATATCGATTCTCTCCAAACTTTCAAGGACAAAGAAGAGAGTAATAATTTACACTGAGCCTATTAGAAGAAGATTCTTAGCGGGCGTAGTTGAAACTAGTGGTGCTACAGAGTGGCACGCACTTTCCCGTATTAGTTTTCTATTTCCTTCGGTCTGAGCTAGCTGTTGCCACATACTCCTGCCAGCTGCCATCTATAGCCGCGCAAAGTATTTTTTTTTCACATTTGCTTAATATTTCGGTTTTCTAATTGTAGAAAAGAAATATTAATTTTTTAATATTAAAAACACTAAAATCTCGTCATCAATTACAATTTTCTTTGAAACATTTGGAGCCGTTTTTAAGAAAATAGCGTTTAAGCGCTACCAAAAATTCGAAATTTGAATCTCTTTTTCAGAGAAATTTTTTGGTTTCGAAACACTTCATTTGAAGTCATTTAAATCACTTTAACCCACAAATAAAATACTGTTTGCAAATAGCTGATAATGTGCATATTAAAAGCGTGAGAGATACTTCAAAAAACTTACATTTGTGTAGTTTTTGAAAAAACAAAAAAATATCTCAAAATAAACGTTACGTCATATTAAAAAGTGCAATTAGTACTATCCGTTCGAAAAGTTTGAAGGAAAAAATTTAGAGCCATCTATGAGAAATATGAGTATTGAGCATATTTATGGGCTTCCAGCGTTTTTGAAAATGCGGAATTTTGAGCTAGTTTCCACAGAAAACGGTTGAGTCCTCGAGAAACTTTACTTGACATTATTTAAAGCACCATGTACTCGTAAACGTAATAAAGTGAACAAATCGCCACTAAGGTAAATATTACCGACGTGAGAAACAAGTCAAAAATTAAATTTTTGTAATTTTTTAAAAAACAAAAGGAGAGAACAATATGGCGTTTATGTCATGTCATTGAGTACATTTAGCACTATTCATACCAAAAGTTTAAAGAAAAAAATTGGAGCCGTTTTTGAGAAAATCTTCCTTTTGTATTATTTTAAAATTGCGAATATTTTGCACAATATTGCCAGAAAACTATTAAAATTTTTAAAAATTGTACAAGACCTCAATGAAAGAACTCACTTTAGAGAACAAAATTTATTTGGAGGAAAAATCTCTATTTTCAATTTTGTAGTTGTAGGAAGACGTTGAAAAAATTTCAAACTTTTGCAATTTTGAAAATTTAGAGTTAACCATGATAATCGGACGTATGCCACCTTAATAAGTGTACTTAACTCTTACAAGAAATTTAAAGAGAAAATTGTATCGCCGTTGGCTGTCACCAGCAGTAGTACAGGAAGAAGGAAAATTAAGCGTAACCTCTGGATTCTTAAGGGCGGAAGGGTTTGTTTAGCTCAAATATGCAAGCGATGTTCAAAATCTCTGCCCAAAGGGTAGACTAGATCACATACGACATATTCTAAACAAATTGTTTATTTTGTTAAAATAAATTGAAAATTTGAATAATATTTTATTCATTGTAGAGTATGACGTGACGAAGCCAGCAGAGATTGGCAAAGAGGCAAAGATGTAAAGCAACAAGGGCTCGCCGCTAACCGCCTGCAGGAGGCCGTGCGAACAAGCGACGGTGGCTTGGCGCCCCCTACGCCGGCAAAGAGGATTACTTCCCCCCTCCCCTCCCGCCCGAGCAGGTCACGTGCTGCAGCAGCCGGGCTGGGCTCCAGGGCGCGCCTCTCCCCACACGAAAGGTTCAAAACTCGCCGCATCGTGAGGCTGTTGTCTGCACTTGGCGCGAGAGCGCGCGAACGGGCACGGCCTGCCAGCGGCGACGGGCCTTGGGTGAGGGGCATTGGCGGATCCTAGAGGCCTGGCGTTTTCGTTCACCATCCTTCGTTAGGCAAAATTGATTTAAATATTTATTTCCGAATTACGTAATTATTTAAACAATAATATTGTATAGTATCATATCCACAGTACATAAACAATTTACATTTAAATAACGAATATGTTAATTATTTAACAAAGATCTATGACGGCCTCCCCAAAGTGATCGGCTGGATCCGCCCCTGTTAAGGGGTACGTGTGGTTAGTACGAAGACATCCCCACGCCGTATTCTGATCTTCTCAACCTGAGAAGTGAATTTCCTCATCGTCACACAGCAACATAAGGAAAACGCACTCTATAATCTTCCCCGACCGGGAATCGAACCCTGGTTCGCGTGGTGGAAAGCGAGCACGCTGACCAATCAGCTACGCCGCGAAGGCTCACGAGGCTATTAGAGAAATTAAACATTTTCATCGCCTTTCAGACTACGCAACTAGCACCGAAAGCCTCCCCCAAACACCCCCTTTCCCTCACTCCCAGTTTCTGAAACTCTTGGTTCCTTCATTGTGTGTCCAGCCAGGGAAGTACACGAACCGTTGTGTCCGTGTCTATTTCCAATGTACGCCATTTTAACACACGTCCTCCATGGACTACGCCTTTTTCGTTATGTCAGTGATATTTCTGGTGCTTTATTGGCTAATATTGTGAAGAGTGAATACGAACTCCTTGTCTTGTAGCATTTAAGTTTCGTTCTGAACATTTAGCCATCATAATGGGACGATGGAGATCATAACAAAGACACATGAGATACTTCTGCGGGCGATTCTCAAAGGCCATCAGGGGACAGCACCATGCAAGTGTCTGCTGTGAGAGTAAAGTCTCTATCAAAGCCTTTAAAATGTATTTTATAACTCCATATCATACATGTTTAATCCATTAAATTTAGTGTTTCATTGTAAATGTCAGCTTTTTCATTTTTACCCAAAGTTGTCTATCAGACTACTAATATCTGTAAAATAATGTAAATACCTAATATCAACATAATATTCTAATATTTACTACTCTCTTCAACCTAACTATACAAAAGTATTTACAACCCAGGTTATCATTTTTGTATTTAGACAATTAGTGGCGTTCATAAAACAATATATTTATACTTTTATGTTTCGTTAATGCACGGATTTTATTCAGTTCAAATGCGAATTTACACACAATTTGAAATAATGTTGGTTCTGTGCAACGTTTTGCCGTCAATCGATTTTGCAGTATCAAGAAGCAACAAAACATGGATTTTGACATCACCAGATAGAGGAATTTTTTTCTAAATTTAGCAACAGGTTTTATCCAACTTTTCCTCACCAGACCCCTGCTATAAGAGTTTTTCTGGCGAAAATTCCCCACTTTCCGGCGCACGGTTACGTAACTTTCTCTTCTTACGTGGTATTTGAAGGATGAGAAAGTAAAAAAGACAAACAAAATAAATAAACTTGGTAATCGAGGAAGGGTTTAAAGTGCAGAACGGATGATAAATTTTTATAATTTTATATCTGTTTCAACCCTTTAATTTTTCTTATTTGCTCTATAAAATTTCCAAACACAACATTTATTACCTTATGTCTTCTTATTAATAGAATAAAATGTTTTGTGTGCTTCTCAACTACGGGGAGACTAAAAGCTAATAAATCAACAAACAAATGTGCAAGAACACGGCTTCGAACAAACAAACTTTTCGGTTGCCTTATCTGGACTTGTTGCTGCGTTATAATTGTAACCGATGAAACACGCTCAAAACCTCCGTGTTTCGTGTCCAAATATCAAAGATCCACAAAACATGGATTTTTGCTACACCATGTGTGTTAGAGGAAGTGATTTACTATATACAGGAACATGATTTATGCACTTTTTCGTAAAGGGGGCCTGACAAAAAGAGTTTTCCGCCGAAAATTCGCCGTTTCCCACGCACAATTACAATACTTTCTTTCCTCGCATTCGTAAGGGCGAGGAAGTTTTGAGCGTGTTTCATCGGTTACAATTATAACAGATACAGTTAACCCTCGTTAGCACGAACTCGCTTACCACGAATTTCACCGTAACACGAACGAAACTTTGGTCGCGGCAAGGGATTACGGGAATACGGACATTCGCATAACACGAATTTTCGTAACACGAACTCCGATTATTTCGGTCCCTTGGAATTCGTGTCAACGAGGGTTTACTGTCCTAATACTGGATCGCTCACTTCCAAACATCTTCCGTGCCGTGACCGCGAGCCACGAGTGACAGTTGGGCGAAGGAGAAATGTCTCATTGTGACAACGGCGATAGGGGATCGTGCACGAAGGTCGCCTTCTGCTTAGACTCCCCCTTCGCAGCCCTTTTGGCTCGAGGCGCCTGGCAGCGTTATTGCGTTTCAGTGAGAACACGCAGCTGAACTAAATCCAGCAAGGACAATAAGCTCTTAAGAACGCAAAATATTGCGCCAGCTTTGTTGTAAAGGATTCTTGCTACCACTGTTCCCGCACAAATGTAAGACTAAGATAAACTTATTGATCTTAGAGTTTCACTCCTCGTTTTTCGCAACTTTATTTTTTGTTCTTTTATATTAAAAAATTAATAAACAGTAAATAGATTTGCAAGAAGTCAAATAATACGGTTTCGTTTGTTTTATGCAACGTTTATACACATGAAATGCTGCATCAGTACATTTAGCATACGAAGTAAATGAAAAAGTATTGACACACTCCAAAGCATTTTATCGATTAATTACACGCATTACGTGGCCCAGTATCATTATAAAAATGAAGCTCGTTAACCGATGTTTTGTCCATGATTTAGCAAAAACCCGTTTCCTCTTTTTTAAACTCGATTCCGGAGCAGAAGTGAAGTACAAAACGGGTCCAAATGGATTAGCCCATTAAAAATCCCCATAACGCGACACAATAAATGAAAAATTTTCAATTAGCGCGAATTCGCGCTTCCCTCCAGGCGCGTGGAACATGTGCTGCGCGCGCAGTTAAAGGGAACGACGCGACGCGGCGCGACGCGACGGAGCAACCCAGAGCGCAGAGGGCGCCGCGGACATTTGGGAACATTTGGAGACGCAGTAAATTACAAATGCTTCTTCTTCACCATCAGGGATTAGGCTGAAAGCTTGTTCCGTCTTCACTCCAACCAACTAATAATAATGATAATAACAATAACAATAATAATAATAATAATAATAATAATAAAATACTAATCCCCGTGTGGTGATCGGGGCTTTTAGTAGAATATCACCACGGGATCTCCCCCTGTCGTAAGAGGCGACTAATTGGAGCGGCTGTCCGCTGTCCCTCCCTGTTAAAGTTACCCTTTGGTCTCTCATTATTCCTCCTCTCCCTGTCCTAAATTGTCTTCTCAATTCGTTTCCCTTCCTCGGGTGAAATAGTAACTCCCCAAGATATCCCCCCTTCCTCTCCTCCCCCTTCTTCCCGCAAGTCTTCTTAAGTCCAACCCTACGTGTTAGCAAGGACAACAGTGCCACGTGGAAGACGAGCGGTTATCACCGATTAGAATGGTGTTCGGGGCAATGGCAATCACCACACCGAAATGGAGAGACGTCTAAGGAGTCATAAGGCCTCGGAAGAAGAGTCGCTGCCCGGGGAGCGCCGGGGCGTGTCTGGAGTCGGCGCTGGACATGACAGTGGGCGATCCGCCAATGGCCTGATGTGGTCTCAGCAAACATCGGTCTCCCAAGAAACTATTTTTGATAATAATAAAGGAAGTCAATCTCTATCAAGAGTTTCACCTCGCCTGAGAGCTATGCAGGTCTTTCAGCCAGCGCTCACTCAAGCAGGACGGCCACGACAGCGCAAGAAATGGACTAGTGATGTTAATGAAACCATTGTGCGCGTCTACCACCGAGTCACAAATTTGGAAACCGATGTGACCGGTTACAGGCAGAGAATATTTTCTGAATTTACGTTGATTTTTCCCAATTTTCCTGTTAACGAACGAAGATTTGCTGATCAATATAGAGCTTTTCTTCACTGCAACTTAATCCTCAAACACGTCTTGAGATCATTAAAGAAAAAATCCAGAAAGAACTACAAACTAACCAAAACTCCATGTCACCCATGAGGGATGAGGACGAAGGAACATCACGAGCAGAATAAAGTTCAATTTCTTTCCCAGAGTCTGAATAATTGCTTGTTTCATTTCTCTCTTCAAAGCTTCAGTCAATCCCTCGTCCTCATTACTGCATGGTGTTAGCAATTTCACGGAATAAGTCCTTTAATGCGACCAACCTTAAGGAAGCTACACTTCTCGAAAAAGTAAGTACGACTGATAGAAATAATGAACTCTGGGATTCTTCCTGATTATGTCCATACGTCACAAGATCTAGAAACGCTGCATACGGTTATATACTCTGCTGCAATTGCAATTGTAAGAACACTGGGAATCAGTGATGAAAATGCACCAGGATCCACACAAAGAGTACCTCAGGTGCCGAAGTGGGAATTACGTATGTTAAGAAAAATTGAAAAACTTGGGGGTGACATCGCAAGACTAAACATCTACATTGAAGGTTTGTATGTCACCTAAGTTACTAAGAAAAATGACATTTTAAGGCAATGTATGTCACATTCTAATCGAGACGAAAATGCTACTGTGCAACAGTCCCAAATTTGAGAAAATTGTTCACTTTCTCAAATGCGGGAACACATATTCTTGCCCTGTGATCGGGATTTTGGAGAACTGAAAAGAAAGTTATGGAGACATGACATATTACATACTCCACGAGAAATTTCTTAGAGTATTATGCAACAAGCAGAGAATCGTTTCAATATAAAATATGCGGAAACAAAAGAAATTCTAAATTTCAGAACCTGGTGGCCTACATATTACAAAAACAAACCTCTTCAGTGAAAGTTAAAGGACTACCATTCCACGTGATCAAAAAATGATCTTTCAACCGTCATTGCTCACAATATTTGTAACACGATGTTAAATGAATATCCTGCTGAAGTAAAAACAATGGAATTTATTGATGGGATAACTCAACATTCCTTTGTAGTTGCAAGAGCGCCCTGGAGCTTGCATTAGACCCTCCAAGACTCTATGAAGAAAAGATTCCTGCAAATGGAAAAAAATTAATGACATCAAGAAGACCCTTAAGTACATACCAACAGAACACCTGTCTTTTTATAATGAAGTGATAGAATGGCCAACTCGTGGGGAAGGAGTCAACAGTCAGGATATTTCTGCTGAAAAATGGGACGAAGCTGACGAAGGAACAGACTGTACATGATAATATAAGTTTAACTTGATGTTTTGAAAAATAAAGTACGTTTGTTTGCAATTCAGTACATGATTTCAACGTATAAAATGTATTCAACGTGAGTTGATTGCATAAAGAGCACACGTCATAAAACAATATTTTCAGAGTGTTGTTGCACAGAAAACAGTATTTGGCATATTTTCACATGTTTTTATGTATGTTAATGCATTATAGTAGCATTTTTTCCAAATTTTGAAAGCCTCCTTGTATTTAAAACAAATTTTTCTTGTCTCTCCTGAAAAATTCCGTTTAGTGAATGAAGCCCTTCGTGAAATTACCGATTCAAGTAAGAACCATCCTCACCCCTCGGGGAAACTGCTTGAAGAAGAGACCGTCATTTAGAGATTAACCTGTGAAATCCACTTAATGAATTTAACGAAATTAAAATAAAGGCCACACAGGCAAGAGTTGACTTGAAATAAAAAGGACGTGTGATTTGTGAAAAATTTTTGACGTTGACAGAACAATAATGAACGAATCAAGCCACATTACATAAATAAGAGCCTACGTCAACGCATACTTGAGAGTGATTACAGGAAGATTACATACGGCAAGAGTTGTATGTGCCAAAAGGTTTCACGGAAAAATGAACTCTTTCTCCCGATGGAATAAAAATGGAACTTATATCCTTCTTTATTTCAATATTTCAATTTTCCATCGGGTTAAGAACGTGTATTATATAAAAGAAATATGTGAGAATAATATGCGAGACTAAGTTGTATATTTCAAACAATTTCATTTCAAAGAATAATGTAGATTACGTAAAAACACGACTCCCGAGTTTCAGGGTGTTAGAATTCCCAGCCTTTTGTCACACAAAAGCGAAAGCGGGTGCGCCCCACACGTCGCGACGACAAGTGGCGAAGCGTCCATTAGCGCGAGAAGTTGCGGCAGAAAACGCCCGACGCGCGCGCCCCAGCGCCGAACGGAAGAGGGCCGAAGGGCGCCGCAGCCCCCCCTCCCCCCCCCCCAAGCGCCGCCGCAGCCGCACCTGACGACGCTTTGTCAGAGCCGGCGACGTTATTGGCCGCAGAACATTCATCCTACTCCACACCCATCGCCCCCCCCGCCAAATGAGGTCAACACGTCCACCATTCACACAACTTTAACTATACGTCCTGGAGACGCAACTTTTCCTTAACAACATCGCCCGCACTCACACCAAAAGCGTCACCGCGTCAAATGATATACTCAGACTGAAGCTCAGTTCTGGAGATTTTCTGGATTTTTTCTAAAGAACATAGCCTACGCTCCTCCCAACGGCATAAGCACGTCTAATGACATACTGAACTTGAAGCAGTTCTAGAGATAGATATTTTATTTAAAAACCTTGACCTTGCTCTTGATAACGGCGTAAACGCATCTAATGTCATACTGAGACTGAAGCACAGTTGTGGAGAGAGATATTGTTCTTAAAAACCACACCCTTTTACCTCCCAACGACGTAAACGCGTGTAATGACATACGGACCCAGAAGCTCAGTTCTAGAGAGAGACATTTTTGTTAAGAACCTTGCCCTTGTACTTGATAACGGCGTAAACGTGTCTAATGATATATTGAGCCTTAAACTCAGTTCTGGAGATAGATAATTTTCTTAAGAACCTTGCCCTTGTTCTTGATAACGGCGTAAAAGCGTCTAATGACATACTGAACCTAAACCTCAGTTCTAGAAATAGATATTTCACTTAAGTACTTTGCTCTTGATCTTGATAAAAGCGTAAACGCGTCTAATTACATACTGAGCCTGAAGCTCAGTTGTAGAGATAGACATTGTCCTCACGAACCTTGCTCTCGTTCGTGATAATTGCGTAAACGCAACTTATGATATACTGAACCTGAAGCTCGGCCCTATAGATAGATATTTTACTTAAGAGCCATGCCCTTCTTCTTGATAATGGCGCGGCGTAAACGCATCTAATGACATACTGAGCCTGAAGCTCAATTGTGGAAATATTTTTTTCTAAAGAACATAGCCTACGCTCCTCTTAACAGCGTAAACGCATCTAATGACATACTGAGCCTGAAGCTCAGTTGTGGAGATAATTTTTTCTAAAGAACATAGCCTACGTTCCTCTTAACAGCGTAAACGCGTCTAATGACATGCTGAGCCAGAAGCTCAGTTGTGGAGATAATTTTTTCTAAAGAACATAGCCTACGCTCCTCTTAACATCGTAAACGCGTCTAATGACATACTGAGCCTGAAGCTTAGTTCTGGAGATTTTTTTGAGGACCTCCCTCTCGTTCCATTCCATGTCACACTCTGAGAGAAACAAGTGAATCGTTCACTCCACAAGCACATTGAGCCTGGAGGATTGTTGAGACCATTTTGGTGACAGATCATTTTGTAATCCTCGCTCTCCGTCAATCGGCGTCGTAGCGTTCACTTCACAAACATTTTGAGCTCAGAACATTGCTGATGGTTCTGGAGATGGATCTGTTTGTTAGGGACCTCGCTTACGCCTCGTGCAGTCAGCGCTTCGCTGGGGGAGTGAACCCGCGACCCGTCAGACGACGCGGCCCGATCCCTCTACGAACGATGAAACGCACGGCTGCTATTTCTTCAATTTCATTTATTTTGGCATCCACTATTGAAACCAACCCTTCATTGATGTTCTCTACGTACGAATGCCATTAGCATCCGCTCCTCAAATATCGATACCAAGGGTTGTTTTAATTGGCAGTGTCATAATTTGAGGGTGATTAAAAATATCCCACATGAGAAACTTCGCAAAAAGTTTCAAAAATTTGTGGGATAATATCTGGAATGATGAAATAAAATAGTTTTAAATTTAATTTGGAAATCATTGTCGTATGTGATAAAGAACGCAACCGTTAATTTTAGTCTTATATTATGTACTTTTTATCAAATTCTGTAGTCCAGAAAGATATCTAAAATTACAAAAATAATCGGAACATTTATCTCCCATTGAATGTTATCTAAATTTTATAACATTATTTTCGTTCACACATTCTCTTTATTATAAAAAAATGATTAGAAAATAAATTACTTTCTACTTAAATAATCTCCAAACAATCTATAATTTTACAAATAATTAATATTTTATTAACAGGTAATACTAGAAATTTTATTTTCTTTGTTGGATAAGTGTCACAATTGTTGCTATGAATTCTCACATTACACGAGTACAATAAATATCATGGGTTATACGACAAGTGCTTTTCAAATTGTCGATAAATCCCGAACTCGCGAAGCGAGGAGAATTTTTAAAGCACGTGTGATATTTAAGATAATTTTCAAAGCACGAGTGAGATCTGAGATTTTGCAAATCACGAGTGGTATTTAATAAGACTATTCCAAGAATGAAAATGGGTCCAACAGAGTTCCAAAGTGCGCCAAATGTTGAAAATTACTGAAAGTTGTTTTTAAATCAAAGAGGTTATGTTGCAGTACATTCGCCATTAATTAGACATCAACATATCTATGGATGTGTACTGCCTCCCAAGATAGATGAGACACAGTTTAAGATTGGCCAGTAGTGAGAAGGGGTGAGAAAAATAGAAATAGAGATAAACTTTTTGAGATACACTGCCGTGATTGGGGCTTTTTGTGTGTATAGTTAAACACTATTGATTTTAACTTCACGTGTGAATGAAGCATTATGTCTGTTTTCAACTGTTTCTTCTTTCATCTGCAACGACGTAACAGTGCCAAGAGTGTAATGAGGATAGCACGCAAGCTGCTGCACCGCCGACCCTTCGCATCGTCTTCGGGGGCCGCAGGGCGCGAAGGCGCTCAGGGGCAGCCAAAGCCTCGCGGCCACTTGCACTTGCAGGGGAGGAGGGCGAAGGGCGCGGATGGGAGGGAAGGGCGGACACACGAGAGGTCATGAGGGCAGACGGCACCGCGGACGTGAGGACGGAAGGGAGAACGGACGAACGGGAGGACGGAAAGAAGGGTGAATGATGGTGCGGGAAGGACGGGAAGTGGGTGGAAGAGAGGAAGGTGGATGAGGATGGGAGGGCGAAAGGGAGGATGGGGCCTACGGTCTCTCGGCTGAGAGGACGATGGGCAGAACTCGAGTGGGCGTGTCGACAGTCGAGAGGGAGGGACGAGGGCAGGAGTTCTGCGAGGCTTCTGCCCTTGCGGCATTCCAGCGATCTCCTCGGCCCAGATTCCTCCTGCAGGCCGGCGACAGAGAGAGAGAGAGAGAGTGGGGGGCGGAGGGGGGGCGAGAAACAAAGCGCGACTCCATCGCGTGGTTACCTCTCCCCTCCCCTCCCCTCTCCGCCCCGCGCCCCCGCTTCGCCCCGCCCCGCGCAAAGCCGAGTTGCCAGCGGCGGCAAACTCGGCGCCTGGGGCTTCCGGAGCGGGCGGGGCGGGGCGGGCGGGGCGGGGCGGGACGGGGCGGGCGGGGCGGGGCGGGGCGGGACGGGGCGGGGCGGGCGCGCAGCGGGGACACAGAGCGCCTTGGCGCCTCTTCACCCGGGCGAGAAGGGAGCGGCACCTTCGCTTCAATTAGGCCAAAAAGCCTAAGAAAATGAACACCAATGGCGTTCAATTGCCTCAGATTTGCTTCGTCCATTTTTCATCAAGACACGCACTTGTAAATTGAATCTGCTTTTGCATAGTGAAATGTATATAATAAGAATATGTGAATAATTATATTAAGAAACAAAGTTTTTTCGTCTCGTGCATTAGTTTGTATTTTTTTTTTCATTCTATGACCTACTACTGCGTCACAAGCACAATATTCCACGGTTATTTTCTATACGAAATTCAAAGTTAGTTCCGTCAGTATCTTTTGAGGTGATTGTTATATCTAAAGACCGGAAAAATATGTAGTATGAAAAGTCAAAATAGGTACATAAAGATGTAACGGAAACAGTAAGAAAATGTAATAAAAATGTGAATTCGGATATAATAAGCAATAATAAAATAAATTGTAAAACGAGCCTTACATAATACGAAATTATATTTATAAAAATATTCCTAAATAAATTTGAAAACAATACATATGTTTTAAAAAATTATTTCGAAATGAAGGTTCGAGGTCACGCAGCGTCAGTGATATTTTTCACACCTAAAGGTGAAGCTGATATCAGCCACTGAAGCACACTTCCAGCTACTGAATTAACTGAAGCAGGCGCGCCCAACTGCGTGAACACCCAACAACCACATCATGTAGCACACCTCGAGTAAATAGAACGCAGTAATAAAGTTGGAAAAATTGCTGACTGTTTTTAAAAAAAATTCTTTTCATACAACATACGTAAGAAAATTGATAGAATAAAAAGAATATTTCGTAGAAATGGTAAAATATGTAAAATATGTAATATAGTACCAAATATGAAAAAATATGTAACCAAACATTTTGATATTGTGTTAGAAAAGCGACGATTCGCCAAGATCACAAGCGTTTTTAGAGCGTCAAGTAGAAAGATAAAAAATATGTAATTACATAAAAATCCTGTCTCAAGTTTTATCCTTGTGAAGTTGTGAAGTCAATGTCAGGACTCAAATGAACGTGTCGTGACCTTCTAGAATCCGATGAAGTCAAAAGAATCAAAAGGAAACGTGATGCAAGTTCTTGCAGGTCAACCTAAAGGTGTAGACTAGGATTAACCTGCAACTTTGTGAATACCTTAATTCAACTTTCTAAAAACCTTTCATATATAATAACTAAATTGATTTATAGTATAAGCGAAAAGTAAACTCCAAATTCAAGTTGTACAGTTCTTGACACATAAAATGGGTAACGGCCAAATTCAGAAGTGCCCGTCTTTCCGCGCATTCTGGCACACTGTACGGACGATTACGCCATCTGGTTCTTTCATAGTTAACTATTACAAAAGAACATTCGGAACCAAATGTCAACGACTGAGAAGCTGATAGGCTAGATTTCCCGCAATCATGATCTCTAGTTTGAACGTTCTCTATGATACGTGTGTTTATCCGAATGATTGAGAGTATTGGCGTAGAAGGCACAGGGGGGCGAGGATAGTCTCCATCGCGTCGTCATGCAAGCCATTCGATCGTCTACAAGAAATATATCAATAAAGATAATATCATACAATACGACATAAAAAGTTCAGCACATGCAATAGAATTAGTGGATTTGAAAAGGAAATTTGGAAATTTTTAATTCTGATTTACTTGCAAAAAAGCAATTGAATATCCCCTCTTTTAACACAAAACAACTTAAGAACGTGAACGAATATTACGGATCCGAGGCGAAGAAATGAAGTGTGCGAAGGCGGCTCCAGGATCGGAAAAATAATAGGGAATTGGACGTTTTGGCGAAGTAATAGTGTTCAAATACCAGTGTTTACGAAATTTAAGGTTTTTTGCAACAATTAAACTAGGTATTCAGTGATAATTTTGCATCGCTTGTCAAAATTGTTATTTTGCAATATTCACCTCAAAGACAATTTGAGGACCCTTCCTCTGTTTAGCGCACGTTTCGGAATTGTTTATAAAATTGTTAATTGTTGAAAAATTGTTAATTCGCAGTTTTCGGTTCTGGAATATAAGGGAGCCCTTTCCTCTTCAGAACTGCAAAATTTGGAAATTGTTTATAAATTTACAAATTTTGCGAAATTATTTTATTGTCTTTTCTAAACTGTCTTTGAATGAGATGCAAGATTTCGCAATCCAATCGGCGCTATCGCCTTTCGTTTTCGAGATATGTAATTGTTTCTAAGAAATTAGCATGTCATGAGAACTCCCATTTCTTTGGAAGTCAATGGCAGTTCTCTCACAAATCTACCCTTCAAGCCGTTTTCCAAATGCAACGTGCATTGAGCGACACTCTTTTCTCATGCGACCCTGACACCAGAATGGTATTTGAAACTACTTTCAGAACGCAAGTGGATGCTTTGCGAGTCAAAATCATGGAAACATGAGTTGTTACAAATGTTCTCTAAATACGTAAATGCCAAGAAAGTCATCTTATGAGAACACACAAATTCTCTGAGCATATGAAAGAATCAGTCATTTCAACAGCGAAGCTACTACCTTATAATAGTAATAACATCCACAATTTCTTTAATTTATTGTTATTTAGAAGCAGCCCGTGTCTCAGAAAAGCAAATATTAATACTGTCATTTAAACTAATAATATCCACATTTAGGATGAATAAGTTTTTTTAAAATTTGTTTTGCGTTCGTAACGCGTCTACAAACCCTTCTGGGGCATTGAGCGCTTGGTATGATCCTCCTTAAAATCCTGTTTTTAATGTAGTCATTCATCGTCAGTCATTTTCATGTATCCTTTCGGACACAGCATTTTCACATCTCTTTTTAGTCGTTTGTAGAGGATCATGTGAAGTTGGTATTATTATAGTACTGAATTGAGTTTTATTGAATTTGAAATGACAGCTTGGATATTTTGGAGTTTAATGAACGAAATATAGCGACCTGAATTTAACGCTATGAAAAGTAAACGAAAAATGAGACAAATATCAGAATATCATCAACATTTGTGAAAAATCTTACGAATATCGAAATTAAATG